>CAJNDS010002573.1:0-337500 GCA_905221605.1 Symbiodinium natans | reverse complement strand
CCCCACCCCACCCCCCCCGCCCCCTACCTCGCCCCCCGGTTTTCGAGGGAGGGCCGAACCTTAAATCTTAGCTCCCCCCCCCTTCCCCTCTGCCCCCCTTCCCCCCCCACCTCTACCCCCCCCTGAGGGGCCTGGCTCAACCCTACGATCAATCCAAGCCGAACCGTCTCTTGAACCCTAAACCCAAAAAAAACCTAAACCCCAAAGCATGAACCTTGAGCCCTAAGCCCTCAATCCTAAACTAACCCTCAACCCTAAACCCCAAACGGTTTTAGGGCTCAGGGTTCAGGGGCCCTAACTTTGACATTGTTAAAGTTCTGGCCATGAGAGGGAGTAGGCCTCTGACTTGATGGGGCCTTCGGGATGCGAAAAAAAAACACGAGACCCGCACCGCACCACATGCCGACGTTCCATATCCTTGGCGGGCGTGGCATATGAGGGGTTTCCGCAAAAAAGGGGTACCCTTTTCGGGGGTAAGGGGATTCTATTCTACCGGGGAGTGTAATTAGTAAAAAGGGTACCCCCCATTTTGGAAAATGCCCATATCAAGGAGGTTGTCTGGTCTACGGTTGGGTGCTTCTGAAGGTGAGGCAAACTACAATACATGCATTGGACCGTCGTGTCAACTGTTCAAAAGCCAGGACCCAAAGAGCCCAATACCCCTTAATTAAGGCATGAAGCTTAAATATGTGGGGATCCTTGATGTGATTTAAGGCATCCCTTAATTAAGGGGCATTGGGCTCTTTACAAAATGGCCAAGCCGCCGTTTGTGCACTGCCTTTATCCGCTCGCCTTGCAGGATCACAGTTGTTGGCACGGGTGGGGCAGGAGGTCAAGCTCAAAAGCGCTGTGAAGCTCGATTAAGCGGCCTTCTTTTTCGATGAGCTTGTCATCCGCGCAACCCTTGAGGTCATAGCAAGCCTGCCATGCCAGAAATCGCCAGTGCTAAACTTCCCTCAGGCCCCAAAGCATCGTAGGGCTTTAGGCATTTTAAGGGTTCAGTCTACAGTATCTGCCCTCCCCCCCCCCCCTGCCGCCGGGCACGCTTTGCGCCTGCCACAAACCAGGCCTCTAAACTCTCCCTAGCCCTAAACTTACCTCTGGTGCATGTTTACGATATATGGAGGGGATGGGGGGGGGGGGGGGGGGGGGGGCATGAAAGTAGGCCAAATGCTCGTCCAAACCCAGCAAGCACCCATTGCAGGCCAGGCACGTGAAAGGGGCTCTTGCCGATGCTGTTCCGCATGGCAAAAAAGAATCTACCAGAAATCGTATCTCCTGAGCGCCACACGGGGCCACACTGCTTATTGCAGCAGCATGGCTTCGGGATGCTTCGGGGAGTTCACGACTGTTGGCATTTCATGTCAACACAAAACACACACCCTAAGAGCTGGAGGCTGCGCCCTGCCCAATGCAGAGATTGCTCAGGCACAAACTCGTTGAAGCCAGATCGTATTTTTGAACAATATCCACAAACCGTTTGCGTGCCAGGCATCGGAAATGAAGATATATTGGAGACAGCCTCACACAGGGGGCCGCTTTTTCATGCAGATTCTTAGTTGTCCAGTACCTAGGGGTTTTAAAGGTTAACCTTTGGGATTCTAAGGGGGAATTTTACTAACCCAAAAAGGTTAAAGGTTACCTACTCTACTGCTAAGGATTTTTGGCGACTCTCGCGGGCGCCAACTATAAGGCCGAGGCAGGGTCTCGCCTTTCCGAACGTGGTCGCCTCCGAAAGCATCGGTTTTTGAGATGTAACTAAGGCTCAGGGTTTAGGGTTTAGGGTTTAGGGTTTAGGGTTTAGGGTTTAGGGTTTAGGGTTTAGGGTTTAGGGTTTAGGGTTTAGGGTTTAGGGCTAAAAACGTCTGGCGTTTAGGACTCGCAAAGATGCATGTGCAAAAACAATGACGGGATGAACTACTTCAAGAAAACTGCGGTCCAGGCCATAATGGGCAGCGAAACTCAGCAACGACTTGTGATCGCCAGCGCTCAGTTCCTGCTCTTTTCTGTATTTTGGCAAGGTTCAAGGCTTAGCGGCTTAGGGTTCAGCAATGTTCAGCATGAATGACTTGCTTCGTTAATCCACAGCAGGCTGTCCTTCACGATGAACTTGTCTTCGACAAAAGCCATCATGCTGCCACCCTTTCCGCCTGGTCAGAATCCAGCACTCGATGTTTGGAAAGCGCGCCCGAAACACTTTCTTGCTCCAAACCCGAAACCCGAAACCCGAAACCCTAAACCCTAAACAGAAGTTGACCTCCGTGTTGGAAGTTCGCGAAGTCCCAGCCAGTGTTCAAGAAAGCCTGTGCGCACAACTTCGTGCCAGAAAAAAGTAGGCAAGGCTCCTCATAGATTGCGCATGTGAAACTCAGGGTCGAGCATCAGACACACCAGCTCGCCACCGAAGCCTGGTTTAGAGTTTGGAGTTGAGTTGCCACTCTCTATGCGCGCGGGATCTCCACAGCAGGTAGCAGGTGGGCGGGCTCATCTTTCCACCCGCTCTAACAGCTGAGGGTCAAACTCCTTGAATGTTGCCTCGCTGAAAAGTTCCACCTCAGACACGCCGACGTGCCATGCCCAGCCCCAATTTCAAGTGACATGCTCCCGAATAATGTTGACTTCACATTAGTGGATCCACCCGCAATTGTAAAATCCCGCTGCCGGAACACAATAGTGTAGCCCGCCACAATTGTAAAATCCGACCCGGGAAATCCGGGTTTTACGGGCGTGGTGCTACTACCTAATACTAAAGCTAATACTACGTCCTACCAGGATGTAGGCGAACAGTATTGAGGAGGCCCTGGCCGGAGAGATTGATCAATGAAGGGGGGGGGGGGGGGGTTTTTTAATGCGAAGTCAACATTAAAGCCGATAATTACAACAGGGTTTTGGGGGTTATTATAATAGTAGTATCACAAAGGGACCCTAAGGGAATACTAGTTATTCCGAGCCCAAAAGTATCAGGCCGCGGCGGATCGGCCAGCCTCAGTGACCGGCATCAGCATCAAAAGCACATGTCGCCAGGCAGTGCAAGCTCGAGTGGAGTGGCGTGCTACCAAAACACAACCTGTTTATAATCGCTTCTCGAAGATATGTTTCAACAGTTGCACAGTTGGGAAAGCTTTCTGCCACCAGTTCGGCTTTCACAGCCGCGCCACTCGCTCCACTCACCACCGACGCGCTGGACGTGCTCCGGGACTCGCACAAACGACCACAGGCCAGGCACGCCCACTAATTACCAACTTGGCGGGCCGGCTACATTCTTGAAGCCGGTCCTTTGACTTTGGACGGTCGCTCTGGCCCAACCGGTTGCACGATGGAACACCTGCGCGTTCTGCTTGATGACGAAGAGTGCGTCGAGCTGCTTGTCGGCGCCGCCGGGACACTCGCGGCGGGCTCCGTGCTGAGTGCGGCGGTTGAAGGAGTCGCACGTTCCAATCGGCATCGCCCTATTCCAGCACATGCTCTCCATTTGAGCTGGTGTGGAGGCGCCGTCCCGCGCGCTACGCTTGGCCACTGAGCTTCAGCAGCAAACGTTCTTGAGATGTCTTGAGTGTTGATGGTGCCGGCGCCTACGACCACATATCGTGTGCACACATGTTCGAAGGGTCGCGGGGTGACAACCAGTTGCGAAAGCTCATCCTATTCGTTCGCATTTTTTAATAATTTTTTTTTTGCGATTTATCTACGGTAAGTAGCTTAATTACCCAACACTCCGA
Organism: Symbiodinium natans; assembly: GCA_905221605.1. Lineage (NCBI taxonomy): Eukaryota > Dinophyceae > Suessiales > Symbiodiniaceae > Symbiodinium > Symbiodinium natans. Next base: position 333,781 of record CAJNDS010002573.1, on the reverse strand, counting down.
GGGCTTGAGCTAAAGGCTACCCCTACGCTGTATAGAAACCACTGCGCAACCGCAGCCCTTTTGAGGCTTCAAGCGAAGAGAAAAAGGGAGTGTCCTACCCTGAGCCCAGTAGGACCCCCGAAACAGCCTTAGAGCTTTCGCATGGTAGCGGAGCTCTGCTGAGCCCAGGGCCAGCATCTCCGAGCGGGCAGCCCCGCAGGTCTGGAGGACCTGCCTTTGCTGTCTGCGGGTAGCACCGCCCTGCAGGTGCAAGCAACGGTCACCGGGGACCAGAAACCCGGGGAAAGAAGCACTAGGCTTTGAAGCTTAGTGCGGGTAGACCCGCCTAGAGGTCTAACTTTCGGCACCTGGGCCGACAAACCAGGACCACAGGCCGAGCCAACCGAGCCGGTCTTCACCTCTGGATTTGCCCAGCTTTGTGCGGGTAGATCCGCCCTAGTCTCGTAACCACGTCCGACAGGGACTGGCACGACTGGGGTTGGAATCGGGACCAGTCTGGTTCCTGGTGGGACAACCACCAAGCTGAGGCTGACCAACATTGGAGTTGGCAGCAGCAAGTCTGGGAAGAGGAAAACCCAGAACCAGATCCGTGGGCCAATTGGTCCGGGGTCCACTCGTGGGTAGAGGCGCACCCGCCCACAGGGCCGACAGAGCCCACGAGAAGCCGCAGCCCGCGGCACAGAGAACCCGCTTCTGCTTCCAGTGCGGGTAGACCCGCCAAGCCCAGGGGAAAGCCTTGGTGGGAACGTCCTCCGCCCGAGTGGGTTTGGGACGAAAACAACCAGTGCTGGAAGCGAAAGAACCAGCGGGGAAAGCGCTCACCTGAGAAGATCGAGGAGCGCATCCAGCGCGGTCAAGAGCGACGAGCAGCCTGCGCTAGCTCGTCAGCCAAGTCCGCGCGGGTAGAACCGCCTCAGCAGGCGGAAGCCTCGACTGAGCCAGGTGAGCCAGTCGTTCTCACCCCAGCGCCGGCGGCAGCCGAGCCAGCGGGTAGCCCCGCGGAGGAACGCTCAGAAGTCTCTGAGTCCGAATCCTCCTCCAGCTCGTCAGTCAGCACCATCGACTACGAGACTGGAAGTCTGCCCGTGCAGACTGAAGCGGCAGCAAGTGCAACCGCAGAAAGAATTCGGGCCATCAAGCTCGAAAAGGATCCGGGCGAACCGGAAGGACCCCACGCCCCATCTGCAGGGGTGAAGAGCGAGGATCCGAACGAGGAACCCCTCGCAAGTGCGGCAGCCAAAGCTGCGTCTGAGCTCCGAGACTCCTGGATCTCAGTGAAAGAGGAGGTTGACTATAGCCCGTCGGACACTCCAGGAGCGGGTAGCACCGCCGCAGCAGAAGCTGCGGAACCCAGCCCGGAAGCGGGCAGCCCCGCCGCAGCCGAAGCTGCGGTACAAAGCTCCTGGGTGGAAGTCCAGGAAGCAGCAGACTCCCTAGCTGGGAGCACGATCCCAAGCCCACGCCTCTCCGAAGATGGCGATGGCTGGGACGACACAGCTCACTGCTGAGGAGGTGAGCAGGCAGCTCACGGGACTCACTGAAGCCCTCCGAAGGGCAGAGGAGGCCCACCGTGGGTTGCAAGAGCAGCTGGCTCAAAGCCAGCATCGCACCCAACTGTTGGAGCAACAGCTCCTGGAACTCCAACAGGCGGGTAGCACCGCCGCGGGTGGCACCGCAGCCAGCAGAGCAGCGGCGGCCGCAGCGGTAGGTAGCGTTTCACCCCAAGGACTGTTAGGTTTAGCAGCACCGCTGAAAGGGGTAGACTTACTTAAACAAGCCATTAAACCCCCCAAACCCTTAAAGGGAGTAGAAGATTGGGAAAGGTTTGTGTGGCAAGTTGAAACCTTTGCTGCACTCGTGGACGAAAGTTTTCCAGTGCACTTAGAGGAAGCCAGAAAGAGTCAAAGTGACAACACCCCGACCGAAGAGAGCGACGAATACCGAGCTCTCTCAGTCAAACTGTTCGGGATGCTGGTATCGCTCATCGCTGAATGCCCAGCTGCATTGAAGATTGCAAGGGGCACGAGAAACCAAAACGGATTCGTCCTGTGGCGAATGCTGTGGCGAGAGTTTCATCCCGAGCAGGCCAACAGAGGTCTCATTTGGAGACGGGCCCTGCTTTCGCCGAAGTTTCCAAACAAAGAGGGCGACTTTAGTGCAGCTCTTCAAGAATGGGAGCTGGATCTCGCGAAGTATGAATCCGAGTTTGGAGCCGAAAAGGCCATCTCAGATGAAGACAAGCGAGCGCTACTTATGGTCGAATCGCCCCAGGCCCTGAAGCAGCACTTGGCAATGCATGCTTCATCGCTAGGATCGTACGATGAGGTTCGGGCTGTGGTAGTCTCATACCTGCAAGCAAAGAGGGTGTGGACACCGTCGGGTGGTTATGCTCAGACAAGCCGCCGAGCAGCTCACGATCCCGATGCCATGGATATTGGCAAAGTCGGCGATGCCAAAGGCGATAAGGGGAAAGGAAAAGAAAAGAAGGGCAAAGGAAAAGACAAAGACCCCAAAGGGGGGAACGAACCCGAGAAGGGTGGAAAGGGCCAAGACAAAAGAAACCAGCAACACAACCAGCAGAAAGAAAAGGAGAAGTGCCCCATATGCTGGCGAACTGGGCACACAGTGAAAGACTGCTGGTACAATGTGAAAGGAAAAGGCAAAGGAACGCCAAAGGGCGGAGTAAACGCTGTTGCTGACGACGCTTCGTCACAGCTCTCAGCGGGTCCCTCCGCTTCCCAGGCGGGCAGCGCCGCGACTACGGCAAAACCTGGTGTGAGACACATCTCGGATGAGCCTATGCGAGTGCTAGCTGTGCGGAACAACGACCCCCGCCAAGGACACCTCCTGGTGGATACTGGTGCCGCTGTTTCCGTTTGCCGCCCGGGAACCTTTTCCAGTAAACTTGACCCGAAAGGACAAATGGCTCTGTACAGTGTGGACGACACGCCGCTCAACACCCTAGGCGCCACGGAACCTGTGCTGCGACTAGGCGGGGACCACCGCCAGAATGCACGAACCACGTTTCAAGTGGTTGAAGGTATCACAGATGACATTCTGTCTGTGAACCGAGCGGTGGATGCTGGAGCGCGGGTTGTGTTCCACGCGTCAGGCTCGCACATTGAGTGGGCTGACGGCTCACGAGCCGATTTCGTCCGAAGTGGGAAACAATTCCTGCTACCTTACGCTGAAATGGCCAAACCCAGCAAGCACGTGACCATAGCGGCCGTTGAGGATTTTCCCGACGACCTGGAAGCTCAAGCGGTCGAGGAATTCGCTATCGCTGAAGAACAGCTGGAGGCAGAAGCCGCGCGGGCCGAGGCAGCAGCTGCCGAAGCCAATGAGGGTGAGGGCGAAGAACGCCAGGACCTTGAAGCGGTAGCCCCGCCAGCGGATCCCGAGCCGAACGAGGAAAGCGTGCCACGCGAGCCCACGGCCGAAGAGAAAGAGCGCCATAGACTCACTCACCTGCCATTCCAGAGCTGGTGTCCGGAATGCGTGCAGGGGGCCGGGCGAGGCGGGCACCACCGCCGAAAGAAAGACGCGGGAGAAGGCGCATTGGAAGCGACGGTCCAAATGGACTACACCTTCTACTCGCGAGGGGCGCAGCAAAGGCTCGCGCCGGAGAACGAGTCTGTTCTCGTCACGGTGCTGACGCTGGTTGACCGCGACACCGGCTGGCCGTGCAGCGTACAGGTGCCTAGAAAAGGTCAGGAGTGCGGACCATTTGTGTTGGACGCAATAGAGCTCTACCTGAACAATTTGGGACACAAAAGAGTGATCCTGCAAATTGACCAAGAAGGAGCGTTGAGAAACGTTGCTGTGGCTGTAAGAAACCGGATGGGGGCACACAAGGTTCGAGTGCGGGAGTCACCGCCGTACTCGCACCAGAGCCAGGGCGCCGTTGAAGGCGAACACCACCAACTCGCAGGTTTGGTGCGCACATGGCTCATGGACCTCCAGAATCGGTACCCCAACTGCATGGTTGACGTCAATCATGTGGTGTTTCCCTGGCTAGTCAAGTACGTCGCTTGGTCTGCGGCGAGGTTTCAAGTGAGAACCGCCGACAAAATGACCGCGTACAAGATAGTCAATGGGGTAGAATACTTGAGCCCCATATGCAAATTTGGGGAAACAGTCATGGCAAAACTTCCGAAACCAGGCACCAAGGCGCAACGCCGTTGGATACGTGGGATATGGGTTGGTCGTCTGGAGCGCGACAACACCAACATTATACTCACGGAGGCTGGGGCATTGAGTGTGCGGTCTGTCCGCCGTTTACCACCAGACGCGCAAGCCAACAGAACCCTGATGGGGACCGTAGCTGGCGTGCCATGGGCACTTCGACAAGGAAGGACGTTGCGGCAAGCACCCGCCCTGCAGGCGGAACCTTTGGTGCTGCCAGCGCCGCCACTCATGCAAGCCGAAACCGAAGGCGACCACGTGGAGCAAGAGGGCGCAGCGCAAATCCCCTCAATGGCCCACGATGGACCCGAAGAAAGAATGGACAGAGACGCTTTGGACGTTGAAGGCGCCGCAGCCGCGGAGAGCCTCGAACCACGCGAAGACATGGACGTTTTCGATGGCGACACCGGCGCGGGAGTTCTCGTCTCACCCGAAGAAACCGCTGAGGCTGAAGCTATTCGAAATGCAGCGCCATCGAGTCCCACAACGTCGGATGGCCCATCCGCAGAAAGCGCGGGAGCCGCTGCCGGATCACCTAGAGCACCAGCAGGGATGGCTTATCCCACGGGGCTGGGCGAAGGGGGGCTGGCGACCAAGCGTTCAGGCACAGCGCCACCTGCGGAAGAGACCAGGCCGCCGAAGCAACCCAAAGCCGAAGCCAAGAAGTCCCAACGTGTAGGCAAACTACAGGTGCAAGATCTGTGGAAAAAGGTGGAGGAATGGGCCAATGCGGACGACCCCGCTGTAGCGCAGCAGAGGCTCGCCACGGTGATGGAATACCTCGATTCCGTGCCCGACCCACAGCAGATCCAGAAAGCACGCGAAGAGCAACTTTGGAAGCTCTGGCGGCTGAACGCCTTCACACCGGTGATGCGATGGGACAAGCCGGCAGACGCCCAGACCTTCCACTACAAGTGGGTGGACAAGGTGAAAGACGGCGTGTGCAAAAGCAGGTTTACCTGCGCCGACACACGACGATCCTATACCCCAGAAATGGAGCAGGACATGCGTGTCTTTGTTCCTACCCCTACTCCTGAAGCACACGCACTGCTCGAAATAACGGCTCTGCAGAGAGGCTGCGCCATGAGAACCTTCGACATCGTTGCTGCTTTCCTGATCGGCAGGGACCGAGGGGCGCAGAACGAAAACTGGGTCTACATGCGACCGCCAGCCGAGTGGAAGCCCATTTTCGACCAGTGGGTGCGGGAGCAACCGCCGTCTGAGCAGTCCAAGCTCAGAGGACAATTTGCTGACATATTTGCTGACATGCTGTTCAGGCTCGATGGAAATTTGTATGGTCGAAGAACAGCTGGCTCCGTCTATCGAGACGAGCTGGAAGAGCTGTTATGCCACAAATTGTCACAGACCGGCCGGTATGCTTTCAAAAGAGGGGTAAAAGATCCATGTATCTATCGATGCATGAAGACAGGTATCATAGTGGTCCATCACATCGATGACGGAAGATGTGCGGGGAACGCCGCCCTGCTGAACACCTTCCTGGACGAGGATATGTGCAGCCACTGTGAAATCACCACCGGTCCTCTTGAGGCCGAAGGTGTATCGGTAGAAGTTTTGGGAAAAACCAAAACACGCTTGGAGGGCTGCATCCTAACAGCCCCGGACGCAAAGCATGCTCGAAACATCATCGAAGCACTCGGTCTGAAGCCCGGAGAGAAATCTCCAGTGCCTTCTCGCAAACCCGATCTCTCGGACGTGACGCCGTTGAGTGCGGGGGATGCCGCCAAATACCGATCCGCTGTGGGGTCCGGAATTTACCTCTCGGCCGACAGACGTGACATTCAGTATGCGGTGAAAGAGTTGGCGAGGCATATGGCCGAACCCAGACAGTGCGACATGCAACAAGCACGACTGCTGGGAAAATACCTGCAACAAGCGCCCGACCTTGTTCGAGTCACTGCACTCGACCCAAGCGCGTACGAAGGGCCCATGACGCTCGACGTCTTCAGCGACAGCGATTGGGGAGGATGTGTTGAAACCCGGCGATCCACAGATTGTCATGTGGTGGTTCTGGGAGGAGCAATTGTCGCCACATCCACGCAGACCCAGCCGGGATTGCCTGCCACCAGCAGCCCTGACGCTGAGTTAAGAGGCATCAGCCGGGCCTGTCGCGAGGCCATCTTCGTACACGAACTTGCGACCATGGATTTTGGGCTGGAGGTGGAAATCCCACGCCTGTGGTCAGACAGCTCCACTGGCATCACAGCCGCAAAACGCATAGGGCCAGGAACCAAGCTACGCCATCTGGACGTGAGCGAATTCTACGTCCAAGGGGCAGTGCAGGCCGGGAAAGCGCTGTTGCGAAAAGTCAAAGGAACTGAGAATCCGGCGAATTTTCTCACCAAGCACCCAAAGTCCGGAAACGAAGTGCTACAAGCTTTACCTTCGTTGGGCATGGTGGACCCCAAACATGTTGCGGGCGCCACCGCCCAGGAGAAACACACGGTGAAGTTTGTGCGGGTGAATCCGCCTACGAGCTGGAAACCCGTATTTCCGTTCAAGCCTACGCTCGCAATTGCGGGTGTCACTATGGCTTCACAGATCTTAGGAGTGAAGGCCCAGCCAAGGGAGTATGAACTCCTAGAGCTGGTGCTGGATGTCACTTTGTGGCTGGGACTCCTGGGATGGTTTGTTTTGCTCTACCACATGGTGAAGGGCACTGTGAGGGGAACTCTGGCTATATACAGGAGGGTGAACCGACACCGGCAACATGAAGAAGAGCCGGAACCGGAAGCGTCGGAGGACGAAGCTCCAACGCAGGCCGCGGAAAACGCGCCACCTCCACTCGAGGACTTGTTCCGAGAGGGAGTGCGGGCACCTCCGCCTCGGGACCTGCGACCCCCAGCTCCTGAGCCGGAACCTCCAGAGGTGGGCCAACAGGCAGCAGCATCTGCCTTGCCACCACAACCCGCACAGGGAGATCAGCAGCGACGAGCACGTCGAAGAACTAGACCACAGGTACCCCAGAGAGAACCAGGGGAGATCTACTATGCGCCTTGCCGGAGGACAGCACATGTATTCCGCAACTGCTCTGGGCTAAGTTCAACCCAGCAGCAAGACATCGTGGTCGAACAGTTCTGTGCCTACTGCCTGGAAAACTTTCCTAGACACCTCAGGCTCGAGAACGAACCTCGGGTATGGGTGACAGGGACGAATCTAAGGCCACATATCTTTCAGAATTGCCCTGAACTCCAAGGATGGCAGAGAGCGATTCCGATGTGCAATCACTGCAGTTTGAGACACATCTCGCGAGATCCCTGAGCGGTAGTCCCGCCAAGCGGGCACCACCGCTGGTCAGGATGACCAGCAAATCTAAACAAAGCACAACCCTCTGAGGTTGGAGGGGGGTGCGATTTATCTACGGTAAGTAGCTTAATTACCCAACACTCCGAGGGCTTGAGCTAAAGGCTACCCCTACGCTGTATAGAAACCACTGCGCAACCGCAGCCCTTTTGAGGCTTCAAGCGAAGAGAAAAGGGGAGTGTCCTACCCTGAGCCCAGTAGGACCCCCGAAACAGCCTTAGAGCTTTCGCATTTTTCCGCATACTTTTTGCTCCTGACTGTCCGCCGTCGCAGTGCAAAGTGCGTCGCCGAGCCCATAAAGAGCTACGACAGATGCCTGGCAAGGGGCCCGTGCTCGTGCAAAGCCTGAGCAGCTGATGCTCATGATGCTTGCTTGGTGGCCCAAGCTTGTGCAAAGCCTGAGCAGCTGATACTCCTGATGCTCGCTTGGTGGCCCGTGCTCGTGCAAAGCCTGAGCAGCTGATGCTCATGATGCTCGCTCGGTGGCCCATGCTCGTGCAAAGCCTGAGCAGCTGATGCGCATGATGCGCACTTGGTGGCCCATGCTTGTGCGAAGCCTGAGCAGCTGATGAGGAGTCGGCGAGCACATCACCGAGGAGTGGCGTGTCGCCATGAATGTTGGAGGCGCCGTGGAGGGCGTCGTAGCGAAGTTCAGATCGCGCGTCAGGACATTAGGCTTTGCACGAGCATGGGCAACCAAGCAAGCATCATGAGCATCAGCTGCTCCGGCTTTGCACGAGCATGGGCCACCAATGACCAAGCACGGCTTTTTTTTTTTTTTTTTCTCGGCCTTTTCCGACTGCAACACGGTACCAGAGCTACGTTGGTCGAACTACTACCACAGCGGGCGGTCCCGGTTTAGGGCCGCAGGGGCAGGCGGCTAGGCCCTTCATTGGTGGCGAGGTCGAGCACGCGGTCCAGTGCAGGGCCGTCGCTCGGGCCAGGCAGTGGCGCAGCCGGCCACGCTCGGCCCAAGGCTGTGCTCGCCACGGCGAGCTGGACCGCAACGGAAAGGGCTCCCCACCAGCGTCTTGCCCAGCCGGAGGACGCCGCAGCGCGCACGGCAGGCGGCGCACGCAGAGCGCGGAGCCGGACGAGGTCGCAAACAAAGTGCTGCGCAGCAGTGCTCCAGCGGCCTCCTATCTCGGAGCCTAGGACCACGAGCTTCTGCGGGCCGCCCCTCGCGAGTTCGGGGTACGCTCTGCGACCTGCAGCACGGCACCGTCAACCTCCCGTGCTTTGCACGCGCATGGGCCACCAATGATCAGGAGCTGCTCAGGCTTTGCACGAGCATGGGCCACCAAGCAAGCATCATGGGCATCAGCAGCTCAGGCTTTGCACGAGCATGTGCTTCCAAGCAAGCATCATGATCATGACCTGCTCAGGCTTTTCAGGAAGCAAGCATCATGAGCATCAGCTGCTCAAGCTTTGCACAAGCATGGGCCACGAAGCAAGCATCATGCGCATCAGCTGCTCAGGACCCTAAACCCTAAACCCTAAACCCTAAACCCTTTGCACGGGCATGGGCCACCAAGCAAACATCATGCGCATCAGCTCAGGCTTTGCACCAGCATGGGCCACCAAGCAAACATCATGCGCATCAGCTGCTCAGGCTTTGAACGAGCATGGGCCACCAAGCAAGCATCAGCTGCTCAGGCTTTGCACAAGCACGGGCCACCAAGCGAGCATCAGGCGCATCAGCTGCTCAGGCTTTGCACGAGCACGGGCCACCAAGCGCGCATCAGGAGTCAGCTGCTCAAGCTTTGCACGAGCATGGGCCACGAAGCAAGCATCATGCGCATCAGCTGCACGGGCATGGGCCACCAAGCAAGCATCATGAGCATCAGCTGTCCAGGCTTTGCACGAGCATGGGCCACAAGCAAGCATCATGCGCATCAGCTGCTCAGGCTTTGCACGGGCATGGGCCACCCAGCAAGCATCATGCGCATCAGCTGCTCAGGCTTTGCACGAGCATGGGCCACCAAGCAAGCATCATGAGCATCAGCTGTTCGCCACCAAGCAAGCATCATGAGCATCAGCTGCTCAGGCTTTGCACGAGGCTATGCCACCAAAAAACAAGCAACTGCTCAGGCTTTGCACTAGCATGGGCCGCCAGGCAAGCATCATGGGCATCAGCTGCTCACGAGCAAGGCATCCGCTGCTCAGGCTTTGTACGAGCATGGGCCACCAAGCAATCATCATGCGCATCAACTGCTCAGGATTTGCACGGGCATGGGCCACCAAGCAGGCATCATGCGCATCAGCTGTCCAGGCTTTGCACGAGCATGGGCCACCAAGCAAGCATCATGCGCATCAGTTGCTCGGGCTTTGCACGGGCCTGGGCCGCAAGCAAGCATCATGCGCATCAGCTGCTCAGGCTTTGCACGGGCATGGGCCACCCAGCAAGCATCATGCGCATCAGCTGCCCAGGCTTTGCACGAGCATTGGCCACCAAGCAAGCATCACGAGCATCAACTGCTCAAGCTTTGCACGAGCATGGGCCACCAAGGGAGCATCATGAACATCATCGGCCACCAAGCAAGCATCATGAGCATCAGCTGCTCAGGCTTTGCACGAGCACGGGCCACCAAGCGGGCATTAGGAGCATCAGCCGCTCAGGCTTTGCGCGAGCACGGGCAACCAAGCGAGCATCGAGCATCAGTCGCTCAGGCTTTGCCCAAGCACGGGCCACCAAGCACGCATCATGAGCATCAGCTGATCCGGCTTTGCACGTGCATGGGCCACCAAGCAAGCATCATGATCATCCGTTGCTCAAGCTTTGCACGAGCATGGGCCACCAAGCAAGCATCATGCGCATCAGCTGCTCAGGCTTTGCACGGGCATGGGCCACCAAGCTCATGCGCATCAGCTGCTCAGGCTTTGCACGAGCATGGGCCACCAAGCAACCATCATGAGCATCAACTGCTCAGTCAAGCTTTGCACCAGCATGGGCCACCAAGCAAGCATCAGCTGCTCAGGCTTTGCACAAGCACGGCCACCAAGCGAGCATCATGAACATCAGCTGCTCAGGGTTTGAACGAGCATGGGCCACCAAACAAGCATCTTGAGCATCAGCTGCTCAGGCTTTGCACGAGCACGGGCCACCAAACAAGCATCATGAGCATCAGCTGCTCAGGCTTTGCACGAGCATGGGCCACCAAGCGGGCATCATGCGCATCAGCTGCTCAGGCTTTGCATGAGCACGGGCCACCAAGCAAGCATCAGGTGCATCAGCTGTTCAGGCTTTGCACGAGCATGGGCCACCAAGCAAGCATCATGAGCATCATCTGATCCGGCTTTGCACGAGCATGGGCTACCAAGCAAGCATCATGGGCATCAGCAGCTCAGGCTTTGCACGAGCATGTGCCTCCAAGCAAGCATCATGATCATGAGCTGCTCAGGCTTTGCACGAGCATGGGTCGCCAAGCTAGCATCATGAGCATCAGCTGCTCAGGCTTTGCACGAGCATGGGCCACCAAACAAGCATCATGCGCATCAGCTGTTCCGGCTTTGCACGAGCATGGGCCGCCAAGCAAGCATCATGAGCATAAGCTGTTCAGGCTTTGCACGAGCATGGGCCACCAAGCAAGCATCATGCGCATCAGCTGCTCAGGCTTTGCACGGGCATGGGCCACCCAGCAAGCATCATGCGCATCAGCTGCTCAGGCTTTGCACGAGCATTGGCCACCAAGCAAGCATCACGAGCATCAACTGCTCAAGCTTTGCACGAGCATGGGCCACCAAGGGAGCATCATGAACATCATCGGCCACCAAGCAAGCATCATGAACATCAGCTGCTCAGGCTTTGCATGAGCATGCATGAGCACACCAAGCAAGCATCATGATCAGCAGCTGCTCAGGTTTTGCACGAGCATGGGCAGCCAAGCAAGCATCATGATCATCCGTTCCTCAAGCTTTGCACGAGCATAGGCCACCAGGCGATCATCAGCTGCTCAGGCTTTGCACGAGCATGGGCCACCAAGCAAGCATCATGCGCATCAGCTGCTCAGGCTTTGCACGGGCATGGGCCACCAAGCAACCATCATGAGCATCAACTGCTCAGTCAAGCTTTGCACAAGCATGGGCCACCAAGCAAGCATCAGCTGCTCAGGCTTTGCACAAGCACGGGCCACCAAGCGAGCATCATGAACATCAGCTGCTCAGGCTTTGAACGAGCATGGGCCACCAAACAAGCATCTTGAGCATCAGCTGCTCAGGCTTTGCACGAGCACGGGCCACCAAGCGAGCATTATGAGCATCAGCTGCTCAGGCTTTGCACGAGCAAAAAGAGCATTATGAGCATCAGCTGTTCAGGCTTTGCACGAGCATGGGCCACCAAGCAACCATCATGAGCATCAGCTGCTCAGGCTTTGCCCGAGCACGGGCCACCACGCAAGCATCATGAGCATCAGCAGCAGGCTTTGCACGCGCATGGGCCACCAAGCAAGCATTGTGAGCATCAGCTGCTCAGGCTTTGCCCGAGTATGGGCCACCAAGCAAGCACTATGAGCATCAGCTGCTCATGCTTTGCACGAGCACGGGCCACCAAGCGAGCATTGAGCATCAAATGGTCAGGCTTTGCACGAGCATGGGCCACCAAGCGAGCATCATGAGCATCAGCTGCTCAGGCTTTGCCCGAGCACGGGCCACCAAGCAAGCATCATGCGCATCAGCTGTCCCGGCTTTGCACGAGCATGGGCCACCAAGCGAGCATCATGAGCATCAGCTGCTCAGGCTTTGCATGAGCACGGGCCACCAAGCGTGCCTTATGCGCATCAGCTGCTCAGGCTTTGCACGAGCATGGGCCACCATACGAGCATTGAGCATCAGTTGCTCAGGCTTTGCCCGAGCACGGGCCACCAAGCACGCATCATGAGCAGCAGCTGCTCAGGTCAGGCTTTGCACGAGCATGGGCCACAAAGCAAGCATCATGAGCATCAGCTGATCCGGCTTTGCACGTGCATGGGCCACCAAGCAAGCATCATGATCAGCAGCTGCTCAGGCTTTGCACGAGCATGGGCCACCAAGCGAGCATCATGATCATCCGTTGCTCAAGCTTTGCACGAGCATGGGCCACCAGGCGATCATCAGCTGGTCAGGCTTTGCGCGAGCATGGGCCACGAAGCAAGCATCATGCACATCAGCTGCTCAGGCTTTGCGCGGGCATGGGCCACCAAGCAAGCATCATGCGCATCAGCTGCTCAGGCTTTGCACGAGCATGGGCCACCAAGCAACCATCATGAGCATCAACTGCTCAGTCAAGCTTTGCACAAGCATGGGCCACCAAGCAAGCATCAGCTTCTCAGGCTTTGCACAAGCACGGGCCACCAAGCGAGCATCATGAACATCAGCTGCTCAGGCTTTGAAATCTTTGAACGAGCATGGGCCACCGAACAAGCATCGTGAGCATCAGCTGCTCAGGCTTTGCACGAGCACGGGCCACCAAGCGAGCATTATGAGCATCAGCTGCTCAGGCTTTGCACGAGCATGGGCCACCAAGCAAGCATCATGAGCATCAGCTGCTCAGGCTTTGCCCGAGCACGGACCACCACGCAAGCATCATGAGCATCAGCAGCAGGCTTTGCACGAGCATGGGCCACCAAGCGAGCATTGTGAGCATCAGCTGCTCAGGCTTTGCCCGAGTATGGGCCACCAAGCAAGCACTATGAGCATAGGCTTTGCACGAGCACGGGCCACCAAGCGAGCATTGAGCATCAGTTGGTCAGGCTTTGCACGAGCATGGGCCACCAAGCGAGCATTATGAGCATCAGCTGCTCAGGCTTTGCCCGAGCACGGGCCACCAAGCAAGCATCATGAGCATCAGCTGCTCAGGCTTTGTCCGCGCACGGGCCACCCAGCAAGCATCATGAGCATCAGCAGCAGGCTTTGCACGAGCATGGGCCACCAAGCGAGCATTGTGAGCATCAGCTGCTCAGGCTTTGCCCGAGCATGGGCCACCAAGCAAGCACTATGAGCATCAGCTGCTCAGGCTTTGCACGAGCACGGGCCACCAAGCGAGCATTGAGCATCAGTTGGTCAGGCTTTGCACGAGCATGGGCCACCAAGCGAGCATTATGAGCATCAGCTGCTCAGGCTTTGCCCGAGCACGGGCCACCAAGCAAGCATCATGAGCATCAGCTGCTCAGGCTTTGCACGAGCATGGGCCACCAAGCGAGCATTGTGAGCATCAGTTGGCCACCAAGTAAGCATTATCAGCATCAGCGGCCACCAAGCGAGCATCATGAGCATCAGCTGCTCAGGCTCTGCCCGAGCAATGGCCACCAAGCGATCATCATGAGCATCAGCTGCTCAGGTTTTGCCTGCGCACGGGCCACCAAGCGAGCATCATGAGCATCAGATTCTCAGGCTTTGCACGAGCATGGGCCACCAAGCGAGCATCATGAGCATCAGCTGCTCAAGCTTCACCCGAGCACACGGGACACCAAGCGCGCATCATGAGCACCCAGCGAGCATCAGCAGCATCAGCTGCTCAGGCTTTGCACGAGCACGGGCCACCAAGCGAGCATTATGAGCATCAGCTGCTCAGGCTTTGCACGAGCACGGGCCACCACGCAAGCATCATGAGCATCAGCAGCAGGCTTTGCACGAGCATGGGCCACCAAGCGAGCATTGTGAGCATCAGCTGCTCAGGCTTTGCCCGAGTATGGGCCACCAAGCAAGCACTATGAGCATCAGCTGCTGAGGCTTTGCCCAAGGACGGGCCACCCAGCGAGCATCATGAGCATCAGCTTCTCAGGCCACCCAGCGAGCATCATGAGCATCAGCTGCTCAGGCTTTGTCCGCGCACGGGCCACCCAGCGAGCATCATGAGCATCAGCTGCTGAGGCTTTGCCCAAGGACGGGCCACCCAGCGAGCATCATGAGCATCAGCTTCTCAGGCCACCCAGCGAGCATCATGAGCATCAGCTGCTGAGGCTTTGCCCAAGGACGGGCCACCCAGCGAGCATCATGAGCATCAGCTTCTCAGGCTTTGTCCGCGCACGGGCCACCCAGCGAGCATCATGAGCATCAGCTGCTGAGGCTTTGCCCAAGGACGGGCCACCCAGCGAGCATCATGAGCATCAGCTTCTCAGGCTTTGTCCGCGCACGGGCCACCCAGCGAGCATCATGAGCATCAGCTGCTCAGGCTTTGTCCGCGCACGGGCCACCCAGCGAGCATCATGAGCATCAGCTCCTCAGGCTTCGCCCGCGCACGGGGCAGCGAGAGCATCATGAGCATCAGCTGCTCAGGCTTTGTCCGCGCACGGGCCACCCAGCGAGCATCATGAGCATCAGCTGCTCAGGCTTTGTCCGCGCACGGGCCACCCAGCGAGCATCATGAGCATCAGCTGCTGAGGCTTTGCCCAAGGACGGGCCACCCAGCGAGCATCATGAGCATCAGCTTCTCAGGCTTTGTCCGCGCACGGGCCACCCAGCGAGCATCATGAGCATCAGCTGCTCAGGCTTTGTCCGCGTACGGGCCACCCAGCGAGCATCATGAGCATCAGCTGCTGAGGCTTTGCCCAAGGACGGGCCACCCAGCGAGCATCATGAGCATCAGCTTCTCAGGCCACCCAGCGAGCATCATGAGCATCAGCTGCTCAGGCTTTGCCCGAGCACGGGCCACCAAGCGAGCATCAGGAGCTTCAGCTGCCCAGGCTTTGTCCACGCACGCACCAAGCGAACAGCAGGAGCATCAGCTGCTCAGTTTTTGCTGCCAAGCACGTGCAACCAAGTGAGCATCATGAGCATCAGCAGATCCGGCTAAGGCCGAGCACGGGCCAATCAGCTGCGCAGGCATGGAACCCGCAATTGACTTACTTCTCCAATAACCGGCCGCAAGTAAAGTTGAATGCGGAGTGCCAATGGCATCTGTTGATGGGACCGGCTGCGTTTGCGTACCTGCCCTAATTTCTACTAAGCATCATAACACTGTTGAATTAGGGCGCGTTCCTGATTTAAGGGGTTTTGGACGATCTGCCTTGTTGTTGCCAGCGTTTGCGCAAAAGCAGCTGCGTTGACGGGGCGCCGGTCAGCGTTCGGCAAGCTGCCCCAACAAAAACGCAACGTCGCAACAGCCCAAGCGGGGGTGGGGGTCGGCGGGGTATTGGGGGACTTGCGTGGGGATAGGCACGCTGCAGGAAGAGCCATACAGCATGCGGGATCCGGAAACCTCAGACTTCGTGCCGGACAGTTTTGGCGATTCTGCCGTCAGCATGCAACTGCCCAGGTCCTGCATGTCCTGCAGCGAAGCAGAGGTGACGACGTTCGTCCGCATTCGTATTTCGAGCATCGGAATAGTATGGTCTGCGCTCATGATCTCGTAAAGGGGAAGCTCATGTAAACGGACCTGTTCAATTCATTTTATAAAGTCGCGTCATGGCGCAAAATGGCACATTGCGTCGCGGCAGTGGCGTTTCAGCAGCAGCAGGCATGGGCACCGGCCATTTGTCGCGTTTTGGAGGGTTTAGGGTTTAGGGTTTAGGGCTTCGGGCTTAGGGTTTAGGGTTTAGGGTTTAGGGTTTAGGGTTAGGGGTGGCTGGAGACTGGCCCAAGCGCCTGGCCAACGGGCACGCGGCGTCTTTTGTGCTACCCCGTCGGCCAAGTCCATCCACTACATGGCCACAGAACGGCGCGTTGTCTACACATGATGCCAGCCTGGGCATGCTGCTATACCCAAAGAGCCCAATATTGCTTAGTTAAGGAATATTCCTTAAATCATATAGGGATCCTTAATATGATTTAAGGTATACCTGGACCCTCTGTGTACGCGAAAAAATGGCCACAAGCCAAACTTACACCAAAAACAGCCAAGATTCTCAAAAACAAGCATTTTTGACCAAAACAGCCATGACAAACAAAAATAGCCTTTTTCCTATTGAGGGCACGCGCGCCCACATGCAAAGCAAGACAATGCTTCAGGGTTTCTTCTTCGTAGCGCATGTCGACCAAAGGTTTGCTTCTGATGCCATGACAATCGGAAGCTGCAGGTCAGGGTTCTCGGCTGTTTCAGCGAGACAAGAAACGAATTCCGGCAAATTCCGCCTTTTTCCGGCTAATTCCGCCTTTTTTCCGGCCATTTCCGCCTTTTCCTTCAGGCTTTCATGGCTTGGCTTCAGGCTTGCGTGTTTTTTGAGTTTGCAAATTCAGGCTTTCTGCTTGTGGCTTCAGGCTTTCGTTGCTTCAACAAGCAAGAATCCGCAGAACACGTAGCAAGCAAACGTCCTCGAGTTGAACACCGTCACAAATTTCAAAATAGCCTTTTTTTGGGCTGCCTAGCCAAATTCCGCCCCACGGGCTGTTTTTGGGTCCATGTCTTGAAAAAGGCTGTTTTCATGGAAAGGCTGTTTTTTCACGTAATTTGAAGGCTCCAGGTATTCCTTAATTAAGCTATATTGGGCTCTTTGGGTACCAGCATTGAATTCTTGACACGCCTCAATTGATATTTCCTGTGCAGCCTTGAAAGCAGCAGCGCACCCCTGCTGCAGATCGGATTGTTGGCAGCGGTTCCAACGACGACCAAGAGAAGGCGAAGAGAAGAGCCAACTCCATGCAACGGAGTGGCACCCAAAGAGCCCAACATTGCTCAATTAAGGAACATACCTTAAATTATATCAGGCATCCCCTCTATGATTTAAGGAATCTTCCTTAAAATGAAGCAATCTTGGGCTCTTTGGGCAGCGACGCAGCCGGCGACGCGTGTAAGCGAGCGGCATGGTTCGCCTACATCAAGAATCCGCACCGAACGTGCTTCAGGCGAATCCATTCCCAAAGAGCCCAAATATTGCTTAAATTTTAGGAATGTTCCTTAAATCATATAGGGATCCTTAATATGATTTAAGGTATATTCCTTAATTAAGCTATATTGGGCTCTTTGGGTTCGAAGCCGTTGGGCCGTGCAAATCGTCGTCAGGAAGTTTGATGCGAGGAGTATGGGACCATTCAAAGCCAGTGCCTCTGCGCAGGGCAGAGGCCAAGCTACGGCACAATGCCTGCCAGCATCCTGGAACGAGAAAGCGCTAAGCACATTGCACCCAGATCTTCCGAAACCCCTTGAATAAGGAATATACCCTAATCTTACTTCTCCAATAACCAAGGGGAAAAAAGGTTAAACTTTAAAAATTCCTACTAAATAAGGAAACCCAAAAAGTTTAAAGTTCAACTAAAGGCGAAGTAAGTAATTTACATTCAGGAACATTGTTGTGAATTAGGGCATATTCCTTACATAAGGGGTTTTGGAAGCTCTGGGTAGCTTCTCTGCTGACGCTCCGAACCGCTTTTTCCGCTTGCTACAGCATGCGACTTCTACGGCCATCGAGGAGATTCGGCGAAGAAGCTGCACGTACGATCGGTCACGGCGGCGCAGCAAGCCAGTCGTATTTAACTCGTAACTACAACTATGGCTCTAAAATCTAGAAAGACCCCATGAACCCTACTTATTTAAGTCGTAACAACCATGGCTCTAAAATCTAGAAAGACCCCATGAACCCTACTCCGCATTGGTGTCGGCGCCGCAGCTCAGGAATGTTTGCAATCGTCGAGACTGTTGTGCGCTTGCGCAGGCTTTCTGTGGGGCTATCAGACTACTCCTAAACCCTAAACCCTAAACACTAAACCCTATATAAACCCTAAACCCTACACCCTGAGCCCTCAGTTGAACCCCAATTAAATTGCTTATGGCCGCTTTTTGTAGGCTGCCATCCAAGGTGTGATATAAGCAGCAATGCCCCAAGACCGGCTACGTATTCTGAGGGCTTGTGGGGTTTGTGAGGGTTTAGGGTTTAGGGTTTAGGGTTTATTTAGGGTTTAGGCTATTAGGGGTTTATGGGGTTTGTGGGGTTTAGAGTAGCCTCCATGTACTGTACGCTTTCCCAGGTTTGGTGGTCGCAATCAGAAAGCCAGGAAGAGAGCGACAAAGAGACCAAGACATGCAAAGAGAGGAGGGAGGAGAAGGGCAGAAAGACACCTAGCAGACGGTAAATCTACAAGCCAGCTTTTCTATCGTCTAAAAACCGTCGGTACTAAACTACTAAAACACCCCAGACAGCTAACATGTCTTAAGAGCTGCACAGCGACCTTGCATGCTGGGGCCACATGATGCAAACCTGCCCTCTGCGGTCCCAGCCGGGCGTATGGCTGGTGCCTCCTCAGCATGCTGCATGCTTGGCTCACGCAGCTGTGGAGCTCGGACGCTTGGGGTGTGAAGAAAAAAAACTTTCGGAGCAAAGCGAACTGTTGTTGCGCTACCCAGAGCACGAGAAGTCGACTTCTGAGACAGGTGCAGCAAATACAATACTCAAACCCTAAACCCTGCAAACCCTAAACCCTAAACCCTAAACCCTAAACCCTAAACCCTAAACCCGAAACCGCGGGTCACCGGTAATTAAGGTCTCGGCATCCATTCGGCCCGAAGCCTGGCATGCGCAAACCCAACAGCTGAGCATCCTGATCATCACACAACAACTCGAACGCCTAAACCCTAAACCCTTATAGACCTTAAACGCTTCAACGAGTACACTGCATCCTGCCAGGTCCTGCCATGCTCGGTTAATGCTAGCAAGCAGAAAAAATTCATATGTGAGTGTGTGTGTGTGTGTGTGTGTCTGTGTGTGTGTGTGTGTGGGTGTGTGGGTGTGTGGGTGTGTGTGCGCGTGTGTGTGCGCGTGTGTGTGCGCGTGCGCGTGTGCGTGCGCGTGTGCGTGCGCGTGCGCGTGTGCAGATATCCATCCAACCCAAACCCCCGTGTAATACCTGGACACCCCCAGGATGCAAACTCCGCATTGTACAACTTGCGAGACCAATTCTGGCAACATGTTTAAGTTCCTCAACAGGAACTTAAGTGAAACAAAAACTTTCTAACGCCCGAAACCCCAGATCCCTGACCCCAGACCCCAGGCCCTAAGCCCTCCCCGCACCCTCAACCCTAAACCCTAAACCCTAAATCCTAAATCCTAAACCCTAAACCCTAAACCCTAAACCCCAAATCCATGGCAAGGACTCTGCGGCCAGGGCCTTGAGTCGGCTCTGTCTTCCGCGGGCTGGGGTTGCTGGTCCCCGCGTGCTACGGCACCATCTTGGGAGACAATGGTGCTGCGGAGGGCTGAGGCTTGTGGGGGTTGGGGTTTAGGGTTTAGGGTTTAGGGTTTAGGGTTTACCTGGACCCTCTGTGTACGCGAAAAAATGGCCACAAGCCAAACTTACACCAAAAACAGCCAAGATTCTCAAAAACAAGCATTTTTGACCAAAACAGCCATGACAAACAAAAATAGCCTTTTTCCTATTGAGGGCACGCGCGCCCACATGCAAAGCAAGACAATGCTTCAGGGTTTCTTCTTCGTAGCGCATGTCGACCAAAGGTTTGCTTCTGATGCCATGACAATCGGAAGCTGCAGGTCAGGGTTCTCGGCTGTTTCAGCGAGACAAGAAACGAATTCCGGCAAATTCCGCCTTTTTCCGGCTAATTCCGCCTTTTTTCCGGCCATTTCCGCCTTTTCCTTCAGGCTTTCATGGCTTGGCTTCAGGCTTGCGTGTTTTTTGAGTTTGCAAATTCAGGCTTTCTGCTTGTGGCTTCAGGCTTTCGTTGCTTCAACAAGCAAGAATCCGCAGAACACGTAGCAAGCAAACGTCCTCGAGTTGAACACCGTCACAAATTTCAAAATAGCCTTTTTTTGGGCTGCCTAGCCAAATTCCGCCCCACGGGCTGTTTTTGGGTCCATGTCTTGAAAAAGGCTGTTTTCATGGAAAGGCTGTTTTTTCACGTAATTTGAAGGCTCCAGGTAGGGTTTAGGGTTTAGGGTTTAGGGTTTAGGGTTTAGGGTTTAGGGTTTAGGGTTTAGGGTTTAGGGGTCTTACAGGGGCCGAATACCCCAGCCGACAGAAGGTGAGCCTTTTGTATTCTATATGGTAGGATTCCATGAAACCAAAAATGGTAAAGGTTACCTACCCAGTCCCGAAGGGGTTAATGGGGCCTTGAGATTTGTGGGTTTAGCAATTCAGGGTTTCCGGACTTCGTCAGGTTGGATTTCAGGAGAGGCCGACCGCTCGCGACCTTTTTTGGGGTTTTGGGTTTTGACCTACATGACCAAATAGACCACAAAACCCTATAAACGTTGACGTAACAGCGCACGTGCCCATATATGGATATATAAATATCCAAGGATCTTCCCATTCTCTTAAAATCATCGCGGCCAAGATTTGCTGAACCCGGCCCGCACCCTTTGAACTCTAACAAGAACCTGAACGGTCGAAGAGTTTGAGATTAGGTTCCGGATTTGATGCAGTTTGGGGTGCTGGCGTCGAAGGTCTTTGCAACTTACCTTTTCTATTTTTTGGGGCCGGGAGACTACGAACTTGAGAACAGGCTGCATTCCAGGCATGTTTGTATTCCTTAGAGTCCGCCGCTTCCATAGCTTTTAAGGTTAAGGTTGATATAGGGCGGATACTGGGTTTTGTCAGGGTTGGTGTTGGGCTAGCTTTATTTTGGGATTTGGAGGGAAAGCTCTCTGGGCGTCTCAATCGTGGGTTCATGTCGGCTACACCCTCTCTGGGGACTAAAGGAGGGACCCTTATAAGGGGTAATTTAAGGGGCTACTTAAGTAGTTATATTTGGGGGTTATATGGGAAATAAAGGAATCCCTGCTTATACCACTAAACCCTAAACCCTAAACCCTAAACCCTAAACCCTAAACTAAACCCTAAACCCTAAACTCGCAGCCCTGGGGTTTAGGGTGGGCACGGCAGCATTTTTCCGGCGAGCAGCACGTCGAGCAGGAGGGGAGGCTCCATGGAGATTCCTCAAACCCTAAAGGGCTTTAGCGTTTCGGGTTATCTAGGGCTTGGTAGGATTTGTAGGGTTAGGGGCTTAAAAGCCCCAAACCCAACCCTAAACCCTAAACCCTAAACCCTGAACCCTGAAACCTAAACCCTAAACCCTGAACCTAAACCCTAAACTGCGAGACTTGCCTTCCTCTCCCAAACTGCAAGGGGCATCGGCTTCAGCGTCACTTCTTCAGGGCCATTGCCCCGGAGGCTCTCAGCACGGATGACCTGAGTGTTGTTAGGGTTTAGGGTTTAGGGTTTAGGGTTTAGGGTTTAGGGTTTAGGGTTTAGGGTTTAGGGTTTAGGGTTTGGGGTTTGGGGTTTGGGGTTTGGGGTTTGGGGTTTGGGGTTTGGGGTTTGGGGTTTGGGGTTTGGGGTTTGGGGTTTGGGGTTTGGGGTTTGTGGTTTGGGGTTTGGGGTTTGGGGTTTGGGGTTTGGGGTTTGGGGTTTGGGGTTTGGGGTTTGGGGTTTGGGGTTTGGGGTCTGGGGTCTGGGGTTTGGGATTTAGGTTTTATAAGCTTCATAGGGTCATAGGGTTGTAGGGTTCAGGGTCTATAGGGTCCTAGTAACACTAGAACCCCTAACGCCCCCAATAACCTCTTATGATGCTAAACCCAGGGGGCGTGGTTCAGTGCTTGCTCTGGGCTTCGAGTTGAGCTGTGCTAAGCTTCCTAGACTCAGAAAGGGTTTAGGGTTTAGGGTTTAGGGTTTAGGGTTTGGGGTTTGGGGTTTGGGGTTTGGGGTTTGGGGTTTGGGGTTTGGGGTTTGGGGTTTGGGGTTTGGGGTTTGGGGTTTGGGGTTTACCTGAGGGCCCCCGGATCTAGGGCGACCAGCAAATTGTAGGGCTTAGGGTGCCCATGTTTCCCCTGGTTCTCGAGGGTTTCAGGAAGAAAGTTGCTGTCAATAATTAAAAAACATCAGGGACAGAGCATTGAGTTGAGCATCCCACGCCCTCTAAACCCTGAACCCTAAACCCAAAACCTTAAACCCTAAACCCAACTCCCTAAACCCTAAGCCCTAACCCTAAACCTTCCTTCTACCCGTTCTTGCCGGCAATCCAATGGCTGTGGAAGTTCATTGGCCGAAGACATGCTTCGGCTGACCAACATGCTGCGTTGGCTAGGGTTTTGGGTTCAAGTGTTTAAGGTTTCGAACCCCAAGCCCTAAGCCCTAAGCCCGAAGCCCTAAACCCTAAACCCTAACCCTAAATGTCGGGTTCAGGGACTGCCAGAATCCTTTCGGGAACCTTAGGGGGGGGAGGGGAAGGGGGGGGAAGGGGGGGGCAAATGCCCTGACGACCCGGCCGGCTGTCGGCGCGCTGTAGCGGGGTGGAAGAGCGGCTCCCTTCCTTCCAACTTCCAAAGGACTTTCCCAAAGAGCCCAAGATTGCTTAATTTTTAGGAATATTCCTTAAATCATATAGGGATCCTGAATCTGCTTTAGGGTAATTATATTCCATAGTTAAGCAATATTGGGCTCTTTGGGTTCGGGGGGTTTAGCGTGTGGGGCTTAGGGTTTAAGATGTGGCGTGAGGGAGCTCTTCAACGGGAGGAGGGCTTGAACCCCGAACACCCCAAACCCCAAACCCTGAGCCCTCAACCCCAAACCCTGAAACCCTAAACCCCAAACCCTAAACCCCAAACCCCAAACCCCAAACCCTAAACCCCAAACCCTAAACCCCAAACCCACAGTCCGAAAGAGGTTTTGAGGCCGCCTTCTTCTGAAGCGACCCGCTGCTGCCCAGGCCACCAGTAGTGGAGTGAGGCAGTGCGCGGATGTCAGCCTCTACGGACTTCCGGTGCTTGCAGAGGCTTTGGTCCCTAAAAAAAAGGAGCCCCCACAAAGGCTACATGAGCTTGCCCTAAACCCTAAACCCTAAACCCTAAACCCTAAACCCTAAACCTTAGACCCCAACCCCTAAACCCTACACCCAAAAACCGAAGCTCTGAGCCCCAAACCTGATGGGGCCGGACGATTTAGCAGGAGAGCTGTGTAGTATGACGGGGTGTGAGGCGGGACCAGAAGAGACCCTGGATCTTTGTCTCCTACATACCCCCCCAATATACACACCTTATATAGTTCCTTTATACTTAAATAGCCCCTACATTAACCTTGCGGTTCCTTGTAAGGGGTCCCTCCTTTAGTCCCTGATAGTAGACCACGGTAGACCCCGGAAACTTTGCCTGCGAGGGTTCAGGCTTCAGCTTGGGTCTGAGTGGGGAAATCTACCATACCGCCCGCCGGGTGACATAACCCTACACCAACCCCTTACAGCCCTAAGCCCCAAGCCCTAAGCTAAGCCCTAAGCCCTAAGCCCTAAGCCCCCCTAAGCCCTAAACCCGCAACCCTAAACCCCTTAAGCCCTAAACCCTAAACCCTAAAGGAGCCTCAGGGCTTACGGCGTCCTTCGGCAGAATAGAAAGTACAGGCCTACATTCAAGGCTTCGTGGGCAACAATTTGATGAAAGCCCATGATATGACGGAAGCCCTGTGAGTCGCACGAGCCGTAAAAAGCCGTAGAAGCCCTCCCCGTTTAACAATCTTTATATATGGGGTCCCGTCTAAGCCCAAATAGGGAAATACAAAAAGAGAGACATAAGCCTTGCAGAAGCCCCAAGCGCCACTAAGCCCCTGTTCTCAACCCTACAGCCCGACACACTTAACCCTAGGTTGCCTTGGATATAAGTGAAACAGGTGCGCCTTTTTGCTGAAAGGGGTTTATCGGGGAGCCTAAACCCCCCCCAATAAAGGGACTAAGGGGTACAGCTGGGCATCCAAGATCCCTAGGACCCTAGGTGCTCAGTTTCCCTAAACCCTAAACCCTAAATCCTAAACCCTAAACCCTAAACTTTTCTCCTCTGCTCGGAAACGGCAGCGCCTACGCCAACCGGAGACCCTCGCGCGCAGAGGCGGCCTGCGTCGCGATGTGCGCGTGGCGACTTCCCGCCAGGTCTTCCGGTGCGCGCTGGCTGCTGAAATGGGTTTAGGGTTTAGGGGTTTAGGGTTTGGGGGTTTAGGGTTTAGGGTTTAGGGCGCAGCCCAAGAATCAGAAGATCTTCTTCCTTGAAATTTGGAGCTGCTAAACTGGAGTCGCCGACAGCTTGGCTGTGACGTACCCATGCACGCCGCTGAAAGGGGTCACCACCTCGTTTGCTCTACGGGCCTTGCTCAGGGAACTCTACCTCGGACTCCTGGGGGTACTTCCCCTCGGGTTTGGGGACCCTTTTTAAGGATTCTCAAGGCAAGATAATATGAGGGGCATGTTAGGAGCAGACTAAGAGAAGCCTCTTAGGGGTACATCGGGGTCCAAGTATGACTCCCTTAATTGGAAGACGCTGGCCTAACCGCTGAAAGTCTGGCGTTGGCCGGCAATTTTGGTGGGCTCCTAAACCCTAAACCCTAAACCCTAAACCCTAAACCCTAAACCCTAAACCCTAAACCCTAAACCCTAAACCCTAAACCCTAAACCCTAAACCCTAAACCCTAAACCCTAAACCCTAAACGCGGCGCGCATGGCGAGGATGGCAGCTGCCCTTGGGGCAGCCCGAGAAGCATTGGAGGAGCCGGGAGACAACACCAAGACTTGGCTCCGATCTTTGGCACTTCGTAGGGTTTAGGGTTTAGGGTTTAGGGTTTAGGGTTCAGGGTTTAGGGTGTAGGGCGAGAGGCTTCAGAGGGTTCGTTTCTGGTTTAGTTTGGGGCCCTGGACACGGACCCACTCAACTCGAAACTCTGCAACACAGCCTGAACCCCAAAAACCCCCACTTTATGTTTAGGGTTTAGGGTTTAGGGTTTAGGGTTTAGGGTTTAGGGTTTAGGGTTTAGGGTTTAGGGTTTAGGGTTAAGGGTTTAGGGCAGCCCTAAACCCTTTTACCCCAAGCCATACCATAAACCCTGAGCCCTATAAACATACGAACCCCGCAAGCCCTCACTGCTAAACCGTTACTATACTGAACTTGGACCCCTAGCAAAAAAAAGTTTTAGCGTTTTCAAAAATATTTTTACAAAAACAATTCCAAGAATCCCTAGGGTTAGGACGGTTAGGAGAGCCTTGGCTTGCCGGCTCCTCCGCACATGTATGTCAAAACCCACCGCCGCGGTCGGGTTTGAGGGAAGAGGCGTCCTAGTCTCCAAACCGGTTGAGTTTGGGGTTCAGGGTTCAGGGTTCAGGGCTTAGGGTTTAGGTTCAGGGTTCAGGGTTTGGGGGGGGTTTTGGGGTTCTAGGGTTGCAGGGTTTAGGCTTTGAACATTAAACCCTGAACCCTAAACCCTAAACCTGAGGTTTAGGGTTCAGGGGAGCTGGGGGCGTTGGCCCCTTCCCTTGGCTGCACTTAGGAGGGTAGCTATACATTAAATTTTTAGCTGCCTTATTAAGAAACCCAATAAACCCAAAAAGGCTAAAGATCTAAAGTTATAGTAAAGTACCACAAAGTTCCCTTCCCCCCCTTCAGTGCCATGGCACCCGGTTGTCCCTCACGGGCTTCGGTATCATCGGGAGCCGTGGCCGTGCGAGGTGAGTGGTCACCTCGGCGAAGACCCATGAAACCCTTAAACCCTTAAACCGTTAAACCGTTAAACCCTTAAACCTTTAAGCCCTGAAGCCCTTAAAGCCCTTAAACCCTTAAGCCCTTAAGCCCTCCAGCCCTTAAGCCCTTAAGCCCTTAAACCCTTAAACCCTAACCCTTAACAGCCTTAACCTTTAACCCTTACACCCTAGCCAGGTTTAGATCGTGTGAAGGCTCATCTTATAGGCTTCGTTGGGGCTTCATGGGCTTCTGCCCGAGACCCTAAACCTCTTATGCATGTGTGCCTCTCCCTCCCCGGACCCTCACGCCCCCTCATATCAAGTAGGGTTCATATTTCTTGTATCCCCCAAAAGAACACCCGTTACATACACTCACCAATATTAACCAGGAATCTTATACACATTCACCAATAACAGTAATACAAACCCTGTTTCATATCAAGAGCCAAAGCTGATCTCAACAAGGGTTCAAGGTTTTGCCGGACGGAAAGCCTCGCGTGCCCAACATCTGAAGCCCTATCTTGGCCGTGGAGAAACCCACAGAAACCCAATACACCAAGGGCCGGCAGCTCACCATGGGGGGGGGTGTAGGGTTTGGTGTTTAGGGGCTTGGGGTCTTGGGCTTTGGGGACCTTCACAAAACTACCCAGGCCTTCTTTTTGTTCATACAGCCTCTTCTAATAACCTACGACCTACCCTCAACCCTAGACCCGAAACCAGGAAACCCCTAAACCCACATCCTTGCCGGGCGGCATGGTCCTGGCGGATCTTGCCAGGCAAGCGACTGCCCTGGCGAGGCTGAGATTACTTCCACGCGGGGGTGGGGCTTAAGGGCAAGCCCTAAATCCTAAACCCTAAACCCTAAACCCTAAACCCTAAACCCCAAACCCTAAACCCTGAACCGATGAGCCTTCAAGTAGCCCACTTAACCCGGCGAACATCCCTCAACCTCCTAGGTTACTGAATGTACGACATTCTTCAAATGCCATTCAAACCCCGACCATGACACAACTAAACATGTCCCTAAAACCCTAAACCCTAAACCCTAAACCCTAAATGAACCACAGACCGCAGCCGTGTCCTCAAGCCCACGCACCCCAAATGGTTCTCCCAACCCGGGCAACCCGGCCTCAGGTAACCTGTAGGGCGCCAAAGGGTCCTTGCCAGCCGGCCGCCTGGGTGTCTAGGTCTTGAGTTTAGGGTTTCGGGTTTATAGGGTTTAGGGTTTAGGGTTTAGGGTTTAGGCTTTTAAGGGGACCTGAGCCCTAGAAAAAGGAATGAGGGCCTACTCTGGGTCTGAGCAGTTGAGGGTTGAGGGCTTAGGTAGCTGCAGAGTTTAGTGCTTTGGGATTGAAGGGGCTCTCTGGTACAGTACCCTACTTGTTTTTGAAGGGTGTTGGTAGCAGCTATGCCAAGATTACCCTAAACCCTAAACCCTAAACCCTAAACCCTAAACCCTAAACCCTAAACCCTAAACCCTAAACCCTAAACCCTAAACCGACTCAACAACGGGGTGACAGCCCAGAGCTCAGGGATGGCCCAGCTCAGGATTGCTTTGCATGTGTGCTGGGCTTCGCTTGGGCCGCAAGCATTTGAGAAGTTTCAGCTGAACCCGAAACCCTAAACCCTAAACCCTAAACCCTAAACCCTAAAACCCCAAACCGCCTCAAGCCCAGAACCTCAACAGAGAATGCTGAACCTCGAAAACCCCTGAGCCCTAGAAGCCTGGACAGGCTCCAAGGTCTAGGTTTAGGGTTCAGGGGTTTAGGGTTTAGGGCTTAGGGTTTAGGGTTTAGGGCTTGGGGTTTGGGGTTTTGGGGCTTAGGGTTTGGGGTCTTGGGGCCCCGAAACCCTACACGCACAAGCCCTGAACCAGCCGCAAAGGCAAGTGGCGGCACGCACAACGTGCCCACGTCCGGACTTCGATTGAAGGCCTTCGCTGGGGTTTAGGGTTTAGGGTTTAGGGTTCTAGGGTTCTAGGGTTTAGGGTTGGTTTAGGGTTCTAGGTTTTCGGGTTCTAGGTTTTAGGGCTTTGGGGTTTAGGGTTTAGCTCCCTCCTTGTATGTGCACTACTACAGAGTTGTTATTAAATGTGGCCGATGAAGCCCCAATAACCCTACACCCTAGGACCTAGGATGGCCCCAAGACCCTCTGAGAAGATTGCCGATTAGGGTTTAGGGTTTGGGGTTTAGGGTTTAGGGTTTAGGGTTCAGGGCTGAGGAACCCAAACCCTAAAACCCTACAGGCCCTTAAACAGTAGAACGTATAAACCCTCCAACCCAACACCCTAAACCCCAAAACAAAACAAAAAGCAAAAAACCCTGGTCCCCTGAAACCCTGAATCCCTTTTGCAAGGGAGAAGGGCCCCATGCAGACTCTCACCGCCAGTTGTCGTAGTCGGTCCAGTAGCATCCTCCAACTGGTCGGCAGCCAGGTCTCGCCTCCTCTCCTCCCTGGCTCGGCTCGTCGTGCCCGTGCCTGCAGGTCGGCAATGATGGAAAATAGAGCATGTCCCAAAGGCGTACTCGGAAGCCTTTCCGTTCGCAGAGCAACAGGGTCCGCCTGTGCCATCTTTCTGCCAGGCGCCCGGGTTTTCAGAAACTCGCCTGGTGGTTTGTGGTGATTTTTGCTGGTGGTCCGTAGGAATTTGATCAAAGTCTGGTCCCAAAGAGCCCAATATTGCTTAATTAAGGAATATACCTTAAATCATATTAAGGATCCCTATATGATTTAAGGAATATTCCTTAAGTAGGCAATATTGTGCTCTTTGGGGTATTTCGGGGGCCTGGCCTGCGCCGAAGTTAAGGCTGGACTTCTCAAGACACATGAGCCTCCCTGAGTTTGTGAATGGCCCTCCCTTCACCTCCTCATGTGCAGCACACAACCCCCCTCCCCCCCCCCGCATCCCGATGCCCTAGGCTCGCTGAAATCAGATTAGGCAATCTTAACCCCCGTAAAGCCCAACACCCCTGGACCCAAACCCTCTTTTAAAACCCTACCCAAACCCCAATTCAACCCTGAGCCGAATTAAACCTTAACTAAGCCCAAAGTAAACACTAAGTAAAAGGGTTTAGGGTTTAGGGTAGAACCCTACACCAGGGCCTACACCCCAAAGCCTCTTGAGCAAGACAAGGGTGATCAGGCCCGGGCCCATCCCCTGCCGTCTGCCAGCTTCAGAAATACCATGTCCCTGGAAGCTCCTCCGGTTTCGGGTTTAGGGTTTAGGGTTTAGGGCTAGGGTTTAGGGTTTAGGGTTTCGGGTTGAGGTCCCAGGTTGGCCATGGAAACCATATAGGCACATGGTCCTAAATAGGATCCTCTTAGGCCACAGTAAGGGGATCTCATCCCAAGGGTCGACCTGGAAAATGTACTGGGTTCAAGGATTAGGGAAATACTCGGTGGTCAGGAGTTTTGGTCACCAAGTCAGAGCTTGTCCTGCTTGTCAAAAGTTCACGATTCAGGCGGGACTTCTGTTTGGGACCACCCAGTGAAAGAAGCGCCATGGGACCCTCCAAAAAAACGTTGAGGTTTATGCTTCTGTAGGGTCTACTCTATACCTATACCACAGACCCTAGCTCGTAGACCCCTCAACCCTACACCCTAAACTCACTACATTCCTCGGTTCTCCTTCTTGGCGGCTTCCATACAAAAGATTCCTGTCACCGGAGCTCTTGCCGGCAACCCACATATACCAGGACCATTCATAAACTCCAGAGACATGGCTAGGCTCGTTCGGTAGTGTTTAGGGAGTTTTAGGACTATTTTTACTTGGGCTTAGTCACCCAAATCCCCCCCCCCCATGTTCTGAGGGAAGTTACATGGTCCCTTAACATGGCCCCGTGCCTTCTTTTAATTCAAGGGTTCGGAGGTATGGGCCCTTGCGTATATAAGGGTTTCCTACTTCAGGGCCCACGTTAAGGGAAACCTCAGCCCTAAATCCTGAAACCCTCAGCCCAAATTCCTACACATAACCCCCCCCCCCCCCCCCCCCGCCCCCCCAAATGTGTCCTTTGTGTTGCTCGGAGACCTTGAAAGCGTCACCCGGGAGTATCTTCTGGCCGGTGCGAGGAGCATCCAAGCCTCGGGTTTGGGGTTTAGGGTGTAGGGTTTAGGGCTTTGGGGCTTAGGGTTCAGCGTAGGGTCTAGCGCTTGGGGCTGGGAGGTTAGGGCTTATATAGGGTTTAGGGCTTCGGGTTTGACCCCAACCCTAAACCCCAAGCTGAGTTTGATGATCTGGGTTCAGGGTTTTGGATGCTGAAAGCTAAGGGCCCTTTGTTACAGTGTCCTGTTGAGGGTCCTCAGAAGCCCCGAATACGCCAACAGATGTTTGGCTGCGTGCGGTTTGGTTTTTCCAACCCTAAACGCTAAACCCGAAACCCTAAACCCCTCAGCCTAAACCCCAGGACTCAGCACCCCCAACCTTCAAGTTTTGGCTGCCCAGTTTCCCAGCTAAGCCCTAAGCCCTAAGCCCTAAGCCCTAAGCCCTAAGCCCTACTAAGCCCTAAGCCCTAAGCCCTAAGCCCTAAGCCCTAAGCCCTAAGCCCTAAGCCCTAAGCCCTAAGCCCTAAGCCCTACTAAGCCCTAAGCCCTACTAAGCCCTAAGCCCTAAGCCCTACTAAGCCCTAAGCCCTACTAAGCCCTAAGCCCTACTAAGCCCTAAGCCCTACTAAGCCCTAAGCCCTACTAAGCCCTAAGCCCTACTAAGCCCTAAGCCCTACTAAGCCCTAAGCCCTAAGCCCTAAGCCCTAAGCCCTAAGCCCTAAGCCCTAAGCCCTACTAAGCCCTAAGCCCTAAGCCCTATAAGCCCTATAAGCCCTATAAGCCCTATAAGCCCTATAAGCCCTATAAGCCCTATAAGCCCTATAAGCCCTATAAGCCCTATAAGCCCTAAGCCCTAAGCCCTAAGCCCTCAGCCCTCAGCCCTAAGCCCTAAGCCCTCAGCCCTAAGCCCTAAGCCCTAAACCCTACCCCTTGAGCCCTCAACTTGTCTGGAAGGGCTTCTCGGGGCCTATACACCCTCTAACCCTCTAACCCCAGGCCCTGAACCTACCAAGAATTCTGGTACACTACCCTAATAAAGGCATTGCATAAACCCTAACCCCTACAGCCAACCCTAAACCGTAAACCCTAGGCCCTTAACCCTACAAGCCCGGTGCCTAAACCCTCGGTGCAGCCCCGCGAGCTCGGAAGAACACGTATGGCCAGCGCCTCGGGCGGGAACAGTCCCAAGGTCCGGGAAATCGAGGGATCTCTCAGTGAAAGCCCTAAACGGGTTTAGGGTTTAGGGCCCTAAATAACATAAATAGCATGAGGCAGGAGAGAGAGCGTTTAGAGTTGAGGGTTTATAGGGCTTGGTTTATTTGGTTCATTGATAGCGATTATGTTTACCGGTTTGGATTTGGGATTTGTACGGTTTGACGTAAGGGTGATTTCCCTAGATAAATATAAATAATCAGTATACAAGCCTTTGGTAAACTGTGTAGGGCCATGTAAACAAACATTGCATACAGCCTCTTGTAGGGAACATTCACCTGAAACCCTAAACCTCCTGAGACCCACTCCGAAACCCTGAACTGCTCGAAACCCTAAACCCTAAAACCCCCCAAGCCTGCGTCGACCAACCCGGAGAGCCCAATACCCCGTAGCCATGCAGTACGCCTACCCTCTACTTGGAGGTTCATGAGTACTTATCACCCCAATCAGAAGTGTACTTATCACCTACTTAGAGGACTTAGGGGGCTCTTAAGTAAAGCTATAAATGGTGTTATAAGTTCGCTGAACTTTTAAGTAGTACACCTTTGAGCACAAAAATCCTACACCGAAAGCCTGTGGCGTTTAGATCGTGAGCACGCCTTCTTAACCCCAAAATGCCAAACCCAAAGCCCCATAGAGTTCATCAAAAGAAGATTTCACAAACCCTAAACCCTAAACCCTAAACCCTAAACCCTAAACCCTAACCCTAAACCCTCTCCCTTGGGAGTCCCTCACGGAGCCAGGAGACTGCTTTGCTCCGCGGCTGGAAGCACCACACGTCTCCTTGCAAAACAGCAAGAGCCCTGGGGGTCGTCGGAATAGGAGGTTTAGGGTTTATAGGGTTTATAGGGTTTATAGGGTTTATAGGGTTTATAGGGTTTGTAGGGTTTATAGGGTTTATAGGGTTTATAGGGTTTATAGGGTTTATAGGGTTTATAGGGTTTATAGGGTTTATAGGGTTTATAGGGTCTATAGGCTTTAGAGGGTTTAGAGGGTTTATAGGGTTTATAGGGTTTATGGGGTTTATATGCGCCCACGTTGCGCGTAATCGACCCCCCCCCCCCCTGGTATCCCCCCCACCCCCCCCAAGGCATCCCCCCCAAACCCTGCCTGTTAACCCTAAAAACACCACGGACCACGGGGGAGGACAGAGAAACCTCAGCCTAAACCCCCACACCCTGAACCCTAAGCCATAAAAGGAGGGAGAAGGGTAAACCCGAAACCTTAGCCGCTTTAACCCTGAACCCTGAAGCGTAAACTCAGCACGAACCACAGGGCGGAGAGGGGAAACCGTAAACCTACCATTACCCCAAACCTTGAACCCTCACTAAACTCTAAACCCACAATGAACCAATGGACCAGAGTGAAAATCCTGAATTCTACAGCCTAACCCTAAATCCCGAAACCACAAACCCATGAACCACGGACCATGAACCCCGGGGGGGGGGGGGGAGGCGACCCCAAAACCCACCATGAACCCGAGGAGGGGGGGGGGGGGGATACCATGGGGGGGGGGAGGGGGGGGTGCGCCTATGCTGGCGCATATAGGGCTTATAGGGTTTATATAGGGCTAAGGGTTTATGGTTCAGGGTTTAAGGTGCAATTCGTATTCCCTTATGACCCCTGTATAAGTATGCGAATACTAAAAACCCCAAAACCCAGTTCAAAGATTTAGGCCCCTATAGCAAACCCTTCTCCCGAAGTCCTGGCTTCAGGGGGTTAAGGTCGCCTTTTTGGAAATTTAGGTTTTTAAGTTTATAGGGTTTATAGGGCTTAAAGTGCTTTCTCAACCGTCGCCTTGAGAAGGTCGGACTGCAAACCTAGTTGTTGAGTACCCTGGGCCAAAAAAAGTTAACCTTTCAATTCGGGTATGTTTGTAGTACATATATATATATATATGCGCCCCAAAAGGTCAAAGGTTACCTACTCAGCTACTAAGCAAAAAGAGGCTGACAAAGTCTGTCAGCGCGATGGGGCAGACCGGCGTTCAGAGTTCGATGCTTTTGGGGATGATCCCCCCTTTATACTGACCGTCCTGAATAGGGATTGTAATAGGGGAGTACCCTAAACCCTAAACCCTATTAAGGACTGTTAGTATAAGGGGGCAACATCCCCAGTTCGATTCTTCAAGGAGCCTGGAAAGTTCTACTCGGGTTTCTCGGTCAAAGTCCGGGAAATCTAGGCTGTCATTCCCAAGCACACAGTTATTCTGAGCCAAAACCGTAAACCCTAAACCCTGAACTCGAAACCGTGAAAAGACCCTAAACCCTAAACCCTAAACCCTCAACCCTCAACCCTAAACCATAACCCCTAAACCCTAAACCCCATGACCTGCTTTAATCCTTGCTGCCCAGACATGAAAAAACCTAAACCCTAAACCCTAAAAAGCCCACTCCTGTGGCGCCCCTGCCCATGTCCCGCCGCTGCTTCGCCCCGTCGCGGCCTTCGCGCCTCACGACCCGCACGAGGGTTTAGGGTTTAGGGTTTAGGGTTTAGGGTTTAGGGTTTAGGGTTTAGGGTTTAGGGTTTAGGGTTTTGGGTTTTGGGTTTTGGTTTCAATAAGCAAAAAGAAGCAAAATGACCAAACGCTCGTCCTGTAAGCAGAACCCGCATCACTTTTTAAACCTTCAACTAAAGACTCTAAAGACTTGACCCTGCACACAATAAACTGTCAACTGCTAAAGCCTACTAGTATTCCCTTCTGGTTCCTAGATAACTATACTGTGATAACCCTAAACCCTAAACCCTAAACCCTAATGCCCCTGTAGTCAGCGCCTCCGACGCGGCTTCGCAGCTGGCCCTGCGGGCTTCTGCAAGGGCCGGAATTCGCCCTGGCTTGGGATTTCAGGGTTCATGGGTGTGTAGGTTGTAAAATGGGCTGGGCTTCAGGGGTCCCCAAACCCTTTAGGGTTTAGGGTTTAGGGTTGAGGGTTGAGGGTTGAGGGTTGAGGGTAAGGCGTTAGTGGCTGAGAGTGAGCGTGCAAGGTTGAGGGTTTCCAACGCCTCCAAGTAGCGCTCAATGATGGCCTAACCTTCATGGGGTGTCTCCTCTATGTAGCCATCTGCAAGGATTCAGGGTTTAGGGTTTAGGGTTCAGGGAATTTTGAGCTATGTGCCGGGGTGATACTGCGTGCTTGCTGAGGGTTTAGGGCATCGGGATTTGGAATTCTAAACAGCTAAGGGTCTAAGGTTGGATATTAAACTATCTAGCTCGAGCATGCTAAAAGCCTCTGCCCTAAACCCTAAAGCCTAAACCACCTAGCTCCCCTAAACCCTAAACCCTAAACCCTAAACCCTAAACCCTAAACCCTAAACCCTAAACCCTAAACCCTAAACCCTAAACCCTAAACCCTAAACAATAAACCCTGAACCACCTCTAAACCCTAGACGCACCAAAAGCCCTAAACCCTAAACCCCCTAAAAGCCCTAAACCCTAATTCGCCTAAACCCTAAACCCTAAACCCTAAACCCCAAACTCCAAACATCCCTAAACCCTAAACCCTAAACCCTAAACCCCAAGACCCTAAACCCCTAACCCCAAACTCTAAACCCTAAGCCCTTAACCCCAAGCCCTAAACCCTAAACCCTGAAGCCCTAAACCCTAAACCCTGAAGCCCTAAACCCTAAACCCTGAAGCCCTAAACCCTAAACCCTGAACCCTGAAGCCCTAAACCGTAAACCCTAGGCCCTTAACCCCAAGCCCTAGACCCTAAAACCCGAAGCCCTAAACCCTAAACCCTAAACCCCTAAAACCCTAAACCCTAAACCTGAAGCCCTGCAGAGCCCGGGCCCCCCACTCCGGTGCGGATCCTCGCGGTCTCGGCTTCATCGATCCTGCCGGCAAGTAGGCGGCGACTAAGGGGCTTAAGCAAGGGTTTAGGGTTTAGGGTTTAGGGTTTAGGGTTTAGGGTTTAGGGTTTAGGGTTTAGGGTTTAGGTTCGGGCTTCGTTTAGGGGTTGGAACAAGTTTGCGGGGGTGTTCCTTTGTGAGGTGATCAAGTGCTGCACGGCTGCACATTCTCGTACGTTGGCATACCTGAAGTTGGGCTCGGGCTTTCCGCCTTCAGCGATGCGGAGCTGCTCGGCGTTTTTGCGGAGATGCGCGGTCCGGTGTCTCCGAAGCCCTCGCTTCGTTCGACATGGGTGACCGTGCGGCTTTTCACAAGGCAAGTCCCCGTCTGTGAAGCAAGAGACCAAAACTTGCCCAAAAAAACTACCAAGTCCCAGCCCTAAAACACCAAAAACCCATAAAAACCTCATGAGCCCCAGAAAATTTCTACAAGGCCTCAAAACCCTCAAAGCCCAAAGCCTCGACTCAGCACCCCGAAGCCCGAACTGCTCAAAACCCTCCAAAACCCATAGACCTCGTAAGCCCTCTCGTCTTCGGGCAGTTAATTATGGGGGTTCAGGGTTTTTAGGGGTTTTGGGGTTTTAGGGTTTAGGAGTTTAGGGGTATGGTCCCTTGATTTGGGCCCTTGATTAGGGAACCCTCATATACCGCTTGCATACCCTATAAACCCAAGGGCCCATACTTCAGAACCCTTTAAGGGAGGTAAGGGACCATTTCAGAGGACCATGTAGCCTCCTCTCTTAGAATAACCCCTGTAGAGACTACCTTATAACCCAAAGGGCGCATACTTCATAGCCCTTTAAAGGGTGGTAAGGGACCATAGTCGTGGACCATGTACCCTCCTCTCTTAGAATGATAGAATACCGCGTGTAAAGCCTACACTTGCCCATGGGCTTTCCTGGCCTGTGGGGCTTCCTCAGCTGCGCTTCTGCCTGCAAGCGCTGTCCTTGTGCAGCTGGGAGGCTTTTCTATAAGTAACGGATAGGTTACTCCCTAACCCTAAACCCTAAACCCCTAAACCCTAAACCCTAAGCCTTAGCGTAATCACATGTTTCATTAACGCCAAATCCTAGACCGGCTTAGGGTATTCGTGGGGGGCCCTTGGGGTTCGGGAGTTAATGCGAGTTGCACTACACCGCAATGGTCGGGTTGACCCCTAAACCCTAAACCCTAGACCCTAGACCCTAGACCCTAAACCCTAAACCCTAAACCCTAAACCCTAGACCCTAAACCCAAACTAAACCCCAAACCCTAACGCCTAGGCGAAAATCTATTTTTCTAGAAGCAGACCCCAGTTGAGAACAATCCCGGAAGTCAGGGTCCTATGTCATAGAGGATTCAACTATTTTTGCAACGCCCTGGAAATGGAGGATTCAACTATGGACCGTCGATAGACCCTAAGCCCTAAACGCTGAACCCCAAACCCTCAACCCCAGACCCTACTTGCGGCCCCCAAGTACCTTTAAATAAAGGGGACTTATATACCCTACTATTACAATGAAGAATCTATTGGGGGGGTCTCGGGGCGTTAGGGTTTTAGGGTTTAGGGTTTAGGGTTTAGGGTTTAGGGTTTAGGGCTTACAGTATCAGGGAAGCCGTGGGTCTAAACCCTGAACCCCTAAACCCTAAACCCCTCAACCCTCAACCCTCAAACCTAAACCCTCAACCCTCAACCCTAAACTGAACCCTCAGCCCTAAATCCTAAACCCCTAATCCCTAAACCCTAAACCGCCCCAAGCCCTGAACCCTAAACCCTAGACACTAGACCCTAGACCCTAAACCCTAAACCCTGAACCCTAAACCCTGAACCCTAAACCCTAAACCCTAAACCCTAAAAAGCCACGCGGCGGATGGCGTCGCGCTCGAGCTCTGTGGCACGCAGGCGCTGCTGCAGCTTCTCTTGGAGAGACTCCTGGGTTCGGGCGCAGGGGTTCGGGTTTAGGGTTTAGGGTTTAGGGTTTAGGGTTTAGGGTTTAGGGTTTAGGGTTTAGGGTTCAGGGTTCAGGGTTTAGGGTTTAGGGTTTGGGGTTTGGGGTTTAGGGTTTGTTCAACCCTAAACCTGACCACCTACAGGCCTAAACCCAGTGAGTCTCTCCAAGGGTGATACACAAGCGACACGTAAACCCATCGGAGGAACAAAAGAAACTAAGCCCAACAGCCCCGGAGTCACTTCAAGAGCGGCTCACATATACCAGTCGAACAAAAAAACGACATAAACCAAAGCCCCAAAGCCCAGGAGTCACTCCCAGGGAAGCTGCAGCAGTATAAAAAAATATATGTATATATATACACACACATTTCTCACAACTATGAATATCCATGCACCCTAAACCCCTCGAAAGTAAAACCTAGACTCCTAAACCCTAAGCTCGAAACCCTTAAACCCTAAACCCTAAGCCCTCAACCCTAAACCTAAAACCTAAACCCCAAACCCCTATGTTAGGTCCCACATTTTCGTAAAACCCCCAGATGAGAACGCGACACTTTCAGGGGCGGGGGCACCCTGGATTCCTGCGCACGTCGAGTGCTTCAATGGCTTTAGGTCGGGATGTTCCCCCTTATACTAACAGTCCTTAATAGGGATGATAATAGCGGGGGTACTCGAATCCCTGCTAAGGACTGTTAGTATAAGGGGGAACATCCCAAGCCTTCGGGTTTCTCAAGCGGTGAAGACTCGTACCCGCATAAGCCTGTACCCCTAAAGGTTTCCCTCAATAAACTCGTCATATGAAGCAGGGTTTATATTTCTTGTATCCCCAAAAGGACACCAAGTATATACACTCACCAATATTAAAAAAGGAACCTTATATACACTCACCAGTAACAGAAATATAAATCCTGTTTCATATGGCCCTTCTATTCCCTTAGAGGATCTTAGACAAGGGCCCCCAAAGCCAAGGGGACCACCTTAGGGGACCAAGCTAGAGTCCCATGATAACCCTAAACCCTAAACCCTAAACCCTAAACCCTAAACCCTAAACCCTAAACCCTAAAACCCTAAACCCTAAACCCTTTAGGGTGGTAGGAGGGCCTGGGGCCCAGTGTGGCCGAGCAGCCATCTTCGACATCTGCTCCTGCAGCTTCTCGAGCTGCTCCTGACCGAAGATGAAACCCTAAACCCTAGGGTTTAGGGTTTAGGGTTTAGGGTTTGGGGTTTGGGGTTTGGGGTTACTTTAAACATGCCACGTGTTGTTTTTTGCTTCTGAAGGGGGCTTGTAAGAGACCCCTAAGCTCCCTAAAAAAGGGACCCAGGGTGTCGACTCTGGGGTCATAGAACTACGAATTGCCAGGCTGCCCAGTAACCTAGGCTTAAAAAGGGTGTCCTTTTTTGTTTAAAGGGGTGTATAAGGGAACCTAAACCCCCCCAAAAAGGGAACAAGGGTACTACTGGGCATCCTCGATTGCTAAAAAACCCCCCCCCCCCCCCAAACATAAAGAATGTTCCTCCTTGTAAGGGCGATCTAGGGTTTAGGGTTTAGGGTTTAGGGTTTAGGCTTCAGGGTTTTCTTTTGGGGGTTCTTAAGCAACTAGGTAGAGAACCCTTTTAGGAGATGAGCGCCAACCCTAGGACTTCAAGCCCCGGAGCAGGTCGCCCAGCCATGGTGGCCCTAAACAAGGGGACATGGGTTGAGGGTTTAGGGAGGGTTTAGGGTTTAGGGTTTAGGGTTCAGGGTTTAGGATTTAGGGTTTAGGATTTAGGGTTCCACATTCAACCCTAAACCCGAACGCCCTCCGTGAGCTAAGGGGCCAGGGTCCTAGAGCAGCTAGGGCTCGTGCAGTAGGGGTTGAGGGTTTAGGGTTTGGGGCGGGCTTGTATGGCCTCTTTGTGGATGTTCCAACACACACACACACACATTTCCCGCCTTGAGGCTTTTCCGTTCCTTCATCAGCTTCTCCTTGGCGGCTGCCGGATCACCAACAAATCCTGAACCCTACAAGCCGAAACCCAGACCCTAAGCATGAAACAGCGAACCCTAAATTAGGGCTCCTTGTCATACGGCACCCTTACCTACCTCTGGAGTAGACCCAGAAAAAAAGTATATACTGTTTAGGTATCAGTAGCTATGATGGGAACCCAAAACCAAAAAAAGTATTAAAGTATGGTACTCCCAAACCCTAAACCCTAAACCCTAAACCCTAAACCGAACCCTAAACCCTAAACCCTAAACCCTAAACCCTAAGCTTATAATAAGGACCCAGAGCGGGACATTACTTCGGAGAGCTGCCCATGTGCAGCCGGCGGGCAACTTGCCGGAAGGCATCTTTCTCGGCCTGCACTTTGCCTAAACCCTAAACCCTAAACCCTAAACCCTAAACCCCTAAACCCTAAACCCCTAAACCCCTAAACCCTAAACCCCGAAACCCCGAAACCCCTAAACCCCTAAATCGTTTGAGGTTGCGGGTTTTGGGGGCCGAGACCTTCTCTGTAGGTACCCTAACCCTCAGCCCTGAGCCCTGCAATCTGAAAGCCTCCAGACATTCTAGGGCTTGGGGTTTAGGGTTTAGGGTTTAGGGTTTAGGGTTTAGGGTTTAGGGTTTAGGGTTTAGGGTTTAGGGTTTAGGGCTTAGGGTGCACAACCAAGCCCCAAAACCCCAACATCCTGACATCAAGCACTAAACCCTAAACTCCGCATGACTAAACCTGAAGCACTAAACCCAAAATTCCCCATTACGAAACCCTATTCCCTATAAGCTCGAATCCCCTAACTTGGGCTTAGGGACTGCGGGCAGCTTCATCAATAAAGAAACCTTTTTGCGTGGTCATGCAAGGGGCTCTCTGTCACCTCACCCATCCTCAGCGGTTTAGGGTTTAGGGTTTAGGGTTTAGGGTCTCCTTCTAGGAATGATGCCTGACTTTTTTGTGTAAGACCCACAGGCACATCATTGACAGCACTTTTGCTGTGGTTCTACGGGGCGTATAGACTTAGTGACCAAAATGGCGGTCAGCGGCGGGCCGTGTGACGACGTCAAGATTTGAAGCCCTAAACCCTAAACCCTAAACCCTAAACCCTAAACCCTAAACCCTAAACCCTAAACCCCTGCGGTTCAGGGTGTAGGCTTGAACCCCAGCATGGGCTCAAGATCTGAGGGTAGCGTTTCACGGTCCCTTCATATGGGCCCCTCAAGGGGGACCCCCTTCTATACCCCTAAACCCTAAACCCTAAACCCTAAACCCTAAACCCTAAACCCTTAACCCTTATTGTATACCCTGCACAAACTAAGGGCCCATACATCAGAACCCTTTAAGGGAGGTAAGGGACTACCCTTAGAAAGCCCTGACCGCAATGACTGGTACGGCACCCTCCCTGAACCCAAAACACAAAACCTAAACCAAAAAAACCAAAACCCAAAACCCAAAACCTAAGCTTGTGAAGTCGTTCATCCAAAAGGATCTGGAAGGTCGCGCTGCCTTGGATGCGTTGGCAGAGTCCGCCTGCTCCTGTCGGAGGGGGGTTTCGGGTTTAGGATTTAGGGTTCACGGTTTAGGGTTTAGGGTTTCGGCTTTCGGGTTTCGGAGTCAATCAAGGCCACCCCCATTGCTCCTAAACCCTAAACCCTAAACACCGAACCCTAAAGCCTAAACCCCAAACCCCAAACCCTAAACCCCAAACCCCACACCCTAAACCCTAAACCCCACACCCTAAACCCTAAACCCAGTTCCTGGCGCAGCGCGTCCAACTCCGCCCTGGCTCTCTGCAGCTCCTGGGAGCCGCCGTGGTTTTAGGGGCTTGGGCCGGTTTAGGGTTTAGGGTTTAGGGTTTAGGGTTTAGGGTTTAGGGTTTAGGGTTTAGGGTTTAGGGTGTGGGCCGGCGTCGGGTCTAGGGTTTAGGGTGTACAGGGTGTAGGGCTTAGGATGGTTTCTACAGAGCTTCTGGTCTGGGATGGTTTAGGGTTTAGGGTTTAGGGTCGAGGGTCTATAAGGTTTGGGGCTTATTTAGGATGGTCTAGGGTTTAGGGTTTGGGGCTTGAGATGGTCTAGGGTTTAGGATAGTCTAGGGTTTAATTAGGGTCCATTGGGTTTCGCGTTCAGGCTTTAGGAGTCTTTGCTTGTTTGGGCGTTGGTGGGTTTAGATTGCAAGTTGCTCTTGAAAGGGTTTCAACGAGCCCCGCACCCTGAGCCCCTCTTTGCCTAGAGGGCTTCGTGGGAAAACGGGTCCGGTTGGCCTCTTGCAACCCCTAAACTCTAAACCCTAAACCCTAGACCCTGGACCCTGAACCCTGAACCCTAAACACCCTAAACCCTAAACCCTAAACCCTAAACCCCAAACCCCAAACCCGAAACCCTAAACACCCCCAAAAGGTGCAGAAGTTGGGGCTCTCCTGCGAGGAGTTCGCGAGCTCAAGCTGCTGCTCTCCCAGCAGCTTCCGGAGGGCCTTTTAGGGATTAGGGTTTAGGGCTACGGTTTAGGGCTTAGGGCTTAGGGCTTAGGGTTTAGGGCTTAGGGTTTAGGGTTTAGGGTTTAGGGTTTAGGGTTTAGGGTCCTTTAACTTCCTAAACCCTAAACACTAAACCCCAGGACTGTGTTCTTTCAGGATTGTGGGGTGTCAGGGTGAAAGGGCTATAGGATGTTGTGGGGAACTGTAAGGGCCGTCGGGTGTTCTCAGCAAGCTGATCCTTCCGGAAAAGGCCTCAACCCTAAGCTCATAAACTTTAGGGTTTAGGGCTGAGAAGGTTTATGGTCATTTAGGGTTTAGGGTTTAGGGCTTAGAAAGTTCAGGGTTATTCAGGGTTCTGCCAGCCCCACGCCCTACGCACTAAGCACCTGCCTCCATCTCGCGCTGCATCGCCAGCATCTGCGCCGAAAGCTTCTCCTGCTCGTCGTCCTAGGCCGAGCTTTCCAGAGCCCTAAACCCTAACCCTAAACCTTAAACCCTCAGCCAGACGCTTCTGTAGGGTTTGGGGCAGCCCCTAGACTCCTGAGCGTAAACGCTCAGCCAACAAAACCAGAACCCTAAGCAACAAAGACCCCAAGATATGTACGATTTAGTATATAACCCAACGGAAGGCCTATCATCCCACATGATGACCTTGCCACGAAGGCCCCATGGGGGGGTTTAGGGCTTAGGGCTTAGGGTTTAGGGTTTAGGGTTTAGGATCTACACTGTAATGCCGTTTAGGGTTTAGGGCCTTCGGGCATCCCTATGAATCCTACCCGCATTTCTCGTCCCGGAACTAGACCCTAACCCCTAAACCTAGACCCACAACCCTTGGCCGCCAACCCCTGAACCCAATGTCCAAAACCCCAAAACCCGAAACCCCACCACCCAGAAACCCCAAAACCCCAAGAATAAAAGCCCTAAACCCCTAAAGCCTAAACCCCTGAACCCCTGAACGCCTACATGCCCAAAACGCCAAAACCCCAAAAGCCCAAAACCCCCAAACCCCAAAACGCCCAAAACCCCCCAAACCCCTAGACTCCAAAGCGCCGAAACGCCTAAACACTTGAAAACCAAAAAACCCGAAACGCCCAAAACCCCAAAACGCCCAAAACCTAACCCTAAAACCCTAAACCCTAAACACTAAACCCTAAACCCTAAACCCTAAACCCTGAACCCTGAACCCTAAACCCTAAACCCTACACCCTAAACCCTAAACCCTAAACCCCTGGGCCTTTGTGGCCAGCTCGGCCTGCAGGGCTTCGCGCTCCGGGCTCTCGGAGACCTTCGGCTCATCAGCTCTCTCTGGGTTTAGGGTTTAGGGTATAGGGTTTAGGGTTCAGGGTTTAGGGTTCAGGGTTTGGGGTTCAGGGTAGGGGTTTTAGGGGTTTTGGAGTTTTGGAGGTTTGTTCAGGTTTCGGGGCTTTTAATTGGGCTTTGTGGTTTTGGAGGTTTGGGGGTTTACCGTTTCAGGGTTTAGGATTTTCGGGCTTTTGGGCCTTGAGGGTTTGTTGCCTCTGCCTCTTTCTTCGTGCACTTAGTGTTTAGGACCCTCTCTAGCTTTAGGCGCTTGGGCTTCTTTCGGACACTTACGGTTTTGGATTTAGAGATGTTGGGGTCTTGAGGGTTCTGGGGTATGTAGGGGTTTTGGGGCGAGTTTGAGATTTACTGTGTGGGGCCCGGTCCGCATCGCTGCGGGGATGCTTCTCACAATCTGCGTGCTGTGCATGGTTTAGGGAGTAGGGTTTAGGGTTTAGGGTTTAGGGTTTAAATCCAATTAGGGGCTTCAAACCTGCAAGCATGACTTGGTCTAAGGCTTTACACAAGACCACAAACCCCCAGTCAAACCAAACCCCAAAACTAAACCCTAAGCCCCCAAAAACCTACACCCCAAGCCCTAAACACCCAACACCCTAAACCCCCGAAGCCCGAAACCCCCGAAACCCGAAACGCAGAAAAAACAAAAACCCTAAAACTCCCAAACCCCACAAACCCACACCCCTAAACCACCAAACAACTCCAAAACCAGGCCCTAGACACGAAACCCCACCCTGAAGAAACCAAAGTCTCATACACACTAGACCCCCCCAAAGCCCCCCCAAAACAGAACAACAAACCAAAACCCTAAACCCTAAACCCCAAACCCCAAACCCCAAACCCGAAACCCTAAACCCTAAACCCTAAACCTCCACCCCCCCCCCCCCCCCCCCACCCCCAAAGACACAAACACACGCCTCGCCC
This sequence comes from Symbiodinium natans, assembly GCA_905221605.1. Classification (NCBI taxonomy): domain Eukaryota; class Dinophyceae; order Suessiales; family Symbiodiniaceae; genus Symbiodinium; species Symbiodinium natans. The sequence goes on along the minus strand of CAJNDS010002573.1, from coordinate 290,211 downwards.
TCCGACTCGGAGACCTCTGAGTCTGAGTGGTCGGTGTGGTAGGCGGAGGTGTAGGCCTCGTCACCCTCATCCGGAGACCTTCGATCGAGCACCCCCTAACCCCTAAACTTGGGATGTTCCCTCTTAAGTTTAGGGTTTAGGGTTTAGGGTTTAGGGTTTAGGGTTTAGGGTTTAGGGTTTAGGGTTTAGGGTTTGGGGTTTGGGGTTTCGGGGTGGCATGTTCACCCTTATACTAACAGTCCATAGCAGGGAATATATTCGGGTACTACAATCCCGATTCAGGACTGTACAGCGGGGAATATCCGAACCCTAAACCCTTGTCCCGAAACCATGTTTAGGGTTTAGGGTTTAGGGTTTAGGGCCGAGGGTTGGGGGTCAGGGGTTTCTGGACGATGGTCTTGATTGAGCCTGGCGTTGAGTGGCTTGCTGCAGCTTCGGGATTAGCGTCGGCGGGACTTAGGCCCACATTGGACTATGTGTTTTTGCATTCAACGGAGGGGATCACGCCGCAGCGTATGCGTGATTTCAACCCTAAACCCTAAACCCTAAACTCTAAGCCAATTTTCAGCAAGAACTTCGGCTTCTTGAAGTGCCTCACCTGGGTGCTAAGCCTCAAGACTAGGATTTAAGCTGGGGCCAGCATAAGCCCTAAAACCCAAAACCCAAAACCCTAAACCCTAACTTTGCTTATAATTGCAGTGGGCTTCGGGGTCTAGGGTAAAAGTTTCGAGTTTAGGTTAGTTTGCGGGGAGAAACAAAATATCAAGTTTCAAGCGCTGAGAGAAATCTGGGTTCAGCGTGTTGAGCAAGCCAAAAGCTGTGCCAATTACTTGGCTGACTTCGGAACCCCTCCCTCCTTGTTGTAGTTTCTACAAAAGCCCAAAAAGTTAAAGTCCTAAGAGCCAGCCAGAAGAAAGCCAAGGTTCACTCCCAGCGGCGGGCTTTCCACGTGCATTGACCGACTCTCCGTGCGGAGGGACTTGGCGACACTCTGCGTGGCGCTGCTTTCAAACTGATCCTGCGAGAGGTCGGGGGATCTTAAAGCCTTAAACTACTACCCTAGCTGGGGTGTAGGGTTTAGGGTTTAGGGTTTAGGGTTTAGGGTTTAGGGTTTAGGGTTTAGGGTTTAGGGTTTAGGGTTTAGGGTTTCGGGTATCCTGAGCCCCTAACCCTAGCACCGGCCTCCTCGTAGTAGGGATCGCCCTCGGTTTCCGGATCTGATCGCACCTGAAGATGGCAGAGATTTGGGGATTTCGGGGGGCGGGGGGGGTTTAGGGTTTAGGGTTTAGGGTTTGGGGTTTGGGGTTTGGGGTTTGGGGTTTGGGGTTTGGGGTTTGGGGGATTTTGGGGGGTTTTGAGGGTACTTGAGGGTTTGGGGTTTGGGGTTCAGGGTCCCAGGGATGCTTTGGGGCTTTGGGGGGTTTAGGGATCTTAATGGGGTTTAGGGTTTAGGGTTTAGGGTTTAGGGTTTAGAGTTTAGGGGCAAACCACGGGTGCCTCCTACTTCTTTGCCCTGGTTTTAGGGTTTAGGGCTTAGGGTCTATGCAGCCCTAGTTGCCAACTCAGAGACCCCTAAACCCCCAACCCCTGAACCCTGAACCCTAAACCCCAAACCCCAAACCCCAAACCCTAAACCCTAAACCCCCAAACCCCTGAACTCCAATAGTGGGCCTGCCTCGTCTTGCTCCGGCACCTGCGTCTTCATCGGTTCCGGAATGGTCGAGGGAGAATGCCTCATCCACGCAGCTGTCCCCCCCCCCCCCCCCCCCTTCCCGTTTAGGGTTTAGGGTTTAGGGTTTAGGGTTCAGGGTTCAGGGTTTAGGGTATAGAGCGCAAGGTTCGGGGCTTTCTTTGCTCGTGCCGCGGCTTAGGGTTGCGAGCTTCGAGCCCGCGAACTCCCAACAGAGACTCTACGCCCCGGACCTTAGGGAATGCTACCTAAACCCTCAACGCAATACAGGGCACTGTGGCAAGAGTTTGGGGGCGCATGATGGGGAGGTCATATAGGGGTTTGCAGGGACTACCCTTTGATTCCTAGCTTTGGACTCTACTCAGGCTTTGGGGCTGCAACCTTAAACCCTAAACCCTATGGGATAGTGGCCCGAGTAGTGGCCGGAACCTCTACAGACCTACAACCACGACCCTAGATTTAGGGTTTAACGCTGGTTTCAGGGCTTTTGGTTTAGGGTTTCGGGTTGAGGGTTTAGGGTTTCGCACCCTCAACACACGAACCCAAGGGCCACAACCCTGAACCTAAGTCATTCAGGGTCTGAGGTTGAAGCTTCTTAGCATGCGCGCCGACGTCGCAACAGAGCCCCAAGCCCCAAGTCCTTATAAGCCCTAAGCCCTAAGCCCTAAACCCTAACCCCTAAGCCCTAAGCCCTAAAGCCCTAAGCCCTAAACCCTAAACCCCTGCCACGGTGCCCGTTGTTCTCCACAGCATCGGAGAAAGGCTGTGGCACTGGGTCCGCATTGGCGGGCGTCACCTGGTGGCTTCGGGGGTTTAGGGTTTAGGGTTTAGGGTTTGGGGTTTGGGGTTTGGGGTTTGGGGTTTTGGGTTTGGGGATTTGGGTTTGGGGTTTGGGGTTCGGGGTGCTGCAACGAACACACCGTAAACCGCACAACTAGCCCAAAAACCCATGGCATCCTAAAAACCCTATAAACTCTCTCAACGCTGTAACCCCAAAACACTATGAAATCCTAAACCCTAAACCCTAAACCCTAAGCCCTAAACCCTAAGCCCTAAGCCCTAAACCCTAAACCCTATATATAAGCCCTCTCAGCTCCCGAAACCCGCAGTGTAAGACGGGCCTTCTCAGGCTCCGTGGAGGTCACGGGGGCTGCCTCCGCCTCCTGGTTGGGAGTCTCTAAACCCCTAACCCTAAACCCTAAACCCTGAACCCTGAACCCTAAACCCTAAACCCTAAACCCTAAACCCTAAACCCTAAACCCCAAACCCCTCAACCCCGAACCCTAAACCACTAAACCCTGAGCCTTGCTTTTAGAGGAAGGGGGGGGGACTTGAGTTGCTTCGGGCCACACGGTTTTGGGGAGAAGAATCTTTTCACACCTTCGACTTGAAAGCTCTATAGACCTCACTAAACCATGCACCCCCCCCCGGCGCAAAAAAAACAAAAAAAAACTACAACATAATAACAACAGAAACCAAAACCAAACCCTAAACCCTAAGCCCTAAAACCCAATAAACCTGAGCCCTAGAGCCGAAACCCTAAACCGAGACCTCCACCCCAAGCTCACGGAACGTCGCCTCCACGGCGGTCACGAGGATGTCGATCTGCGCGACGGACTCCTCCTTCGCGGATTTTGTTGGGTTTGGGGTTTGGGGTTTGGGGTTTGGGGTTTGGGGTTTAGGGTTTAGGGTTTAGGGTTTAGGGTGGAGGGTTTATGGGGTTTCGGGTTTCTAGGGTTTGCAGGGTTCTGAGGTGTACTGGGATTCATCGGGTTTGGGGTCTAGGGTTTTAGGGTTTAGGCTTTGGGGTTACGATTGATAGGGCTTAGGGCTACGGGCTCGGGTTTTGCAGGATTTGCACGGGTTATAGGGTCTAGGTTTACATGGTTTAGAGGGCTTATAGCGCTTTTTGGAAACTTTTCCAGGGTGCATCTATAAGCCCTGAACATATTACCCTAAACCCTAAACCTTAAACCCTAAACCCTAAACTCTAACCCTCAACTCTAAACCCTAAACCCTAAACCCTACAAAACCGCACAATCCCTTCGACCCGTCCTCCTCTGCCTCTGCCGGCTGCAAGTCTTCGCTACCTCAAGTCATGGACCCATGGGCTTCCCTACTCCCGCCCTCTATACATTCGGGTTTAGGGTTAGGGTTTCGGGTTTACAGCACGCCGCCAAATGTGCTGTATTCTTCGCAACCTCTTTACGGGAGCAAACTACAACAAGAACCAACCTCGTGTCTGGCTGCTGTAACCATTGGTTGAGTATGGCAGTCGCCCTGCTTCTCTGCCCTTCGACTCGGTGCAGCCACAGCATGTAGTCGTAAGAGGGGAGGCCTCGAATCAACATCTCCTTTCATCGGCGCTCCGAGTGACTTCGCGAGGTCCTTTAACCCCGGGTCTGCAGTCAGTAATACTTTCGGCACACCACGAAGGGCAAGATGCACCCCTGTCATTGACAGACTCAAAGCGTGAGCTTCATCTATCACAGCGATAGCGATCCCGAGCCAACTGCGCCTTTGAACGCCAAGGAGACTTAAGGCGCCACACTGCACAAAATAGCAAATCTGCACTTTCGTCGTAGATCTGCTCGCTCTTGTCTCCTGTGGTGTATGCAAGGGCTGAGGACTTAGGGTTTAGGGTGTATAGAAGGGAAGCTCGCTGGTGCTAACAGCACCCGGGCCACTCGCTTGCGTTAGCATGTAGTCCCACCTCAACCACCCAAACTATTCTCATTTAGGGTTTAGGGTTTAGGGTTCACCCCCCCAAACACCCCCTCAAGGGGGGCTTTCTCAGAATTGTAGGAGAGGACTAAGAGCGGGGGGGGGGGGTCCCAGGGGCTTCCTTCTTGCTTTCTGGAGCTCGTGGCCCTTCTTGGGGCTTTTTGTGTAAAATGGGGTGGGTTTCAAACCGTTCATTTGAATCCGCATCTTCATTGCGGGTCCCGGCAAATCCTGGATCCTTTCCTTTTGGGCCTGGTCCAGGCAACATAGGCCCAGGAAGGGGGAAAGGGTTCGAGGAGGGTCCGGGAAGGTTTAGGCCCATTTTTGGGCAAATCGTGCAGAAGCCCCCCCGACCCAGAAGCAGCCCGGGGCCCCAAACCTGTCCGGGGGTACCCCCCGACCCTGAAAAAGACCAGCATGTGGACGGGGTTGGGGTGCTAGTTAATTAGGGCTTATGACCTAGGTCTGAGGCGTAGCCAGGCACTGCTACCGGGAGGCTTTACCCTCCCTCACCGTTCTGTAGAGACGCTCGGTCGCGGACTTCGGTCGAAGCCTCGAGCGCCCAGGTAAACGGACAGCGGCGCTCTCGGCAGTTTAGGGTTTAGGGCTTAGGGTTTAGGATAGTGTTAAGGGTTTAGGGTTTGGGGTTTACGGTCCCCCCCCCCCAATTTCCCCCTCTTAAATAACCTTATTTGGCTGAACTTTCCCTAAGTGGCCTTAACTACGGGGAACCGGCGGGGCGGGGGCGGGGTAGTAGAGAGGGGGTACTGTAGTAGGGGAACCCATGATGGAACTTGGGACATCGGGGTTTGGGCATTTTCTGGTTTTCCGGCTGAGGGCGTTCGTATAGGGGATCCTAGGTATAGGGTTCGGGGCTGTAGGGTACATGGCTGTGGGGTCTTTGGGACTACGCTTGCAGCCCGCTAAAGCAAGCCTCCTACACCATGCTTTCCTCAACCCAGCGAGGGGAAAACACGAAAGATGCCAAGAGTCTGGCTCCTTAAGCCCTGCGCTGAAAACTCCACCCAAAACCCCAGAACCCTCTAAACCCTAAACCCGCAACCCCAAACCCCAAATCCTACACCCTAAAACCCAAGCCCTGAACGCATGAATCCGAAATCATCAACCCTAAACCCCCAAACCCGAAATCCTAAACCCCAAACCCTAAACCCCCAAACCTTAAACCCTAAGCCCCCCAAACCTGAAACCCCAAACCCTAAACCCTGAACCCTGAACCCTAATTGACCCCAAATCCCAACCCCAAACCCTAAACCCCAAACCCCAAAGCCTTAACTCGGAACCCTAACCCCAAACCCCAAACCCCAAATCCTAACCCCCAAACCCTAAACCCTGAACGCCAAAGCCTTGACCCTGAACCCCAAAGCCCTAACCCCGAACACCCAAAATCCTAAACCCTACTAAACCCTAAACCCTAAACCCTAAAAAACACAAACCCCAAACCCTAAACCCCGAGCCCTAAACCCTAAACCCTAAACCGGAAACCCTGAACCCTAAACCCCAAACCCTAAACCCCAAACCCTAAACCCCAAACCCCAAACCCTAAACCCCAAACCCCAAACCCCAAACCCCAAACCCCAAACCCCAAACCCTAAACCCTATACCCCCATAGTCACCCGCCGCGGAGCCGGCTGAGGCCACCTCTGCCACGTCGGGAGCCTCCTCTGTGGCCTGAGGGGCGCGGCAAAGGTGGGAGGTTTAGGGTTTAGGGTTTAGGGTTTGGGGTTTAGGGTTTAGGGTTTGGGGTTTGGGGTTTGGGGTTTACGGTTTAGGGGGACGATCCCTGAAAGCTCTCAAATATTGAGAGGCACCCTCTGCCCCCACCCCCCCCCCCCCCCGCAAACAAAGCGGAAGAAGAGGTAATCATAGGACTAAACCCTAAACCCTAAACCCTAAACCCTAAACCCTAAACCCTAAACCCTAAACCCTAAACCCTAAACCCTAAACCCTAAACCCTAAACCCTAAACCCTAAACAAACGCTAAACTCTCGAAACCTTAGAGAAAGTTATGTATGAAGGCCAAGCTGGGTGGCGGAGGCGACTTCGACGTCATCGCTGGGCCGTTCGGGCCTGCCAGAACACCCGCTGATACTGTTGGAGCCTAGTGTTTAGGGTTTAGGGTTTCGGGTTTCGGGTTTCGGGTTCAGGGGCAGGCTCGAATGTAATTTCCATTTGGCTTTTTTGTCACGACTTGTTAGATAAAGCGTTCCGGGCGGGGTTTACAGTTACGAGGTGTATGGTTTACCAGAACATTACGGGTTTGGGGAATCCCTGCGTGCTGCAACTGCCGCCCAGCCGCTCGCTGTTCGAGTCGCTGTGCACCGAGGGCGGCTGCTCCTCCAGCTGTGGGTCAACCTCCAGCAGCATAACTGCAGCCTAAGGAGGTTTACTAATAGTCCCCAGGGTTTAGGGTTTAGGGTTTAGGGTTTAGGGTTTAGGGTTTAGGGTTTAGGGTTTAGGGTTACATTCGGCTGTGGCTCAACCTCCAGCGTTCACGGGATCCTATGCTGGCCTGACCGTACAGTACTACGACCCCTAAACCTAAAAGGTTGGACTGTCGGGGTTTTCTATTCTATCGGCTGCAGGGCTTAGGGTTTTGGGGCGCTTGTCTCTTAGGGTTTTGTTCGTGCTTGTGCAGCCCGAAACCCCTAAAATGACCCCTCAACCATTTTGTGGATTCTTCTTCGTCCAGGGTCTGAGTTGAGGCTCTAAACCTCTGAACCCTTAACCCGTCAAGTCGGGGGTCGGAATAGTTACCCTTATGGTCCCTTCGCTATAATACCCCCCCCCCCCCCAAGAAAAATAAAACCTATTCTAATTATTCAGGCCCCAATAGTATGTTTAGGCTGTTGAGTCCACCCCCTTCAAGCTCCTCCGCATCTCCCAAGCTCGAAGCCCCTGCCCTAAACCCTAAACCCTAAACCCCAAACCCCAAACCCTAAACCCCAAACTCACCGAGGCGCTGCTTCGTCGACCTCGGATGGGGTGCCCAAGCGCTCGTCGGCCTCGGCGGGACCTGCGCCGCTTGCGGGTTTAGTCTTAGGGTTTATGGTCTAGGGTTTAGGGTTTAAGTAGGGCTTAATTTGGGCTTAATTAGGGTTTAGTTAGGGTCTAATTAGGGCCCCACTAGGGTTTAACTAGGGTTTAATCCGGGTTCAAATAGGGCTTAATCAGGGTTTAGTTAGGGTTCAATTATGGTTTAATTAAGGTTGGATGAGGGTGTAATTAGGCTTTAATTGGGGTCTAGTTAGGGTTTACGGTAGTGACGTGGTCCCTTCATCTGGGTCCTTCATTGGGGAACCCTTCTAGACCCCTTCTAGTGACTTTCTATATCCTATAAAACCCACAACCCGTTAGTTTAAAGACGGTAAGGGACCACGTAGCCTTCCCTCAGATTTCGGGAGCCCTAAGCCCTAAGCCCTAAGCCCTAAGCCCTAGGCCCTAGGCCCTAAGCCCTAAGCCCTAAGCCCTAAGCCCTAAGCCCTAAGCCCTAGGCCCTAGGCCCTAAGCCCTATAAGCCCTAAGCCCTATAAGCCCGAAGCCCTATAAGCCCTAAGCCCTAAACCCTAATCTTAATCGCAGCATCCCCCGAGGACTTCACCCGGCGCCTGCGTCGATAGGAGCAACGTCTCCTGTCAAGGGAAGGGGCCGCACTCAACCCTGAACTGCAGCACGGGAGCACACTTGTACCATCAGGGTCGTACCATACTCCTAACTATATAATAAGATATCATAGTAATCATATTTAGGGTTTAGGGTTTCCTAAACCGCCGAAAGCCCACAGCCCTCAAACCCCCCCCCGGCCAAAAAAACATAAACAGGTCAGGGCTTTAAGGGTTGCAGGGCTCATATCGGTTTGAAGCTTGGGGGTTTGGGGTACGGGGTGCTTCCTTAGGTGGTGAGGTCCTAGGTCGGTAACGTAAGAACCCTAGACCCTAACCCTGCAACTCCCCCTACCACGTACAGCCGCCGAACGGGGGTTCCTGCGCACCCCAAAGGGCTCAAAGGCAACAGCCCTTCTTCGCGTTAATGGGGCCGCTAGGCTTTAGGGTTGGGATGTTCCCCCTAACACAAACCGTCCTTAGTTGGGATTCTGACCCCCTACCCAAAGAGCCCAACATAGCTTAATTAAGGAATATACCTTAAATCATATTAAGGACCCCTATATGATTTAAGGAAGCTTCCTTAGTTAAGCAATATTGGGCTCTTTGGGTATACTAATCCCTATTCAGGACTGTGAGTAGAAGTGGGAACATCCCAACTTTAGGGGCTTCAAGCCGAGGCACGTTGGAATTCAAGCCCTAAATGAGTAAAGCCTAAGCCTAAGCCCTAAACCCTAAACCCTAAACCCTAAACCCTCAACTGCTGGGCTGGGCTGGGTCGCGGAGCTGGGTCGCGGAGCTGGGTCGCGGGAGTTATGGGTCCTTCATTGAGCAACCCGTACATACTCCATAGCGCCCATACTTCAGAACCCTTCGTCGTGCAGAACGATGTTGAACGCAAATCCCATATAAGCCAGCAGAGAACTCTTTCAAGAAGGTGTAAGGGACCCTGAAGGGACCATGCAGCACTTAGACCCTAAACCCTAAACCCCAAACCCTGGGGTGCAGGGTGTAGGTCTGTTAAGAGATTCGAGTCTAGGGTTTAGGGAACAACTTGTTGAATTCCTAAACAATAAACCCTAGCCCTAAACCCTAAACCCTAAACCCTAAACCCCAAACCCTAAAGCCCCGAACCCTCCCCGTGTCCTTGGAGCTCCTCCTCCGTCTCGCCTTGCTCTGACCTGGGCTTCATCTCCCTTTAGGGCTTCTAGGGTTTAGGGTTTAGGGTTTAGGGTTTAGGGTTCAGGGTTAGGGTTTTGGGGCTTTGGGACTTTAGCTTTAAGGGTTTCAGGGCTTGATAAGAGCTTAGGGTTCAGGGTCCCCCCCCCCCCCCCCTCCGCCAAGCTTTCAGGACCCAGTAAGTTCTTCAGCGTATCCCGTCTAGCTGCGACGTCTCGGCTTTGAAGTGAAGCAACTCCAAGGGAAGCCTTCTTGGGGCTCGTTGCAATACGTGGTAGCCCAGTTACCATTTTATACTCAGGCCACCCTTTTTTGGGCTGGTTACTTTATAAAGGAACCCAGACCCGAAAAAGAAAGATCACCCCAAACCCTAAACCCCTAAACCCTAAACCCAGAACCGTAAGGGTACCAACGGGCTACCAAGAAAAGAAAAAAACCCTCGAGTTCCCAGAAGCCACTTGTCCCGCTCGTCTTTGATGTCAGCAACGGAGTTTTCAACAACCCCAAGACGCGCTAGTGCCCCAAACCCCAAAACCTAAACCCTACTGAACCCCAAGCCCTGGACTAGGGTTTAGGGTTTTGGGTCTGGGGGTTAGGGTGTCTAAACCCTAAACCCTAAACCCTAAACCCCAAACCCCAAACCCTAAACCATGGCGAGCGGCACTGCAGACGGAGGACTGTCCTCGCTGTACGCCTGTCTTCCGCTCATTTGGCTTCCCTGAAGCCTTACAACTTACAACCCTAAACCCTATAGGGCCCATGAAGCCTGAATCGCGGTTTTAGGGTTCAGGGTTCCGGGTTCAGGGTTGGGATGCCCCCCCTTATGCTAACAGTCCTTAACAGGGATTATAATAGGGGGGGTTACTGGAATACCTTTTAAGGACTGTTAGTAACATCCCAAATTTAGAGTCTTGGGTCCACGTAGCGGCAGGCCTGGACTTTAGGGTGTTTCAACCCCGTACAGCCGGCTTCCAACCCTAAAGCCGGCTTGATGGGCACAGCCTTCGGGCCTCGATGTCCTGGTTTAGGGTTTAGGGTTTAGGGTTTAGGATTTAGGGTTTAGGGTTTAGGGCTCAGAAATCTGCACCACTAATCCCTAAGCCCTAACCCCCTAAACCACACCTCGTGATTTGTCCAACTGTCCGCAGCCTTACGCGGCTCTTGTATCCGGGTTTAGCGGCTGCCCTCAAGCTCCGATGCTCTCTCCACGACTCCTTGATGTCGGTCTTGTGTGTCATCGTTGGCCGATGCCGTCCGAATGTCATCACTGCTTGACGGCGCAAAGACTGCCTTCGCGTCCGCGGTCTCCATGTCCACGGAGCTCAAGTGGGGTTCGCAATCGCCCATGCTTTCTGGAGATGCCATACAAAGCGTGATGATCTTTTCTTGCAGCAAGTGTTTGTCAAACGCCGCCACCGCCAAATGCATCTCCTCCGGGGCGCAGGCACCCAAGGCCCGAAACCCTAAACCCTAAACCCTAAACCCCAAACTCTAGTCCCTAAACCCTAAACCCGAAATCCTATACCCGAAGCCCCAAACCCAAAGCCCCAAACCCGAAGTTTTAGGCCCTTTGTGGCCCCCTGAGCTGCACCCTTATCCCGAAGCCCCAAACCATGAATCTGCAAGCTTTATCTCTAAACCCTAAACCCTAAAAACCCTAAACCCTGAACCCTAAACCCCAAACCCTAAACCCCTTACCCAAGCCTAAACCCCAGAAACCCGAAACCCCAAACACCCCCTCACCCCCCTAATTATCCCCCAAATTCCTACAACCCTGAAACACCCTACCTGTAAGAATTCCAGAGTCTAAAGCTTTTTAAAAGCATAACAAGCCCAAGGTGGCCTCACTCGCCGCGTCGTTGACCTGAGTTCAGGCATCGGGGGCGCCCAAACACTTCCCAAGGGAAGTCAACCTAAACCCTAAACCCTAAACCCAAAATCCTTAACCTAAACCTTGGGATGTTCCCCCCCTATACTAACAGTGCTTTAAATAGGGATGAGAATAGGGGGTACATTAGCCCTTGATGGGGCTTAAAGTGTCCCCGACTATAGTCCCGATTATGGCCTGCTGGTTAGCATCAAGGGGGAACATCCCAAGAGGCCACCCCAAATCCTAAAACCCTAAACCCTAAACCCTAAACCCTGAGAAGTCAGTTCCCCAGTCCTGCTGGTCCCTGCTTCTTGGGGGTGCCCTACATATTCTGCTACATATGTTCTAGGGGTTGTACCTGGGGCCCTTAAGGTCGGATCCTGGGGTTTTGGAGATCCTTTTTGAAGGTTCTTAAGGTCATGTAAGGGCCATGTTCGGAGTATATTCAGGGGAAGCTTTAGGGGGTGCAACCTTAGGGGTTTAGGGTTTAGGGTTTAGGGTTTAGGGTACGAGTTTTAACCCCTTGACCTAAGGAAAACATGCGTGGAGCTATTTGGGGCTTAGGGTTTGGGGGGCTCGGGGGTTTAGGGTTTTAAGGCCGAGTTGCTGAGTTCATAAGCCCCGAAAAGTGTACACTTTCAGTTCTATAGGGGATTCTAGTACAACAGAACGTGTAAAGTGTACTCATTCAGCTACTAAGTAGGTGTTCAGAAAACGCACATTGAGCTATGTAGGGCCCAGGGGGTTCAGGGCTTGGGCGGTTTAAGAGGTTCAGGGGTTTAGGGGCTTAGGGTTAGGGTTAGGGTTTATGGGGTTTAGGGTTTAGGGTTTAGGGTCTAGGGTTTAGGGTTTAGGGGGTTCAAGGGGTTTAGGGCGTTTGGGGTTCAGAGGGTTGGGGTTTAGGGGGCTTAGGGTGTAGCATTGCGGTGGGATTTATGGTTTCGCAGAAGCCCTTCCCTTAAGGAAGATACCTTCAGCGGCGGAGGCCGTGGATTTGGGGTTTGGAGTTGTCTGGCTACTATCTAGGATGGCCCTTATAAAACCCTCTGAAACCTATTCCTAAACCTGATCCTCTTAAACCCTATCATCTAGGATGGCCCTTATAAAACCTCTGAACCCTATTCCTAGACCTGATCCTCTTCTAAACCCCATAAGGGAAGAGTAGCACATGTTTCAAGGGCCTATCTCGTCAGAGCCTAAATATCTTTAGTCTCCGCCGAGCCACTGTGAGAAAACTGAACTTTGAAGAGTCCCAAAACCCTGAGCCCTAAACCCTAAACCCTAAACCCTAAACCCTACGTGTAGGGCCCCTGGCCGGGGTGGTGGACCGGTCAACGGAGTCCTCGGAATGCACGCCCGAGCCCGCGGTGTGTTGACCTGGGGACAGGGTTTAGGGTTTAGGGTTTAGGGTTTAGGGTTTAGGGTTTAGGGTTTAGGGTTTAGGGTTTAGGGTTTAGGGTACGCAGGACATTCTCTAGGGTTTGGGGCTTAAGTGGTGTAGACTTTTGGGGATTTTGGCGGATGTTCAGGGGCATTTCGACACGAACTCGAAAGGTCAGTTCTCTAAACTTATGGTCCCTTTTCGGAACCCTAGATATTAGGGCCCGCTTTATATTAGTAACCACAAAAGGGATCTTAATTCAACGACTCCCCCACATGAACCATAAGCCCTTTTAGGTTTGGGGTTTTGGGTTTTCTTTTTCTTTTGGTCCCCCTAAACCCTAATCCCTAATCCCTAAACCCTAAACCCTAAACCCGAAACCCTAAACGGTTCATACGCCTTGAAGGAATCAGAACATGCCGCGGTGGGCCCGGAGCTTCTGGGACTTGGCCTTTTGCGAACCTAGATTGCATGCGTCAACGCCTGAAAGAGTCAGGTGGGTTTAGGGGTTTAGGGTTAAGGGTTTGGGGTTTAGGGTTTAGGGTTTGGGGTTTGGGGTTTGGGGTTTGGGGTTTGGGTTAGGGGCTGCAGGTTTCTGTGGATATACCTTTTAGGGCTTCGGGTTGTGCTGGTTGCTCTTGTAGGCTATCTTGCCTATACGACCAAAAAAGCCGAAGAGCTTCGCCCAACAAGTCAAGCGAACGGCGAATGCAGAACACCCTAGCCCTAAACCCTGAACCCTAACCCTAAACCCAAAACCCTAAGCCCCAAACCCTAAACCCTAAACAACTCGTCTAACAAGGCAAGTGAACGGCGAACGCAGAACACCCTAGCCCTTAAACCCTAAACCCAAACTCAAACCCTAAACCCTAAACCCTAAAACCCTAAACCCTAAAACCCTAAACCCTAAAACCCTAAACCCTAAACCCTAAACCCTAAACCCTAAACCCTAAACCCTAAACCCTAAACCCTAAAACCCTAAACCCTAAACCCTAAACCCTAAACCCTAAACCCTAAACCCTAAACCCTAAACCCTAACTGTTCATCTCGCGGCAGTCAACAAGCGCACCGGCGCCGCCACCGGCAGCAACCAGAGCTCTTGCGATCTTGCTCTCGACGGAAGGCGCTTTTAAGTAGGGTTTAGGGTTAAGGGTTTGTCATGCAGCAGACATCTGTCCGCCTCATTTGGTATGTCACCGCGACGCCCTGGGTCAACGCCCAATATGCCAATGGCATCACCAAGTGCCTTCGAAACAACACCCTGAAGCGCGCTGAGCCCCGAAGCCCAGCTTTGGGGGTTTAGGGTTTCAGGTTTAGGGAAGCCAAAGCTCTAAACCCCTAACCCCCTAAACCCCGAAACCCCGAAACCCCGAAACCCCGAAACCCCTAACCCCCTAAACCCCGAAACCCCGAAACCCCTAAACCCATAAACCCCGAAACCCCGAAACCCCGAAACCCCGAAACCCCGAACCCCCTAACCCCCTAAACCCCGAAACCCCTAAACCCATAAACCCCGAAACCCCGAAACCCCGAAACCCCGAAACCCCGAAACCCCTAACCCCCTAAACCCCGAAACCCCGAAACCCCTAAACCCATAAACCCCGAAACCCCGAAACCCCTAAACCCTTAAGCCCCGAAACCCCGAAACCCCTAAACCCCTACACCTTCAACCCTGCCCTGAAACAGCTTCGGGCCCGCCCCAGAGCGCTTCCAGCAAACCCTGAACAGCCCTTGTAGGGGTTACAGGGTTGAAAGGGTCTATAGAGTTTAGGGTTTAGGGCTAGGGTTTAGGGTTTAGGGTGTAGATTTCAAGGAAGGCGTTTAAGGGGATTTAGGGGCTTTAGGCTGTAGAACAACCCTAAACAACCCGAAGCCCTGGTTCCCTGGTTTCAGGGTCTAGGAGGTTTAGGGTTTAGGGGTTCGGGTTTAGGTTTTAGGGTTGATAGGGTTGATAGGGTTGATGGGGTTGATAGGGTTGATAGGGTTGACAGGGTTTGGGGTATCTTCGATGTTTAACCTGCTTTTGGGTTTTATAGGGTTTGCAGGCTCCGTAGAGCGTCACAAGTATCGACTCGTGGGCTCCGCTTAGACGCATATTACGTGTCCCCGAGGGACAGTTAGCACTGTAAACACTGCCGCCTTGACCCTAAACCCCAAACCCTAAACCCTAAACCCTAAACCCCCCAAGCCAGAGCGTCTGAGGGCTCGGACGCACTGAGCTTTGCCCATCGTGCGTCAGGTTGACGCGAATGGCCTTTCCGCGGGCCCGGGAAGACCAAAAAACTTCGGACCAGGGTTTAGGGTCTAGGGTTTAGGGTTTAAGGTTCAGGGTTTAGGGTGTAGGGCCCTCAAAGGGTTTAGGATTTGGGGCTGAGGGTTCAGGGCTGAGCGTTTAGGGCTTGGAGCTTTCTGGTTCATGTACCTTCGTAGGAGGGATGATCGTATCGTAGGGTATATATGGCCCCTTTTTTTTGGGGGGGGTTCGTTTGGTCAACAGGGACCTAGCCCTTTGCCTGATTTTAGGGCTTCGGCTTGAAGGTCTATAGGCTTCACTGCATACGAATCTTCTCAGAGACTTTATCCTAAACCCTAAGCCCCAAGCCCTAAGCCCTAAACCCTAAACCCTATCTCCTTTGAGAGCTCGCGACCCATAACAAGAGCCCGAGCATTTTTTCGCTCCACTGACGCTGCTAAACCGCTGAAGCCCTAAACCCTAAACCCTAAACCCTAAACCCTCAACCCTCAACCCTAAACCCTAAACCCTAAACCCTAAACCCTAAACCCTACCTGGAGCCTTCAAATGACGTGAAAAACAGCCCGTCCATGAAAACAGCCTTTTTCAAGACATGGACCCAAAAACAGCCCGCGAGTCGGAATTTGGTTTGGCAGCCGACAAAAAGGCGACATTGAAATTTGTGATGGTGTTCTACTCGAGGACGTTCGATTGCTACGCTTTCTGCGGATTCTTGCTTGTTGAAGCAACGAACGCCTGAAGCCACAAGCCGGAACCCTGAATTTGCAAACTCAAACAACACGCAAACCTGAAGCCAAGCCATGAAAGCCTGAAGGAAAAGGCGGAAATGGCCGGAAAAAAGGCGGAATTTGCCGGAAAAAGGCGGAATTTGCCGGAGTTCATTTCTTGTCTTGCTGAAACAGCCGAGAACCTTGACCTGTAGCATCACATTGTCACGGCATCAGAAGCAAACCTCTGGTCGACACGAGCTACGCAGAAGGAACCCTGAAGCATTTTGTTGCTTTGCATTTGGGTGCGTGCGCCCTCAACAGGAAAAAGGCGGTGTTTGCAGCTTGGCTGTTTTTGGTGCTAATTTGGCTTGTGGCCATTTTTTCGCGTACACAGAAGGTCCAGGTAAACCCTAAACCCTAAACCCTAAACCCTGAACCCTAAACCCTAAACCCTGAACCTCCGGAGAGGGCCAGGCGGCTTCAGCCGGGCGGCGTTTCGTTGAGCGACAAGTTCAGGCCAGGAGGCTTGCAAAGAGAAACCCGAAACCCTAAACCCTAAACCCTAAACAGTAAAACCCTAAACAGTAAAACCCTAAACACTGAAAAAGGAACCTAAAACCGCCCAATCTCCAAACCCGCAGTTCCAAACCCGAAACCCGAAACCCTAAACAGTAAAACCCTGAATAATCCATATAATGCTTAACATATCCCCAAAAGTCGGTGTCGTCAGGCGGGTTTTTTCTCAGGTCTTGTGGCCGGAAATCTGGGTTCTCTCTGCGGTCTTGTGGCCGGAAATCTGGGTTCTGTCTGCGGTCTTGTGGCCGGAAATCTGGGTTCTGTCTAAGTAGAATCTTGGATCTACTCATCTGAAATCTGGGATTTGTCTGCGGTTTATTACATTAAAAACTTGGTTCAGATCGCTGAAAACCAGGATCCGCCCTGCAAGTTTCGGGGCTTGACCTTGTCATGAATCCTGAGAAATCTTGGACTTGCTCCTAGAAATATTGGGCTTACTCAAGCCTCGTGAAGATTGTTATCGAAACTGTTTCCTGTTTTGTTCTCGATGGAGGCCAGTCTGGCGGACAAAACTGCTTGACTTAACGATGCTGCTCGCATCTGACTCTCCCTCCAGCCCCTCCAGCCCCCTGCAGCCCCCTGCAGCCCCCTCCAGCCTCCAGCTCCAGCCCCTCCAGCCCCTCCACCCCTCCAACCCCTCCAGCCCCCCCCTGCAGCCCTTCCAGCCCCTCCAGTCCAGCCCCTCCACCCCTCCCCTCCAGCCCCTCCAGCCCCTCCAGCCCCTCAGCCCCTCTAGTCTTTCCAGCCCTCCAGCCCCTCCCCCCCCACCCCCCACCCCCCCCCAACCCCCCCCACCCCCGCCCCCCCCCCCCCACCCACCCCCCGCCCCCCCAACCCCCCCCACCGCCCCCACACGGGTTGGGGCGGGCAGGTCGGCACGCGGTCAGTACCCGGTCAGCACCCGTCGGTACCCGTCGGTACCCGGTCGGTACCCGGTCGGTACCTGGTCGGTACCCGGTCGGGAGCTCAAAAACAGGCCAAAAACAGGCAATTTGAGGTCAGTTACCGACCGGTTACCGACCAGGTACTGCGGGCTCGGTGGGGCCGGGACCTGGAGGGCGGGGGGTTGGGGGGTGGGGGGGGGGGGCGGGGGGGGGGGGGGGTGGGGGGGGGGGGGGGGGGGGGGCGGGGGGGGGGGGGGGGGGGCGGGCGGGGGGGGGGGCGGGGGGGGGGGGGGCGGGGGGGGGGGGGCGGGGGGGGGGGCGGGGGGGGGGGGGGCGTGGCGGGCGGCGGGGGGTGCCCCAAAAAAAGGGGTCTGCGGTGGCAGGAACCGTGCGATGGGGGGGTTGGGTTTGGGGGGGGGGGGGGTGGGCAAGGGGCCCATGTTTTCGTGTCAGAAACTAGTCGAGTTTTTTTTTTTTTTTTCGTGGTGTTTGGTTGCCACTTACAACTTACAACCTAGGCATGGGCGCGCGCGCCAGGATCTTTCACGAAGAGACACCGCCTGTATATGTTTCGGAAAAGTTGAGGAGGGTGTTTTCAATCCTACGGCGCATGGATCTTGCTTCAGGGGCACTGCGTTCTTCCATGATTTTTTTCAACTCCGATGAAAACTTCTACCCGTGATCGACGCTTCATGGACGTGTCCAGAAGTTTTTGTCGCTCTAGAAGGAGCTAGGCTACACCTGGTTGCACAATAGCGCGACCCACTATTTCTTGTATATGACACTGACTTGAGGCCATGTTTCTTACGACCAATCCCGACTTACGATGCCTCAAGACCAAACATGACCCTCCCCAGGCCCCAACCCAGATGTGTTTTTTCTACTAGGTTTGCTTCGCAAAACGCAAGCCGAGACCATACTTTTAAAGACCAATCCCGACTTCGGACGCCTCAAGACCAAACATGACCCTCCCCAGGCCCCAACCCAGATGTGTTTTTCTACTAGGTTTGCTTCGTAAACGCAAGCCGAGACCATATTTTTAAAGACCAATCCCGACTTCGGACGCCTCAAGACCAAACATGACCCTTCCCAGACCCCAACCCATATATGATTTTCCATGAAAACCCAAAAGATATGTTAAGCATTATATGGATTATTCAAGTAAAACCCTAAACCCGAAATCCGAAACCCTAAACCCTAAACCCTAAGCCGGAAACTAAGGCCCAGAAAGCAACGCAACTAAAACTGCAACCAAAAGAGTTGGCGCCTTGTTGGGGCGAAGCCTGGCGCTGTCGGGAGGGTCGTCAGCCATCTTACCTGGGAAAGGGGGGGGGGGGGGGGGGGTGTAGGGTTTAGGGTTTAGGGTTTAGGGTTGGGGGGAAGGGTCTAGGGTGTAAGGTTTAGGGTTTAGGGTTGAGGGTTGATAGAAAAAAGTGACTTGGGTTTCGGGTGTGGTGAAACAGGTGCAACCAAAAGCACCCGAAGGAAGGGCCCAAGAGTGAAGGGTTTCAGGAGGGGTTGGGGTTGTTAGACCCCTAAACCCTAAACCCTAAACCCGTGAGGGTTTTGGAGTTCTGGCTTTAGGGCTTGGGTTGGGTTGCCCTCAAAACCCGAGAACCCTAAAACCCTAGAACCCCACAACCCCAGAACCTTAGAACTCCAGAACCCTAGAACCCTAAAACCCTAGAACCCCACTACCCCAGAACCTTAGAACTCCTAAACCCTAGAACCCTAAAACCCTAGAACCCCAACCCCAGAAGCTTAGAACTCCAGACCCCACAACCCCAGAACCTTAGAACTCCAGAACCCTAGAACCCTAAAACCCCGGAACCCCACAACCCCAGAACCTTAGAACTCCAGAACCCTAGACACCCTACACCCTACACCCTACACCCTACACCCTACACCCTAAACCCTAAACCCTAAACCTTACACTCAGGGTGTCATGCTCTTGCGGTTAGGAGTAGGGTTTCTTGGGCGCCCATGAAGTCCACACCCCGTGGGGCCACACAAGGCTTGGGATTTCGGGGTTTAGGGTTTAGGGCTTAGGGCTTAGGGCTTAGGGTTTAGGGTTTAGGGTTGAGGGTTGAGGGTGTGCGGTGTAGGGTTCAGGCTTTAGGGTTTAGGGCTCCGGCGTTTGGGGTGAAGGGTTTATGCATGGGGTTTAGGGCGGAGTTAGCGTTTAGGGTTGAGGGATTAGGGTTTAGGTTTTAGGGCTGGGGTTCAGGGTTGGGGTTGCGCCTGGACTGTACCCAACCCGTCTAGCCACCGTGCGCCTGAAAACCAAAAACATTAACCCACCCTTGTAGGGTTCTTAAGGGGAAGGGAGGACCCTGCAAGCACAACACGCAGCAGTACTCGTGGCCGAGGCAGCCGTAGCCGAACGTGTACTGGCAGCTGCCCCATTCGATGCAGCGATGCTGACGCTCCCAGTCAACGCAGCGACGAGGGCGACGCGCTGCCGCACAACACGTGCGACGTCGCAAAGTGGCTTGACCACCCTTGCGTTCCAACCGTCGAAGACGTAGACGCGCAGGCGTCCGGTTCCGACCACCCAGTACCGGCATGCGACGCGCAAAGCCCCGACCCGAGTCAGGTGCTGCCCGTCCGCCTGCCTCGCTAAGGCTCCCTAAGCTTCCCTAAGGTTCCCTAGGTACCTGGAACCCCCTCCCTTAGGAACCCTATAACACCCTAAACCCCCACACACACACACCAAAAAGAAAAAAAAAACGAAGCTGCCATCCAAAGCCCCAAAGCCAAAAACCCCTAGAGTCCCACACCAAACCCTACCCCAAAACCCTGGACGCCAGAAAACTCACCAGTTCCTAGTAAGGAATTCAAGGATTCGGCGCCTTACTTCCCGATGGCGAGCCCTTCTGCAGACTTTT
The DNA here is from genome assembly GCA_905221605.1 of Symbiodinium natans. Classification (NCBI taxonomy): domain Eukaryota; class Dinophyceae; order Suessiales; family Symbiodiniaceae; genus Symbiodinium; species Symbiodinium natans. The sequence goes on along the minus strand of CAJNDS010002573.1, from coordinate 270,435 downwards.
CTTCGGAACCATATTCCCCAATTCCCTGCGCCCTAAACCCTGAACCCCCAGAACCCAGAACCCTAAACCCTAGGCCCTAAACCCTAAACCCCCGCTTCGGGGTTGTTGCTTGCAACACTAGCTACTCTACGTATGGCTAGCTCGTGTAGGAAGGGGGGCCTCCCTGCACAGGGGCCCCCCCTCTGTGAGGGGTTGGGGTTGTTAAACCCCTAAACCCTAAACCCTAAACCCTAAACCCTACACCCTACACCCTAAACCCTAAACCCTCAACCCTAAACCCTCAACCCTAAACCCTTGAGGGTTTCAGAGTCCCCTTGTACTTCTGAGTACAGGGCAGCGCAGTCATCGGCGAGGCCATGGGTTCCCATGCACGGCAACCCCAACAACAGGTCCCACTTCCAGGTTTAGGGTTTAGGGTTTAGGGTTTAGGGTTTAGGGTTTATTTAGGGTTTAGGGTTCAGGGTTCAGGGCTTAGGGTTTAGGCTTTAGGGGGACGGCTTGGGTGGGGGGGTTGTGTGCAGGGGTTGAGGGTCGAGGTGTGGTCTAGACTAGGGCGTCAAAGCTCCTGGTTTCAGGAGTAGGATTCTATCAGTTGAGGCAGGCTGGCTTGGGTTTAGGGTTTAGGGTTTAGGGTTTAGGGTTTAGGGTGAGGCTTGCTTAGAGGGTCGAGTTGTTTTTTGAGACCTGGGGAGGCTGGGTTGCCTAAGCACATCTGGAAACCCGAAAACCTTTCTGGGGGGGGGGGGCTGGCAGCATGTTTTGTGCCCTACTTGCAAGAACCCGACTGCTTGGCCCACACGGCGGCGTCCATTCATTGGGCTCCGAAAAACAAGAATTGCTTGTCTAATGGGGTGCGAAACCCCAAACCCCAAGCACCGGAAAGAGTTTAGGGTTTAGTGTTTAGGGTTTAGAGGTTGGGGTTTAGGAGTTTGGGTTAGGGTTCAGGTTTCATTCATAGGACCCCCTACCCACCCACAGGCTCTCACCCTAAACCCTAAACCCTGAACCCTAAGCCCTGGCTCGCTAAGGGGAACTAATTGCGCACACGTCATGTTGGGGACACCTGGAGGGCCGTGGTTGGGCTGATTCTCGGAAGGAGAACTCGTGTTTAAAGCACCCCCCGTCCGCAAATGGGTTGAGATTATTGATTTCTAGTATAACATCAAGACATAATGCAGCATAGTACAATATAAAATAGCATAATACAGTATACAGTCGTATAATATACTATAGTATACTAAACATGAATACAGACTTTATTTTTATATTTATATGAGCCGGCTGGGGGGTCTCAGAGCAGGACCAGCGAATACCCATAACTATACTTGCTCTTGATGGGGAAGTTAGGCGGGGGTCTTTGCTTGTTGGTGGGCTGCTCTTCTGCCCCTTTTGAACCCTAAACCCTAAACCCTAAACCCTAAATCCCAAACCCTAACCTTTTCTCCTCGCAGCTGCTTCCCAACAAGCCCGCTTGGGCCGCCGTAGAGCAGAAATAGGCAGGCGTCGATCTTCTCTTGCAGCCAGCTCGGGCCTGTCTTCGAGTGCTCCAGCAGAATCCTTACTTCTCCGATAGCCCTAAACCCTAAAACCTAAACCCTAAACCTTAAACCCTAAACCCTAAAAGAAGGAGTCTAGGTTGAAGTTCAACTCTTGGCGATGTAGAGTTATTCCAACTGAATAATAATAATTATTATTATTAGCATAATAAGAAAACGCAAAAACATGAAGTTCAACTCTTGGCGATGTGAGAGTCGAGGTCATGTCAAAGAGGCCCTGCTCGCCCTCGAAGCCCCAGCTTTGGAGGATCGGCCTCTGAACCTGAAAGGCGAGCTCCTTAGAGGGGGACCAAATGAACCTTGAAAAAAAGGGGTTTAGGGTTTAGGGTTTAGGGTATCCTAGTAAGGTATGTGAACCATAAACCCTCTTAGGCTTCATTTCCTCCCCAAGCTCCTGCAGGCGCCGCAGGAAGGCCCGAGCGCACTCGCGCGCCGACTCGCTGCCCGGCTCGTGGCAGCTCCTTGGTAGCCCAGTAGCCATATTCCAACAAGGGCATTTAGGGTTTAGGGTTTAGGGCTTAGGGCTTAGGGTTTAGGGTTTAGGGTTTAGGGCTTAGGGCTTCTTTACAAGGGAGCCTTGAACACACAAAAAAAGGAAAAAGGGTACCACTGCAACAACCAAGGCTCAGCTCTCGCGCCTCGGGCTGTTCCAGAAGCAGCTCCTGGAACCAAGGCTGCGCGTAGCCCTCCGCCAGCCTAGGGATGGCCCCTTAAAGGACTCTGACAGACATTCCTGAATAGGGTTTAGGGTTTAGGGTTTAGGGTTTAGGGTTTAGGGTCTAGGGTCTAGGGTCTAGGGTCTAGGGTTTAGGGTTTAGGGTTTAGGGTTTGATCCTCTTACTTAAAACCCCAGAAGCGAAAGTATGAAATGTCCCCCAAGGGCCGACCGAGCAGCTCGTCCACGAAGTCTCCAAGGAGCGTCACCGTCAAGTCGGCGGTGCGTTCGAAGGGCACCCTGTTCTTCGTTGCGTCTCCGTCCTCTCCCTGACCAATTCCCCCATGCGTGTCCTTAGTTATCCAGTACCTAGGGGTTTTAAAGGTTAACCTTTGGGATTATCCGGGGAATATATTAACCCAAAAAAGGTTAAAGGTTGCCTTCTCTACTCCTGAGTGTCCTGTGAAGGTGAAAACGACGTGGGCACCGCCGAGGGCACCGCCGGGGGCACCGCCGAGGCACGGGAAGAGCAGGAGAAGCGGTCGGAGAAGTGCTCCTTGCGATGACTCTCCACGTGATCATACCTTGGGGACGAAATGAACCCTAAAAGGGCTTATGGCTCATTTACCTTAATAGGAATTATAGTAGTCAGGGTATATGAGCCCCAATTTTAGGGTTCATTTCGTCCCCAATGTAGCGATGCCTCGCTTGTATCAGGCGCTCCTGCTCTGAGAGGAGCCTTGGTGGCCCAGTAACCATATTTTATAGGGTTGAGGTTTAGGGTTTAGGGTTTAGGGTTTAGGGTTTAGGGTTTAGGGTTTAGGGTTTAGGGTTTAGGGTTTAGGGTTTAGGGTTTAGGGTTTAGGGTTTAGGGTTTAGGGTTTAGGGTTTTAATATCATAATAACTTAGGGTTTAGGGTTTAGGATGAATAAGGGCACCCCTTTTTGGGAAGGGTACTTTTCTAAGGAACCTTCAAACCAAAAAAAAGGACAGAAGGTACCACTGGGCTATAGTAAGGAGCTCGCCGAGCACGTCGTGGTGGTGCGTGGCCGCAGCATTGCCTTGCGCTCTGCTTCCTTTTCCTCGCTGCTTCCAGTGGGAGTCCTCCACCTCCTTCACGTTCCTTCGGCTCGCTCCCGCTTTCTGCGCGACCTCTTTCCTACACTGAACTTGGAACCCTAGCAAAAAGTATGACTTTTGTTGGCTGTTCCTTAGGAATTTCAGCACCCGAAAGTCACAAAGTCTTCCCAAGAAGCCCTAAGTTTCCGACCAGGGAACGGAGGCGGCATGGGAGGCACTGGCGGCGCTTGAGGCGGGGCCTCCTGGCAGCTGCGCCTGTCCAGCACCGCTCCACTAGCGGTGGCGACAAAGCCTGGTAGCCCAGTAACCGTATAGGGTTTAGGGTTTAGGGTTTAGGGTGTAGGGTTTAAGTGATAAGGGCACCCCTTTTTTGGGTTAGTTACTTTATAAGGAACCCAGAACCCCAAAAAAAACAGGGAAAAGGGGTACCACTGGGCTACCTAAGAAGCGGCTGGGCGTCTCCACGCCCAACCCTAAACCCTAAACCCTAAACCCTAAACCCTAAACCCTAAACCCTAAACCCTAAACCCTAAACCCTAAACCCTAAACCCTAAACCCTAAACCCTAAACCCTAACAACCGCTGCGAGGCACCTGAGGCATGCTCGTTCGGCGCGGGAACCTCCGGCGTTTGCTTGTCTCTGCCTTCCTTGGTAGCCCAGTACCCAAAGAGCCCAATGTTGAGTAATTCTGGAATATACCTTACATCATATTCAGGATCCCTCTATGATATAAGGAATGTTCCTTAATTCAGCAATATTGGGCTCTTTGGGTAACCGTATTACAGTAAGTGGGCACCCTTTTTGGGGTTGGTCGCTTTTATGAGGGAACCCATATCCCAAGAAAAGGGTTAAAAGGGTACCACTGGGCTACCAAGCGTCAGTTTTACGTGCCAAGCCCAGCAATTCTCGCTCTGCCTCGTCGAGATCTTCGGGTTGAAGTCCTGACTTAGGCCTTGTTCTGGCATCTCCGCTGGGGTCTTTCCGCACCTTCCGCACCTTGGCCCAAATGAGCAATCTAGGGAGTGAAAAGGGTACCCTTGTTGGGCTAAAAAGGGAGCCCCGCCCAAAAAGCGAAAGAGGCACCTACTCTGGGTAAATCCTAAGCCCTAAACCCTAAACCCTGCATAACCCGAAATAGCCCTAAACCCTAAACCCTGAACCCCCAGGCTGCCTTGGCCTTGGCCTTGGCGTTGGCAAACTTCGCCTGCAGGTAGCTGTCCGTGTCGGCCAGGCACTCATTCCCCAGGCTGAAAAGGCTCACCATGGCTTTGCGCAGGACAGAGGGTTTAGGGTTTAGGGTTTAGGGTTTAGGGTTTAGGGTTTAGGGTTTAGGACTAAGGGTGTCTAAGGGTTTAGGGGGCCGAGGTTCTAGGCGGGGCCCATGAATCAGGGTGGAAGGTTCAGGGTTTAGGTCTCATGGTTTTGGGGTCTTTAGGAGAACCATAAGATTCTAAACCCTAAACCCTAAACCCTCCTAGACCCAGGAGGGCTAGGATGGCGCCATCCAGGGAAGGCAGATCCTGTCCAGATCCTTCTCGTTCGGGTTTATTGGGTTTAGGGTTTAGGGTTTAGGGTTTAGGGTTTACCTACTACCCCAATCTATACTACCGCCCCTAGGTTCCCCCCCATAATTAAGGCTATTTAGAGATCATCAAGCCTAAATGAGGTTATTTGAGGGGGGACACCTAGGGGAGTAGTATGAGGGGTAGTAGAAAAGGCCATGAGCTCTAGGCACCAAAGTCAAACCCTGAGCCTCAAACCAGCACGATGGACTTCAGGCACTTATTCACTCATCGGGCGCAAGCTCTAAACCCCGAAAAAACGAACATAGAAAGCTTCAGGGCTTAGGGGTTAGGGTTTAGGGTCTTATACTAACAGTCCTTGACAGGGATTCTAGTAGCCCCTACAAACATCCCGTTTAAGGACTGTTAGTATGAGGGGCAACACCCCAATCTAGGGTTTAGAGACTACCAGGTATTTCTGGGTGACTCCAAGTATTGCTACCATGAACCACTTCCTCTCTCTTGAGTTTCATGTTTGTAACCTGGGGTCATGTGGTCGATTTTGCAGCCGAGCTGCAGGGACCTGTTTCAGGGTGTTAGGGTTTCGAGGTTTTAGGGTTTCAGGGTGTTAGGGTTTCGAGGTTTTAGGGTTTTAGGGTTTAGACCCCTGAACCATCATGCCAAACCCTATGAAACCGCCCGAATCCGTAAACTCCTGTAGTCCCAAACCCTAAGCTTCTGTCCTCCCTGATTCAGAGTTCAGTGAACCCTCGTTAGCTAGGCCCAAGAGTATAACCTATAGGCCTATAGGCACAGAAAGGGCACCCTTTTTGGCTCAGAGGGGTTGATAAGGGAACCTGAACCCTAGGAGGAGGGAACAGCCTTGGGGACGCAATGAACCGGGTCATATACCCTGACTACTATAATTCCTATTAAGGTAAATGAGCCATAAGCCCTTTTAGGGTTCATTTCGTCCCCAAGGAAGGGCCTACTCTGGGTACCCTAAACCCTAAACCGTATACGCCCTAGGCACTTGGTCCTAGGTAGACACTTGGTAGCCCAGCCAGTAACCATATTAAAACAATGGCACCCTTCTTGGGGTTGGCTGCTTGAAAAGGGAAACGTTGAACTAAAAAAAGGCAAAAGGGTACCACAACCTAGGCCTAAACCCTAAACCCTAAACCCTACACCCCCAGCACCTTGGTCCCAGTTAGACAGCATAACACGTCCGCCGCCTGTGAAGCTTGTGTGGTTTCTGGTGGCGTCGCAGCCTCCGCGCGGGCGGCGAGCTCAGCCTTTCGGGTGTAGGGTTTAGGGTTTAGGGTTCAGGGTTAAGGGTTAGGGTTTAGGGTTTAGGGCTCAGGAACCTGAAGCCCACAACCCTAAAAACCCCTGAGCCCCAACTCACCCCCCTTCGCTCTTCCCCTTGCAAGCTCCGAAGCCCTAAGCCTTGCACCGAGCAAGGGAGCCCTTACACCCCCAAACCCGAAAAGCCAGAAAAGCCACCAATTCAAAAAACCGAAAACCAAAAGCAACTCTAAAACCCTAAGCACTCAATCAAATCCCTGAACTTCAATTGACAAAAGTTAGGGCATGACCCCATGAGCACATGAGCAGACAGGGCGCAGACAGCCGGATATGTTAGGCACGCAACCCAAACCCTAAACCCTATAAACCCTATGAGCCCAAACAAATAAACCTAGGATGAAACCCTAGACGCTATAAACCCTATAACAAACCCTAGACCCTACTCCCTGGACCCTAAACCCTCAACCCTAAACCCCAAACCCACTGAGCTCTCTGGGCCTATATCTTGGCTGAATTCTGAACCCCTCCTAAAAGTTTAACTTTTCGCCTCCTTATTGTCGTTTTACAAAAACCCCAAAAACTCAAGTCCTAAGAGCCAGCCACAACAAAGCCAAGATATGGGGGGGGGGGGGGGGGGGGGGGGGGGGGTGGGAGGGCCAGACCCCAACATCCCTAAACCCTAAACCCTAAACCCTGCACCCTAAACTCCAGAAGCCTGTTCCGCGAGGTCCCTGAGCTGGCTCTCCTGGCAACGTCTCTACTTTCATGGACTGGGAGGTTTAGGGTGTAGGTGTTGGGGTTCGACGCTTCTAGGGCTTCTTGTTGAGGGCTGCAGGGCTTATAGGTCTCGGTGCTTGATCTTCCAATCTTAAAAAACCCTAAACCCTAAATCGCAAAAGAATTGGCTATCCTGAAATGGCAATCGTACGTCGAGTCCTCAGGCCCCCCAACCACGAGTGTTCACACACGTGCCTCGACTCAGCGCTTGACAAGCACCCTAAACGCTAAACCCTAAACCCTAAACCGCTAGGGGTTTAGGGTTTAGGGTCTTCCCACCTGTGAAGGTTCCACTGAGTTCTAAGGCTTGGAGGACCTACCTAGACGACTGTGCAAAATGCTCAGAGGTCTGGGACAGTTGTAAAGCTTTCTGTGAAGCACATGATTCAGTCCCAAACTCTTTTGGCCTCGCAGCATCCCTCCACTGACATGGGCCGGTCAGGCACCCTTGCCCTTGAGTTGCGAAATCTTCGCCTCCAGAGACTTGGCACCCTGCTGGATCTGCTCGGTGCATGCCTTGGAAGATTCCTTCAGGGCACCGGCGGCCGTGGCGGCTAAGCCGAGCGTGCTCGAAGCCGTCGCGCAGCGCGCCTCCGCCTGCGCCAACTCGGCGGCGAAGGTTTCCAGGTGAAGCCGCAGAGCGTCCTGGCCTTGCAGCTGCTTTGTCCTTGGTAGCCCAGTAGCCATATTCTGATAAGGGTGCCCGTTTTTTGGGGTTGGTTACTTTAAGACTCTATAAGGGAACCCTGAACCAAAACAAAAGGAACTTGGGCTACCCAGTGTCATTTCGGCCACGCGAGCCGATGCAGCATCGAGACCGGCGACTTGTTCAAAAAGGCGATGCACCTGAGCCTCAGTCGTCTCCACGCTGGCCGTGACCTCTTCAGCCAGTTGCTTGGAAGTAGGGGACACGGGCTTGATCAGCTCTGCCTCCTCCTTCTCCTGCTCTGCCTCCAGGGCCTCTAACCGCGAGGCCTCTGCTGAAGCAAGGTCAATTTCTGTGCAGAGCAGCTCTGCGGACGCCGCAAGCCGCTCGCAGGCGCCGCCGCCAGTGATCTCCTCGAGCCACTGCAACCTCTGCCACAGCCGCGAGGTGGCAGCTGCCAAGCTGTCACCCAGCGCCTCAGCTTCCTCCGCCGGCCCCAGTGACGCGCGAACGGCTTCGAGCCTTGCCTCGAGGTCTTCTACTGCCTCGGCCTGCGCCGCAAGAAGCCAGCCCGAAGAGGGCGCAGTCAGCGTGTACGGAACCGGATCGGCTGCGCCTTCTCCATGCGCCCTCGGCTGCGGCCTTGGCGCCATGGCTGCGAGTCGGCAGACTTGCCGAAGGTCCTCTCCATCCGGCGGCGGTAGCCAGATGCGCTGCGGATCCGCCGTGTCCTGAGCGGACTTCATGTCTTCGGCGACTGCACGCACCTCGTCACAAAGCCTCGTGGCGGTCTGGCCAGCTTCGGCACTGCTTTGGTGCTCGGCCCAGCTGGCCAGGGTGGCCACCTCGGTCTTTAATCGCTGCAGCCTCCGTGCAGGAGGCTCCGGACGCCCTTCAAGGACCACGGGTGCGGAGACCTTGTCGAGCCGCGCAAAGCGCTCGCGCGCGCCCGCAAGATCCAGGGGCTCGCACTCAACTCTGGCAAAGCCGGCTGCCAGGAGATCAGACAAGGACCCCTTGAGCGTGGTGGCCGTGGTGGTGCTGGTCCCAGCGTCCGCTGCCTCGGCTTCGGAGGCCGCGGGCTCTTCCTTCGCCGCGGTGGTGCTGCCCTCCCAGTGCTCGCTGTCATCCGAGTCGAGGTTGTCGGCGTCCAGAATGGCCGTCTCGCCCAAGCCGTCCAGCCAATCGGCCCGCTGGCGCAGCGCCGTGTGCACATCGGCGGCGAAGAAGCCTGGCTTGTCCGCTTTCACGTCCTCCGGCGTTGCCATGGCCAAAACCAAGCTGCTTAGGGGAGTGAGGCAAGGAACAAGGCCTTGGGGACCAGATGTACCTTAAAATTGGGGTCATAAACCCGATACTACTTTCAATCCTACTAAGGTATATCAGCCATAAACCCTTTTAGGGTTTAATTCGTCCCCAACGGGCCGATGGGTCAATGCATGATGGGACCCTACAGGGATTCGAAGAGTTGAGCCGGCAGCGGCTAGTGGCGGCAGCGGCCTTGATGGATGTTGACATACGAAGTGTCTCTGCTGATGATGCTGGGTCTCCGATACTGGTGCTTGCACAGTAACTCGTGTGTCACTCTGCTAGCGACACACATAAAGACAGCCGTCCTAGACCCCACAGTGCCACAAGCCCTTCATGACATGAAGCTTATCCTCAGTCCTACAGCCAACCCTGAACCCTAAGCCCTACAACCCGAAACCCTGCAAGTTTATGTTCGGGGAAGTATGCGCTCTAAACACAAGAATCCGCGGGTCCATGTTACACTAAATACCCCCCCAAAAAAGAACCCAAGCGGTTTAGGCTATTTAGGGGTTTAGTTTAGGGAATCTACCCGCATGGATTCGCCTAGGGGATGCTGGAACCCAACACCCGGTTGCCTTAGAATCCTACAAGGAGGGCTTAGCAGCAGCAACAAGTAGAGATCTTGGGTTCTGCGTCTGTAGTGGAAAAAAGTTCAAGCCTACATGCTAAACTTTTAACCCTCAGCCCGAAACCCCTGAAGCCCTAAACCCTGCCCCTCAGCAAGAATTATTCTGTGTTCCTCATGTGCTCTCTTTCTACGCGGACAAGAGGCTCCCCTAAACCCCTAAACACAGCAACCCTATCACCCTCCCCCCCCCCATCCCCCACTCTCTTTTCTTTGCTCCTACAAACATGTTGTGGGAGTCTTCCCTCGGGCTTTGAAGTCTCACAGCAAGACATAAGTCTGAACCCTATACCCTGCAAACCCTATAATGAACCCTATGATAAACCCTAAAAACCCGATAAACCCCATAGTCCGAACCCTAAACTCTAAACCCTAAACCCTAAACCCTAACCCCAAACCCCAAACCCCAAACCCTAAACCCTAAATCCTAAACCCTAAACCCTAAACCCTAGCCCTAAACCCTAAACCCATCCGTTCTTACCCCGGGAGGGGGGCGCGCCGTCAGCGGCTCCCCGAAGATGCTGACGCTCGGCTCCGTGACGAGCATCCTTTGAGTTAGGGTTTAGGGTTTAGGGTTTAGGGTTTAGGGTTTAGGGTTTAGGGTTTAGGGTTTAGGGTTTAGGGTTTAGGGTTTAGGGTTTAGGGTTTAGGGTTGGAAGATTTCCCTACCCCTGAAGAATGATATTACATTGTAATGTCATGGCCTTTTTCTGGGACTTGGACTTTTATGCATACTTTGGGGTCCAGGTTAGGGTTTCATGTTGACTTCCCATTCATAACCCCCGCCCGCCCCCCTCCGACTGATTCGATCTCTCCGGCAAAGGGCCGGAAAATCTAGTTGCACAGGGTTTGGGCTTCGAGGTTGCTGTAGTTAGGGTCTGGGGTTTGGGGGTGTAGGGGTTTGGGGTTTAGGGTTCAGGGTTTAGGGTTCAGGGTTCAGGGGGCTTCCCGGTTTCTAGGGTGTGTTAGGTGGCTGAGGGAGCTTCAGGGTTCTGGGGGTGTTTGAAAAGGGATGGCCTCTTCTAAAAAAGAACGCTGAAACCTCAATAACCGCGGCGACGTGGGGTGTTTTTCTCTGAGGCGCAGTGGCAGCAGTAAGACTAGAAATCAAGGCAAGCAAAAGCTTTACAACACTCCTGAATGGCACTGCAAACACCTCATCCCAGACCCTCACTCACCCTTGCTGGATATGGCCACATCCCAAAATAGGGGTACCCCTATACTATACCCCATAATATACGAGAATCCTTACTATAGGACACCCCAAAAAGGGTGCCCCGATATTCGGAAACCCATCAGTTCGCTCCTGTGTTTCAGGACGGTCGCGTTGAAGCCCACAGCATGTGGGGAACCTGATCCAAGTGCAGAGGCGTACAACACAGGTTCCTTCAAGAGACGCATATATCGGGCCAAACTCCCTACTAAGATTCCCAAATTGCTCTTGAGATGGTCGGCCGCCCAAACCCCTAAGCCCTGAATCCTCCGCGCCCTGCCTATGTGTGCCTGCAGGTCTGCAGCGGTGGCCCAGGTCTGGCAGGGCTTTTTGGGGTTCAGGGTCGAGGGGTTGAGGGGTTCAGGGGTTTAGGGTTTAGGGTTTAGGGCTAGGGTTTAGGGTTCGGGGGCTTCGGGTTCAGGGGTTAGGGGTTTAGGAGTCAGGAAAGTTAGGACTCTAGCATTTTCGTGTTCGGAGCTTTGTGCTGTATGTGGTGGGGGCATGGCATGTTCGGTGCGGCCCTACACCTAAGGCCCCTCCCCATGCACCGCGCTCTTCAGCTAGCCATTCTTAAGCTGACCAAAACCGAGGCCCTAAACCCTAATCCCGAGGTTGATCCGTAAAGCCATCTGAAACACATTGCCGGACGACGCGCTCCTAAGAGGATTTCGGGTTGTTTGCGCTTAGAGGTTGTCGAACCCAATGGTGGTAGAACTCAGCTAGAAATGAGTTCGAGGGCGGCTGCTCGATGAAATGCTCCCCGGTTGTCACTCTTTCATCCCCGTCTTCTCGGTTTCTCGATGGTGGCGCCTTCTTCAGCCCTGAACCCGAAACCTTGGGGACGAAATGAACCCTAAAATTGGGGTCATATACCCTGACTACTATAATTCCTATTCAGGCAAATGAGCCATAAGCCCTTTTAGGGTTCATTTCGTCCCCAAGGAACCCGAAACCCTGATGGCCACAGCCTCCCCTGCTAGCCTTCCGAAGCCTCAAAAACGCCATATCCTCACGAACGCGGTTTAGAGTTTCAGGTCTTAGTGGCGTGGAAACCCTGGTTACCCCCGCGCCCACAGAGCCTAAAACGACGACAAACGGCGGGGCCTGCTCCATCATGAAGAGCCTGAAGTCCTCCAACGTAAGCGAAGGCCCCCTAAACCCTAAACCCTAAACCCTAAACCCTAAACCCTATAAACCCTAAACCCTAAACCCAGAGTTTGGGGTTTAGGGGTTAAGGGTTTCGGGTTTCAGGCATCTGTGGTCTGCATGGGGCGTTAAGTGTGTAGGCGCGTGTCTGTTTAGAGCTTAAGGCAGTTTATGTTTGCCCTCGCAAGTGAGGAGTGTGCATTGGTCTACGGCTACGGATTTTGGGGGCTTGGGGAATTTGGGGGGGGCTTAGAGCTGTTCAATCGCTATAGATGAACCGAAAACCCCGAACAGAAGCTCGGTGGACCGAAAGCAAAATTGGAGTTCAAAGAAATATTTGGGCGGAGAGTGGGTTTTATGTTTTGGAGTACCGAACTGCACGGCACCAAAAAGTAGGTGACTGAGGTAGACCGCCACCTAGTAACCGTCCCGAACCAAAAAACCATGACAAAGCCAAGCCCGAGAAATAGAACAAAACCAAAGACCCCCAAACCCCAAACCCTAAACCCCAAACCCTAAACGCTAAACCCTAAACCCTAAACCTCAACCCCAAACCCTAAACCCTAAACCCTAAGCCCTGAACCACGTTCTTGGAGAGGCTCCTCATTGGAGATGGCCCTGGCCCAAGGTAGCTCTTGATGCAGGCCGATCCTGCAACCGAGCTGCGAGGAGTGCGCTAGGGTTACGGTTTAGGGTTTAGGGTTTAGGGTTTAGGGTTTAGGGTTTAGGGTTTAGGGTTTAGGGTTTAGGGTTTAGGGTTTAGGGTTTAGGGTTTAGGGTTTAGGGTTTAGGGTTTAGGGCTTAGGGCTTAGGGTTTAGGGTTTAGGATTAGGGCTTATTAGGGCTTAGGGCTTAGGGCTTAGGGTGTAGGGTTTAGGGTAAGATTTTAAAGGTTCGAGGTCTAGGGTTTTGAGTGTATATACCAAGCACCACATCGCAGCCCCACATTTCGCTTTCATGGCAGCTGCATGGTCCCATGAATATGGGTTTAGGGTTTAGGGTTTAGGGTTTAGGGTTTAGGGTTTATGGTTTAGGGTTTAGAGGTTAGGGTTTAGGGTTTAGGGGTGGGTCCTTGATTGGGGAACCCTTAGATGGCCCCTTACAAAACCCAAGGACAGAACCCTTGAAAGAAGACAAGGGATCGCGTTAGGGATCATGTAACCTCCCTTACACCAACATAAGGCCTAGCTGGCTCTATTTTTGCGTAGGGAACAGCTGCAGGGCTGAAACGACTAAAACCCTTCACCTTAAGACCTCCACCTGTGGTGTGTGCAGGGCGATGGTGCTCTTGGTCAGTTCATAGGGCTTTGGCCCAAAGGCTTTGGGTATGTTCCGCAGACATTCTTACCATTCTGGGTTCTGGCCGGAGGGCCCGAGGCCATACTGTACCCACACCCCAAGCCCTTACAGCACGTACTGTAACTAAACCCTAAACCCTAAACTCCAAACATACCCAGGATGCGCCCTCCGAGAGCACCTTCAACTCCTGCGGCAACCCATAGATAGAATATAGCTGACCCCGACCCCTGGGGCGCCTCTCTTCGCCTAAACTGTAGGCCAATATTGTATCCGTCGTTTTGGGGTTTTTGATATTCGATTCATCCTTTTGGAAAGGGGGTTTTCTTTTTTCGGATTGTCAAATATTCTATCTACCTAAGGATAGGCTTGCAGCGTTTAGGGTTTAGGGTTTAGGTGAACCCTAGAAGCTCAATATTGCTTAATTAAGCAATATACCTTAAATCATATTAAGGATCCCTACATGGTTTTGCATTTTAACGGGAAGGCGCGTGACACGTGTTGGGGTCGGGGTATGTTTCGCGGGTATGTTTCGGGGTATGTATGTTTCGGGGATGTTTCGGGGGTATGTTTCGGGTATGTCTCGTGGCATCAGGAGCTACTTTACCTGCAATTTCGGGGGTATGTTACGGGGTATGTTTCGGGGGAATGTTTCGGGGTATGTTACGGGGTATGTTTCGCGGGTGTGCAACCCGTGTGCCATTCTTAAACCTGAGCCAACCAAAAAAACACAAACCCATATGATTTAAAGAATATTCCTTAACTAAGATAAGCAATATTGGGCTCTTTGGGTCTAACCCGCCTCACGCGCCCAGCGTCGCGCTCGGAGGCGGCCAAAAGCTCCGCCGCGGCCTCGCAGAAGGCGGCGAGCTGCGAGGTCCTCCGGCTTCGGAGGGTTTAGGGTTTAGGGTTTAGGGTTTAGGGTTTAGGGTTTAGGGTTTAGGGTTTAGGGTTTAGGGTTTAGGGTTTAGGGTTTAGGGTCCTCCAGCTTCCGGGGGCGGTAGTTCGGGAGAGGGAGGGAGAGAGAGAGAGAGAGAGAGAGAGAGAGAGAGAGAGAGAAAAAAAAAGAGGGAGACACAGAGGGAGAGAGAAGAGAGAGAGAAAGCAAGAGAGGCAGAGAGAGAGAGAGAGAGCGAGAACAAAAAGCGAGAGAAAGACAGAGAGAGAGAGAGAGTTGTCGTGAAGCTGCCTACAGTAAACCCCAAAAAGTTGGAAACCTTTTGCAGGACAAATAGTGCTGAGATTCCCTATACTTTACTCTTAGGGATTGAGGCTATTGAGTTTCCAACTTTTTGGCTTCTACTATAGCTCAAGGTTGCGGCTTTGAGATTCTAAAGGTTTGAAGGCAATCCTGGACACACGTTCACATACACCCTCAGGACATTGGAACGAAGCACTCTCGGGAGTCTTAAAACAATGCTTGTAAACTGTACAAACTTTCAACCCTCCCCCTTTGAACCCTTTCTAGCACATCAAAGCCATCTAAACTTGTTTTTCTCTCCGCCTGTATTTACAGCCTGGAGAACCCCCAACTCCCCCCAAAACCACCGACCCAAAATCTTAAGCCCTAAATCTTCAACCCTAAACCCTCAACCCTAAACCCTAAACCCTAAACCCTAAAGCCCCCAAGCCCTCCTGACATGGAAGGTGAGGAAAGCGTAGACCTGAGTCCCCGAGGAGGCCGCCTTGGTGTTCAGCTGGGATTCATTGGGTTTAGGGTTTAGGGTTTAGGGTTTCGGGCTAGGGTTTAGGGTTTCATTAGGGGTTTAGGGGTTTAGGGTTTGGGGTTTAGGGTTTCGGGCTTACGGTTTAAGGCGGGCTTATTCGTGGCTTCATGGGGAACGAAAGGGCTTAAAGGTTAGCTCAGGTCCATAGGGTTTGCAGTCGCCTTGTGATACATACAGCACCTTGTTCCTTTCCTTCGTTCCATACTAACATGACTTGCAAGGAAACGCGTGAAAATATTCAATTCCGAAAGGACAGGACAGGGACAAACAAAGCAACACTCGACCTAGCCTAAAGCCTCGCAAATGCCGGAAATGTTTGCACGCTACTTCATTTCCTTACAACTCAGTAGAATCTTGGTGAACAGCTGCACAGGAAATCCAACATTGGTCCTTGTGCTTGAACAAGGGTGCTCTAGGTAGGGCTTCATGGGGAGCTTTCAGGGTTTAGGGTTCTGGCTCAGGCATGGCAGGGTAGGGGTGTAGGGTTGAGGGATTAACGCTTACCTCGCACTAGTCCTCAAGACGAGGCGAAGTGCCGAAAGGGTGACATGGTATGGCAAGGTGAGCAGGTTTTGCGCCCAACTGCGCGCACCCCATCCGTTTCCAGCCGATTCTTCGCCGTGAAGCAGATGCGAAGAACATCGACGAGGGCAGCGAATGTCAGGCGCCAATCCCAAGTGGCGAAAAATGGGAACTTCCACTGGCCCTGCACCCTAAACCCAAAACCCCAAACCCCAAACCCTAAACCCTAAGCCGAAAACCTAAACCTGGGCACCCGACGGGAAGGCTGTAAGGAACTAGGCTGAGTCTACCACAGGGCAAAAAACAGGGTTAGGGTTGCAGGTGTAGGGTTCTCAGGCCCACGACAACCCTACACCCCAAAGCCTACAGGGGTTTAGGGTTTAGGGTTTAGGGATTAGGGTTTAGGCTGAACTGAACAAGACTAAACCCTAAGCCCCGAACCCGCCCCAGAATCGAAAGCACCCGCTTAGAAGAACCAATTTCTTTAAACCCTAAGCTCTGAACCAAAAGCCAGACTCAGAAATGCTTCACAGTCTCAAGGGGGGGGAGGGAGGACGCTTGTCTCGGATGAAGAGCCCTGGGGTAGTTTGGATTGCAACTATCCCGGGATCCCCCTAAACCCTAAACCCTAAACCCGAAACCCTAAACCCTACATTGGCAATATGGGTAGTTAGTTGAGCTCCTGCCTTACACGAAAGAAAGAAGCAGGGATTTTGGGACTCAGGGTTAAAGGGCATTAGCGTTCTAGGGGAATGTAAGGTAAGTTTTCGGGTTTGGCGTTGCGAGTTTCATTGGGCTGTTGGCAGTCGTATGCTGCTGAGACACAGCCGGCATAGCATGTTGCTTCCGGCAACGGCCGTGCGAGTGGAACCCTAAATCGGGACTTCCGAAAAAATTAGGGGTACCTAATTTGGGGTGCTTTTGGGAACACACCAGGCACCCCTATCTTAGGAAATGCATGCAGATTCCTAGATTCCTGTCTTCCTGTCTGCAAGGCTTGTAGGGTTTGTAGGGTTGTAGGGCTTGCAAGGTTTTGTTTGGCTTGAGCGTGTACGGGTCTAGGATTCTGGAGGGTTTATTAGGCTCGCTGGTTCTGAAAAACATCCTAAACCACAGACCCGAAAATCCTAAACCTTAAAACCATCAAACCCTAAACCCTAAAATGCCTTAACTAAAATACCCTAAACCCTAAACCCTAAACCCTAAAATCCGAAACCCTAAATCCTTAACCCAAAAATCCTGAACATCGTGGTCCAAGGCATGGAACTGTAAGCCAGACCTGTGCGGGAACCGCTGGGCCAAGCGAAGGGCTTAGGCCTTAGGGTTACAACCTACCTCCTCAACTCAACACCTGCGTCTTTCAACCTAACCGGATCTTCCAAAAACCCGTAGATAAGGAGTAGACCCTAATTTTTATTTAAGATGATACTTCTGGATTAGGGTCTATTCCTTACTTAAGGGGAGTTTTGGAAGATCTAGACTGCTCCCTGGAGTCCTCTACACCCTACACCCTAAACCCTAAAATGCAAAACCCTCAAGCTCCTACATGCTCTTGCGCAACGATCATGTCAGGTGCTTCTTCTGGAGGGCATAGACTCTAAACGACCTGAGTTCAGAACCCCTATACACATTTCTCATTGGAAAAAACGGCTTGGATGGCCCTAAAACCCTCTGAAAATGATTCCGGAAGTAGAGAACAACCTGAACCACAAGCACTGGTTTTGGTTTTAGGGCTTAGGGTTTAGGATTTACTTGTCCATCTGTCTTGTCACATCCTTTCATCCCAGCGAAGTAGCACAAAAGCTAAGAACCAAAAAAGCAAGGCCAAAACAGGGTCAACCCAAAAGGGGTCCCTTGTGAAAAGCGCGCTTAGTGTTGGCCGACCACAGGCTGCGCGATGTACTTGTGGCCAAGGCCTGAAAGGTGGTGATGCGGTCCGCCTTCGTTTGTTGAACCACTTTGTGGGTGAGCTCAACGGATGAATGCATTCATCAAACGTGGTTCGTTTTGGGTGCTGAGTGGATACTTGCTTTTGCCAGCAGTGCAAACACAACAACGGCCAAAGCCAAGATGTCTTCTGCTGTTCCGGGGCAAACTATGCGGCATCGTAGACCTGGTAGACCTGGCGGCTTCCTCCATACCTTCTCCGTGATCTGTGCCACAGCCCTATACCCGCACTACTGGCCATCCTAGAAAACCTTCGTGTGGCTGTAAAAGAACCATGAGCCGTTGGCATTCGTTGCAACCTACCAAGCTTTTGGGTCTTTAAGGTACACTAGCAGTCCTAAACACCCGAAGCCCCAAACCCTAACATTTAGGGTACACCCTAAAACCTAAACCCCAAACCCTAAACCCTAGGTATTGGGATTGAGGGTTGAGGTTTACGGCAAACCCCAAACCCTGTACCCTAAACCTAAACCCTGAACCCTAAACCCTAACCCTGAACCCTAAACCCTGTACAGATGCAAGGATCTGAGGAGCGCGACCCATTTTGGTGACCCCGGGGCGAGGAATCATGTCTGAGCTGGCGCAGGAAACAAGGGTGTTTGAGCTTTAGGGTTTCGGGCTGGGGTTTAGGGTTTAGGGTTTAGGGTTTAGGGTTTAGGGTTTAGGGTTTAGGGTTTAGGGTTTAGGGTTTAGGGTTTAGGGTTTAGGGTTTAGGGTTTAGGGTTTAGGGTTTAGGATTGAGGGTTGAGGGTTGAGTGTTTTAGGGTTAGGGTTTAAGGGTTTTGTTTT
The DNA here is from genome assembly GCA_905221605.1 of Symbiodinium natans. Lineage (NCBI taxonomy): Eukaryota > Dinophyceae > Suessiales > Symbiodiniaceae > Symbiodinium > Symbiodinium natans. Next base: position 252,334 of record CAJNDS010002573.1, on the reverse strand, counting down.
CTAGGGTTTACTGGTTTAGGGTTTGGGGTTCGCAGAAAGGGGGCTTCAGAACAATAGCCTACACAAGTTATAAGGTTCGGGCATTCTACAGGACAGTTCCAAGAGTCTCGCGCTTAACGCGTGACTTCCTAACTCGGCTTCATTCCAGACAGCTTTGGAGAGAAGATCCAGGCGGGTATGGGGGGCAGTGAGGATGGGAGGATGGGAGGAGGTAATATGTGATCCCATATACTTCGTTGGAGGGGTAACCCTAAACCCTAAACCCTAAACCCTAAACCCTAAACCCTAAACCCTAACTCCTAACTCCTAAACCCTAAACCCTAAACCCTAAACCCTAAACCCTAAACCCTAAACCCTAAACCCTAAACCCTACTGAGCAAGATGTCCTACAAGAGGCGCGTAAGGGGGTCACTGCCCACCTCAAGCTGCCTGTCCAAGACCCCCAAAACTCTGAACCTTGAATCTTAAAGGGTTTAGGGTTTAGGGTTTAGGGTTTAGGGTTTAGGGTTTAGGGTTTAGTTAAACCTTGTTGAGTTTTTTGTAGGGTGGGGGGGGGGGTAAGTTTAGAACTTAGAAAGTTGGAATTTTGTTTAACAAGCATCTTGGCTTACTTCTGCGAGGGTTTCCATGGCATTTGCATGGCAGGTTGCAGGGTTACATCGGGGTTCTACTTTGCTTCAGCGCTCCTGGCCATTAAAAGGCCTTCTTGTCAAATGCGCCGCGATCTTTGTTCTTCGGGTAGTTTGATGGTCCCTTAGTATGGGCCCTTAAAGGGGGGGCCCCTCATATACCCCATATAAACCCTAAACCTTAAACCCTAAACCGTGATATTATGTACCCCTTATATACCCTGCATACAACCCAAGGATGCTTACTCCTGTTCAAGAAGGTAAGGGACCAAAGGTAAGGGGCCATGCAACTACCCGTAAAATATGTTACGATTACATGCTGTTCGACTAAGATGCCTCTGCGCGGGTGCCGGGCAAACATTCTTTGCTCGCCTTGGCGCTGCGCGGATTCGCTTCGCGGCGTAGGACGTTCCCAGGCCCCAAACACCGGGAACCTTCCCTAAACCCTAAATAAACCCTAAACCCTAAACCCTAACCCTAAACCCTAAACCCTAAACCCTAAACCCTAAATCTAACCGAACCTCGCTCTAAAGCAACAACAAAAGAAGGGAACTTGAGCCCCTCTCAGTGGGAGAGGAAAGAGAGTAGTACCTGAAATCTCGAACTTGGTCCCTCTGAGTGGGAGAGTGAAGAAAGTAGGTACACCAATTATAACTGTACCTGTGACCCATTTGTAAGCCCCTTAAGTGCCCTAATACGGTTACAAGTACAGTTATACTTGGATAATAAGTACCATGAACCTCCAAGTATCATTTATAAGTCTAACCCTCTCAAGGGATTGAAAACTAGAGGGCACCTGTAGTCCCAACGCCCTAAAACCCTATAAGCCCGAAAAAAACCCTAAGAGCCCTAAAAAAACCCTAAAAAAACCCTAAAAGATCCTAAAAAAACACGAAGAACCACAAACAAAAACCTAAAAGCAAGCTCCAAGGTCTCTCCGTAGTCTCCGACAAGCAAAGCCGCAAGGCCCCCCTAAACCCAGGTCTTGCCAGATTGTTGCCATGCCTTTTTGAGCGCATTTCGAGCAAGTTAGTGCTAGGAGTGAGACTGACACTGGAACACTTTCTATCTGGGATGCAGAGAACTACTCCATTCGCATCGCATGTCGCGGAGGAAGACAAACAGGGCTGGATGAACAAAACGTCTTACAGAAGGAACACCTTCAGCATTGTCAGGCTACCAGGCTACCATTCTCAACAGCAGGCCGTAACTCGAACGTGTAGAGTTCTAGGCACTTGACAATAGCCCAGCTACGCTCTTGCGTCACAACCTCTCGTGCGGCGTCCATCTTAGCTGAGTCAGACAAGGAAGCAATCGTGAGCAATCTGGTGAAACGGGCAGTCTCCGGTCATCACATGCAGCCGAATGGCCATATGAAGCCAGGTGACAGGTGAGTTACAATTATATGAAGCTTGAGCAGCTTCGAGGAAACAGCAAAGTCGGATTGCTTGCAGCATGAGCCAGGCATGGTCAAGCAATTGCACACCCAACGCAGGTCAGTCTCCTGTTCTGACTGGGATGGCAATGTCAATGTGCGTGGCCTTGCACACGGAGCAAGACATTGGCTTGTCAACACCGACGTGTCCATCATTGTTGACACGCGAGCAAAACGGCTGGTGCACTTATTAAGCCCAGTACAAGGACTTCTCCACCAGCCTCGGAAGAGCAAACCAGGCATCCTTCTCCAACGAAAACCTCCGTTGAGGCCATTTGCTAGCAAGTTCAGTCATCCTGAAGCAACAATACAATGGCATCACCGGCATCACCTGAATGGACACAGCAGCACACGCAGCTCAGGCAAAGACAAAAGAAGGGGAAGGAGAGTCCACCACAATGCTGCCTATGTCCAATGTCGTATGTTCTGTGCTTCCAGGCTAGACACATCCAGGCCATCGGCCATCAAAATTTGCCCAAACAGGACACGATCAGAGGCAGCTCGCAGGAACTTGCCCACATGCTTCTCTACAGCAGGGGCTTTAGGGCCCTACACCATGGCCGGAAATAAGCTGCTTATTTCCGCCTCTCAGGGAGGCACCATCCCTTCATTGTGTTCTGAGCCTAAGGAGGACATGGAGGGCCGCATGAGTCGGATTTCTCGCAGGGTTCATGAAGGCCAGGCACGTCGAAGTCCCGTCGAGTGCTGTGCTTGTGTGAACGTTGGAAGCGGCACCCTTCAGCACCACTTTCTCAGGGAACAAGCAAGAGGAAACTTCCTGGCCCTGACTAATTAACCGAGTCTCTAAGCAGTTACCGGATCGTCGCCAAGGCCGCATCGCCAGCAGCCGCAGGCGGGAAAAGGTATCATGAGACGACGTTCTTCGGGACAGTTTTTCTCTTGGGGATTATAGTGTCCGAACTCGACTTGTCATTAGGTATCAAAGCCTGAGCTGGGTTTGTCGGGCTCCAGTGAGGCCTCAAGACACTTAGGGTAAACCGTGAGCTTTGCAGACACATTCACTGCCCTGCCGGTGTGTTGAGACACCCAAAGCCTTTGACTCTTAGACCTTAAACCCTGAATAGCCTAAGCCCAAAGCCCTTCGCCCGAAGGGAACCCTATGGGTGTAGGGTTTCAGTGGCGAAAGTGATGAAGGGCTTCTTGTTGAACTGCTTTCGAATCTAGGGCTTGAGTTTGAGGCTGAGCAGCTAAACGCAAACCATGCACCTTAGTACTTGTTTGATGGTTTGGCACAGAAGCCCCCAAACGCCCAAGTTTTCAGAGCCTGAGGCCGGCGACCTTTTTTTTCCGAGAAAACGGCAGCAAACATCCAAACGGCAGAGTTTATTACTGCATTCTCGTGAAACGGTCTAAACTAAGGGAAGAGGAATGTCTAGGTATGACTTGTCTGGGCACTCTTCAGCGGCTGCGCGATCGTGATCGGTTCCGGCTGCCACTGTCGCTGGAACCTGGGACGACACAGCCACCAAAAAGTGTAGCCACCCTAAACCCAAACCAAGTTGCTCGGCGAGGGACGATGTAAACCCCTTGTCAATTCTGTCCTCCCTGTAACCCTGAACCCTAAACCCTGTAACCCTAAGGCCTGTAACCCTAAAACCTGGAACCCGCCCTAAACCCTAAAGCCTAAACCCTCAACCCTAAACCCTAAACCCGTAAACCCGAAACCCTAAACACCGCAAAGCCGCAAGGCCCGCGGTCACTCGGTGACTCGGCAAACTTAGCGGCGATTCAGAAAGAGGTGCAGGGACCGGCGGCCGCCAAAAAAAACGCGCTCTGCTTTCGGGGGGGGGGGGGGGGTAGGGTTTAGGGTTTAGGGCTTGGGGCTTAGGGTTTAGGGCTTAGGGTTTAGGGCTCAGGGTTTAGGGTTTAGGGTTTTAGGGTTTTAGGGTTTTAGGGTTTTTGGGTTTAGGGTTTGGGTTTAAGTCCGTACTTGTTTCATGAAATGAAGCTGTAAGGGAAGCCAACTGCCTGAAGCAGGGAATAAGGGAAGTAATTTCTGGGCACCCGGGACGTACGGCCCTTGTCTTCTCTCAGATGGCATTCACACTTCCTCGTCCTGGTCTTGGCTGTCAAAGCCTGGGGCCATGGGAATATGCGGGGTCGACCCCCATCAGGTACCCCTTATGTCGGAAACCCCCCGCTACGTGGTTTCGCCGGGGCCTTGAAGCCTAAACAGAAGCCTAACACTAGGGTTCCTCGACATTCTAAGAAGTAAGCGGCATGAGATTCAGTTCAGGGTGCCCCACCCCAGCCCAAAACATAACCTTAACCTCTTGCATGCTAGGGTTTTCGGGCTTTAGGTTGATGGCTCGATGAGGGTTTATGATGTTAGGGCTTTTAGGGCTTTTAGGGTTTTTAGGATTTTTAGGGGTCTTAGGGGTTTTAGGGTTTTTAGGGTTTTGTTGCTTTGGGGGTTGAGAATCTAGAGCTTGGGGTTTCCCCCCCCCCCCATCCTCGAGCCCTTTGAACTTCCAACCTTCCAGATGACTTTAAGGCCGTAATACTTGGAATAGGGTTGTGGGGGGTTGTTATGGCATAATTTCTATCGGGGCCATAAGGGCATGCGGCATACCATTAGTTGTGTCCTCTGATGGCTTCAAGGTTGGCTTCCACGAAAGACATGAAAACAAGTAGCTGAATTTGTACTCGGACTGTTGATAGAGTTGAAGTGTCTTTTCGAGCTGAAGGCGGCCCCCCAAGGTTTAGGGTTTAGGGTTCAGGGTTTCGGAAAACCCTAAACCCTAAACCCTTATAAACCCTAAACCCTAAACCCTAAACCCTAAACCCTAAACCCGAAACCCTAAACCCTAAACCCTAAACCCCCGAGAGCGTGCCTACTACGGGAACTCCCTTCGGAGAAGGATGGGAAGGCGAGAGCACGGCGTCCACTTCCTCGGACCTCGGTGTGCAGAACCAAGTGCTGCAGAGGCGGCTTTTGGCTGAATCAAGCTTCAAGATCCTAATACCCCAAACCCTAACCCTAAACCCTAAACCCTAAACCCTAAACCCTAAACCCTAAACCCTAAACCCTAAACCCTAAACCCTAATTAAACCCTAAACCCTAGCACTTTATACCAGGAGCCCAACCCAAAGTGAGGCTTGGGCTTCTTAAGTCTGCAGCAGACATGCGTCGGGGTGCCAGGTCCAATGAGGATTTACGTTGAGGGTTGGTGATGGTGTAGCGCCCTAAACCCTAAACCTTAAACCCCAAACCCTAAACCCTACATCTTTTCAAGGGCTGATATGGGAAACTGAGCCCCACCCCCAAAAAAAAGGGGAATAGCGGCCTACTCCGGGTCCTATTGTTTAAAGTAACAAAGTCACGACTATACTCCCCTTTGAACCTTAACAAAACAATGCTTTTAAGTATCCTCTTGGGTTTCATATAAACAAAAAAATATTGTTAAAAAAAAAACCAAGGGGGATATAGACGACTGGGCCCGTGTGCCCAATGACTTCCGCCGGCTCAGAGGGCGGTGGCAGCGGCGGCAGAGGCCTCGGCTCAGGGCCGTTGAAGGCGAATCAGGGTTTAGGGTTTAGGGTTTAGGGTTTAGGGTTTCGTGGCCCCTGAATGTGGCCCCTTCCTTTATAAGGGGCATGTGTTGGGGGCCCAAAGGGACCACGAAACGACCCCCGAGGAAGAAGGCAGATAAGGGCGCACAAGCTACGTCCGCAACGCCAGAAAACACCCGCAAACCCCTAGACCACAGACGCCTAAACCTCGGACCCCTGACCCTGAGCCCTAAACGTCCTTCTCCAAAAGCACAGGAATAAGAAGGAACAACTTTGTCATTCTAGGCTGGCCAGCTTGGTAGCCCAGCAACCATATCATAATAGGGGCACCTTTTTTGGGGTTGGTTAGTTTTTATAAGGGAACCCATAACCCAACAAAAAGATAAAGGGTACCACTGGGCTACCAAGCCAGTAACCTAGGATTAAACTGGGCACCTTCTTGGGGCTTAAAGGGGGTACATATAAAGGGAACCTAACCCCGCAAAAAAAGGAAGAAAAGCCCTACTGGGCATCCTAGTGTCCCTGCCAAGAAGGAAAGCAAACATGTTTAGACTACACTCCAAAACCCTGCAACCTTAAACCCTACAAACCCTACAACCCTGAACTTCCAACACGTGCACCCTAAACCCTAAAACCCCAAACACGCAAACCCTACACCCTCAACCCTCAACCCTCAACCCTCAACCCTCAACCCTCAACCCTCAACCCTCAACCCTAAACCCTAAACCCACCCATGGGGAGCCCCACATCGGAGGCGTCACCGGCTTCGGCGCGGGCGGCTCGCTACCTGCACGCACTTCGCGTGCCAGGGCGCGGTCAGAGGGGCTGAAGGGTTACTAGGGTTTAGGGTTTAGGGTTTAGGGGATCCGATGTATGGGCCCTTCATTTAGGTCCCTTGTACTCCCTTGTTCTAAGATTACAAGCGCTTCTGCAATTCGAGCACCTTTCTGGGTTTCAGGGGCTTAGGGCTGTAGTCTAAGGATAGCTACATGGTCCCCTTATGAGCCCTTTTAAACCAAAAGGGCTCCCCTTTCATGACTAGGTTACTCTTGGGTGTAGTGGGGCTTAGGGCTGTAGTCTAACGGTAGTTGCCCTAAACCCTAATCCCTAAACCCTAAACCCTAAACCCTAAGCATGGTCCCTTAATACGGTCCCCTTACCTTCTCTAAAGGTATCTGAAGTATGGGCCCATGGGGCTTTACAGGGTATACAAGGCGTATACAAGGAATCCCCTGTTTAAGGGGCCATATTAAGGGACCATGTATATAAACAGTCCCTAAACCCTAAACCCGAATAGCCCTAAACCCTAAACCCTAAACCCTAAACCCTAAACCTTAAACCCTAAACCCTACAACCCTACAACCCTACAACCCTAAATCCTAAACCCTACAGCCCTACAACCCTAAACAGAAATTCGGAAACTCTAGAGGCTTAAGCCCTAAACCCGGGCCTCCATCGGCCGGATTGTCCTTGAGCATGCCAGCCTTGGCCAGGCAGGGCTTAGGGTTTAGGGTTTAGGGTTTAGGGCTTAGGGTTTAGGGTTTAGGGTTTCGGGTTTCGGGTTTCGGGTTTAGGGTTTAGGGTTTAGGGTTTAGGGTTTAGGGTTTAGGGTTTAGGGTTTAGGGTTTAGGGTTTAGGGTTTAGGGTTTAGGGTTTAGGGTTTAGCGCTTAGGGCTTAGGGCTTAGGGTTTGGTAGGTTTTGGGGTAGGGGACGCTTTCTTTCGGTGCAGCCTGGAGATCGCAACGGCTGGTCACTTTTCTGGGGGCTCCCTGTTGCGAGTACTGCCCTGTGTATTCCCTGCACCCGCTGGGCTTTGAGCCCTTAACTCCCTAAGCCTATAACCGCAAGAAACCCTGAGCCCCAAAATCCCAAAAAACCTTAAACCTAAGAAGCCCCAAACCCTAATTAAACCCAACAAGCCCTAAACCCAAGAAACCCTAAACCTAAACCCTAAACCCCAAGCCCTAATAAACCCTAAGCTCTAAGCCCTCAGCCCTCAGCCCTAAACTTGTCGGGTGGATCGAAATCGTTGGCCCTCTTGGGGCTTCTTTGTATTTAAGGAGCGGCGGGTACCCTAAACGGTTTTAGGCCTTGTGGTTTCGGGCTTAGGGTTTAGGGCTTGAGGTTTAGGGTTTAGGGTTTAGCATGTAGTGTTCATGGCAAGATTGATGCCCTAAACCCAAAAACCTGAAACCCTAAACCCGACACCCTAAACCCGAAACTCCAGGTCGAGAACGGCCTGCACACCGGAGTTCCTGGTATCCTAGGTTCAACCGTCTCGATGCCTTCGAAGGAGTGATGATCTTATCAACGTGTAAGGGTTTAGGGTTCAGGGTTTAGGGCTTAGGGTTTTTAACCGGGTTTAGGGTTTAGGGTTATGAGAGATGATCTTCTCATGGTCTGCCATGTCCTTAAGATCCCTCGAAAAAAAGGTTCTTCCTTATATAAGGGTAATATAGGGGTGAATATCTTGCATTGGCAAACAGGTCTGATTACTATTATTATTATTAATATTATTATTATTTTTTTTTATTATTACTATTATTATTATTAATATTAATATTATTATTATTATTATTATTATTATTATCTTCCCTCCTGTCGGAGGCGCGATTCGTTTCCTTGGCATGCTCAATTGCCAGGGCCCTGCATGTAGCCTCTTTTGAGCAGGGTTCTTGGACGCTCAAGGACAGGGCGTCGTAGAAACCGGGCCCCTCTTGCTTCGTCTCCTTCCACTTCACGGGCTCCCGCCTGCCGATTGACACCTGGACACCCACCGGCCGTGTCGCGGACACCCAAACGCAGGCAGGGCACAAAGCATAATGTGGACAAATATGTTGGGAGAGGTTTGAAAAGACTCACTCCTCCCACCAAGTCTGAGCCAAAGTGGCTCGCGGATGACATGTTCCTACCTGCACCTAATCCGCACGCAAGAAAGTCTTCAGCGTCACTCATGGTCGCTCCTGTTCGTACCATCGTGTGCTTGGTCGCGCTCCCCAAAGAGCCCAATATTGCTTAATTAAGGAATATACCTTAAATCAGATTAAGGATCCCCATATGATTTAAGGTATACTCCTTCTTTAAGCAATATTGGGATCTTTGGGTCCATTCCGGGGATCAGCTCCAACTCCATTCCGGAGTCGGTGTGAGTGGGGGCGCACATCGACATCTGAACCCTAAACGATCCTAAACCCCCCAAGCCCAAGGCCCCTGATTCCCCTACAGGAAGCCCTAGTACACCCAAGAGCAGCCCAGAAAAAAACGGGTGGGTTTGGGGTTTAGGGTTTAGGGTTTAGGGTTTAGGGTTTAGGGTTTAGGGTTTAGGGTCTAGGGTTTAGGGCGCCTTTTTTGGTTTGAAGGGTCTTGTAAGGGAACTTACGCCGTACAAAGGGGGAAGAGGGGCCCACCCTGGGTCCTCGCCTATGAACCCTAAACCCTATACCCTGAAACCTCAACCCTACACCCTAAACTAAACCCTAAACCCTACACACTAAACCCCAAACCCTGAAACCCAGACCCGAGACTCGAAACCCACAACCAAAAACTCCGCCGCGGCACCGATACTGGCCCTTCGCAGCTTTCTGCGGGCGCCTCGCCACCTCGGCAGGTTTTGGGGTGCAGGGTGTGGGGGGGGGGGGGGGGGGTTTTAGGGTTTAGGGTTTAGGGTTTAGGGTTAGGGTTTAGGGTTTAGGGGGTTTAGGGTTTAGGGTTTACGGTTTAGGTTTAGGGTTTAGGGTGTAGGGTTTAGGGTTTAGGGTTTAGGGGGCAGGGTTTAGGGGGGGGAGGGGGGGGGGGGGGGGGGGGGGGGGGGGGGGGGGCGGGGCAAGGTCCTGAAGATCTTTTTGTGGGCTTTTTACCCTGCGAGTGGGTCCGTTGTTCGGCTTCGAGGCTTTTTGGATAGGTTTTGCGGTAGGGCTGGGGTGGAACACCTCGGAACCCTAAACCCCCTCAACCCTGCCCTAAACCCTAAACCCTAAACCCTAAACCCTAAGTCTTAAACCCCAAACTCTGTGAACGCCAAGGCTTCAGAAATCCAGGGCTCTCAACCCTCACCCAGAAGGGTTAGGGGTTTAGGGGTTAAGGGTCCAGGGTTCAGTGGGTTTGGGGCTTAAGGGTTTAGGGTTAGGATCTACAATCTTAGGAGGACTCGCAACCCTCCAGGCCAGCCCCCTTTGAAATCCCAAGTCTGAAATCTTACAGGGGCTGTAAGGGTTGAGGCTTTAGGCAGCGAACTGTACTTCCGCAACCTCCATCCACAGCAACGTCGCAGGAGTCAAATTGTCAGGAATCTTCCAAAAACAGCGATCGTCCACGAAGGCCTTGCCGCCAGTTTCTGAGTTCAATGTGTGCCTCGTCCAGATGTGCATGGCTGCCGCAGCAGCCAATGGTGACAGAGGGCTAAACCCTAAACCCTAAACCTTAGACCCGAAATTCTTTCCCTGCAGGCGCCCGCTAGGAAAGACCCATCGCGAAGCCAGGCTGTTGTTGAAAGACAGCAGTGGAGCACTCCCATCACGCCATCGAACCCTTCGAGGAGAGTTGACAGTGCCGGAGGGGCACCCAGGTGGTTGAAGACCTTTGTCTCAGTTTAGGGCTTAGGGCTTAGGGTTCAGGGTTTCAGGTTTAGGGTTTGGGGTTTAGGGTTTAGGGCGTCCAGATGATCAACGAACACGACGATGTCTTCCTGCACGAAGCTGTCCGCTCCATCGAGAATAGCCTGCAAACAGGCTGAGAAGGGTTGTTCCCATGCCGATTGATGCTGTGCGTATACTCCAAGGCTTCGATGCAGAGAGCTCGCCAAGATAGCTTAGGGTTTAGGGCTTAGGGTTTAGAGAAGCCGTAAACCATAAACCCTAAACCCTACCTAAGCACCCCCAACTGCCCTTAGCAGGTTGCTCTAGTGGTATGTCGGAAGCCCACAAAGGGCAGCCAGTGTCATCGGTACTCTCTGACCCTAAGCCCCAAACCCCAAACCCTAATCCCGCATACCCCTTTTAGCCACGAAGCCCACACCCCGAAGCGCTGGCTGGGTTTTGGGCTTGAGGGCTTAGGGCTTTAGGATCTTCGGGCTTTCGTGTCTTAGAGTCTTAGGGCTTTCGGGTCTTCGGGTCTTAGGGTTAAGGGGCTTTAGGTTTTTGTTGGGGCTTTGGGGTCTCAGGGTTTTAGGGTTGAGAGCCTTAGGATGTAGGTTTTGAGATTTTTAGGGTTTAGGGTTTTAGGGTTTTATGGTTAAAAGGGTTTCGGGCTACGTAACCCACTCACAAGGTTGTTTCAGGGTTTGGGAAGTTCGTAGGTTGCCGAAAGAACCCAAACATGTGCGGCGCTAGGTTCAGAGTGTTAGGGCTCTTGTTTGGCTACCTCAAGATGTTGTTTAGGGTTTAGGGTTTAGGGTTTATAGAGTCTTCAACTTCAATACCACAAGAGAATGGCTTGGGGGCTCCGGCTGTAACAAAGGGTTTAGGGTTTAGGGTCAGAGCAGCTAAGGATTTTGGCTTTGGGGTTTAGGGCTGAAGGTTTAGCTCGCTGGTGCTGTACCCTTGGAAAATTATTTCTGAACATGTTCCCCTACAAGGAAAGTAGGGAGATGAAGAATTTTCCGAAAGCACAACCCAGCTAACTCCATAAGCCCTAAACCCTACGTAATCCAGACCCAGGTGCGCTGGCTGCCCAGTAGACGACTGAAGTTCGTACATGACTTCGACGTCGGGCCGAAGAACTTGGAGGATGTGGGTTTAGGGTTTAAGCGGGCGTTTGGGGGTTTAAGAAGGCTTCGGGTTCAGGGTCTAAACCCTAAACCCTACACCCTAAACCCTAAACCCTACACTCTAACCTCTAAACCCTGAACCCTAAGAGTTTTCGGTTTGCGGTTCGGGGGCTAGGGGGATGCAGGGTCTGGTTTTGGGGCTTGGCTAGGGCTTGCCTGCTTAGGGCTTCAGTCTTCGGGTTTAGGGTTTAGGGTTTAGGGTTCCCAAACAACGTGCAGGACTGACAAGGGTTTAGGGCTAAGGGGAGGGGGGGGGGGTCGTGGTGGGGTTCGGGGGTTGGGGGTTGGGGGTTGGGGGTTGGGGGTTGGGGGTTGGGGGTTGGGGGTTGGGGGTTGGGGGTTTAGGGTTTAGGGTTTAAGATTTAGGGTTTAGGGTTTAGGGTTAATAGACACTGGACCTGGCCGAGTGCAGCCCTTGGGTTTGGGGTTTGGGGTTTGGGGTTTGGGGTTTAGGGCATTTAGGGTTTAGGGTTTAGGGTTTAGGGTTTAGGTTTAGAGGCACTGGACCTGGACGAGTGCAGCCCTTGAGGAAGCTGCAGTAGGGCTTTCCCGGCTCAGGTGTCTAGAGTCGATAGGGCTCTGGCAGAGCCATTTAGGGAACCCAAAACCTGTGGGTTTAGGGTTTAGGGTTTAGGGTTTAGGGTTTAGGGTTCTCGCAGTTCCCGATTGAGATTTTGGACAAATAGGGGAACCCCTAATCCTCTAGAACCCTGGAGTCTCTAGAACCCTGGAGTCAGAAGCCCAGAAGCCCAGAATTCTAGAGCCATAGTAGAAAGCTAGAGAAGGCCAGAAAATTGAAAAGAAGCCCCTCGAGCTCCCACGTCCCTAAACCCTAAACCCGAAACCCTAAACCCTAAACCCTAAACCCTAAACCCTACACCCTAAACCCTAAACCAACCCTAAACCCTAACCCCTTCACGAGGCCCAGGCCAAGAGAAAGGAGGGCAGGAACATCAGCGAGTGCCTCGCAAAAAAGGGTGTAGGGTAAAAAAGGGTTAGGGACGACTTCGGGTGAACTATAGGGGCCTCAATAGTTAGAACAGGGTTTTGGGGGTAATTCCGACCCCTAAAGTAGGCGGCTTGGGGTGTAGGGCTGGCTGTCTCCTGCAGGCGAAGCCTTGGAAGCTTTTTGGCTTTTGGGACGTAGGGTTTGGCCCGAAACCCTAAACCCTAAACCCTAAACCCTATGAACCCCAAAAATCCTGAAGGCAGGGCTGCTGGGGGTATTGCACCACCCAATATCTTCCAAAACCCCTTGAAAACCACCAAGCCTGAATCCCGGCGCGACACGGCGAAACCCGCCCAAAGAGCCCAATATTGCTTAATTAAGGAATATACCTCAAATCATGATAAGGATCCCTATATGACTTAAGGAACATTCCTTGATTAAGCAATATTGTGCCCTTTGGGCGTAAACCTGTACTCTCCTTGGAACCATAGTCTTGGTTGCTCTTTAACCGGCCAATAAAAGTTTAACTTTTAGCTCCCTTCATATGAAATTAGAGGAACCCTAAGCTTCTAAAGTGATGAAGTTGTAGTAAAGTCCCACCTAGTGGTCTGACATATAATTCGCTGCATATGAAGATCGACCCCCTGAACCCCCAACCAGCAACACTGCCACTCTGCGTGCAGGACCTTCCACTCCCAAACGGTCTTGGAAGACTGTGCCGAAAAATCCTTCGCCAACGACTTTGTCCGAAATGTCAAAAAACCCTAGGGTTTTTTAACATTCAAAAACCCTACCATGGGTTTCTTTAACGTTAAAACACCCTACCATGAACAGGGGGAACCCCAGGCTTCTTGGACTTGGGAACTGGGTGATGGCGGGGACGGTGGCGACGATGGTGGCGGCATCGGGGCGAGGTGCAAGCCCCTCAGCGCCCCCTCCGTCCTTTCCACCAAGGCCAGCTGATCTCTCGAGCAAAGCCGAACGCCCCCCGGCAAACCTAAAGCCCCATAAGTCCTATGATCCTTCAAACCCTACGAACCCATAAACCTTTTAAACCCTAAAATCCGAAACCCGAAAAGCCCCAAACCCCAAATCCTCAACCCTAAACCGACTCTAGGATGGCCCCTAAAACCCTCTGAAAAATATTCCTGAATATGATGCTCTTAAACCCAAATAAGGGAAAATATAAAATGTTCCAAGGGCCTACCTAGGACTTCATCCCGTTTAAACCGAGTCGCAGGATTGACAGTAGGGTCACAGCGAGGATGACGGCCCCAAACCTGATCAAGCCATTTTTTAGGGTTCAGGGTTTTTATATAGAGGGTTTAGAGTTTTAAAGGGTTTAGGGTTTCGGGTAACCCTAAACCCTAAACCCTAAACCCTAAACCCTAAACCCTAAACCCTAAACCCTGGGTTTATAGAGAGGGCTTAGGGTTTAGATTTCAGGGTACTGTGCAGACGGGATTTTGGGCTTAAGGGTTGGAAGGGCGTGGGGGTTTTTGGGCTTAGGTGTAGATTTACAAGTCGGCCCGACTTGGGTGTTTCAGGGATGTAGGGTGTAGGGTCCAGAAGAAAACCCTAACTGAAGTAGGGTATATGGTTCTTGTACCCGCAAAAGGACACCAAATATATACACTCACCAATATTAAAAAGGAACCTTATATACACTCACCAATAACAGTAATATAAACCCTGCTTCAACTAGGGTTGAGGCCTCAAGCGCTTTGGGCGTAAGTAGGCGCTGAGCGTGTAGGGAATCGGGGGCCTTCGGCTTTAAACCTTAAGCCCGAAGCCCTAAACCCTGAACCCTAAACCCTAAACCCAAAACCCTAAACCCTAAAGCCTCAACCCTAAACCCTAAACCCTAAACCCTAAACCCTAAACCCTAAACCGAAACCCTAAACCGCGCACAGGAGAGTTCCTAAACCCCAAATAGCCCCCCTGGGGCCGCCCCGTAACCGTGCCATTCTAAAGGGAGGTGGCATGGTCCCTGCAGGGTTTAGGGTTTATAAGGGGAAAACACATCAGGATGGCCAAAGAGCAGGATGGCCGGGGAACTTCGACGAAGACTCGGGATACCAACCGGCCGAGGCGAAGTTCGACGAAGGCCGGGGGGCCGGGCGAAGGTTCGACGAAGGCCGGGAGGTTCGACGAAGGGGGAGGGGGTTCGACGAAGGCCGATACAAAAGGCCAAGACAAAGCCCGAACAAAAACGCGAGGGTTCGACGAAGGCTAAATGAAGGCCGGAGGTTCGACGAAGGCCACAAGGGCCGCGAGGGGGGTTCGACGAAGGCCAAGGGTTTCGACGAAGGCTAGGGGGGTTCGACGGCCTTTGCCGAAGGCTGTGTGCCATCCGCCCCCATACGCCGTCCTGATCGGTTTGCCCCTGAGTTTAGGGTTTAGGGTTTAGGGTTTAGGGTTTAGGGTTTAGGGTTTAGGGGGTCCCTTAAACAGGGGCAGCCCGTATGTAGCCCTTATATCCCCTGCACAATTCAAGGGCCCATACTTCAGAACCCTTTCAAGGAGGCAAGGGACCCTAAGGGACCATAGAGCGTAACCTTAGAGTCATTGTGGGGGTGTTGGTGGGCCTTGCTCCCCTGAAAGACCTACCACTTGGCTTCCTAGATGGCAGCATGAGCACAGCTCAAGCCCTGAACAAATTTCAACTCTAGGTTCCCCAAAGGGTATGGGTTTAGGGTTTAGGGTTTAGGGTTTAGGGTTTAGGGTTTAGGGTTTAAGGTTTAGGGTTTAGGGTTTAGGGTTTAGGGTTTAGGGTTTAGGGTTTAGGGTTTAGGGTTTACGGCATAGCTGACTCATGGTTGGGATCGTATTAAAGATGTGTTTTGTTTTATTCCTTATTGGGTTTAAGCACCCTAAAAAATGTAACATGTTACCCAACTACCCTAAACCCTAAACCCTAAACCCTAAACCCTAAACCCCAAACTATGACAAAGATAGGGCCTCTGGGTTGGGCTTTAAGAGACGTTCGGGCCCCGGCTTCACGAAGAACTGGAGGGTGCAGCAGAGGAGGAATATGGCCGAGGCTGTGGTGGTGCCAGCCTCGGGCCCCAGTGAGTTCAAGGTTAACTAGGGGTGGCCCTGAACAAGGGTTTAGGGGTTTAGGGTTTAGGGGTTTAGGGTTTAGGGTTTAGGGTTTAGGGTTTAGGGTTTAGGGTTTAGGGTTTAGGGTTTAGGGTTTAGGGTTTAGGGCGTAAAACCCTCTGAAACATGTTCCGCAACATGATCCTCTTAAACCCAGAGTCAGGGCTAGCAAGCATGTGAAAAATGCGCATACATGAATCTAAACATGTCCCTCACCAAAAACGCGAACTAAACCCTAAACCCGAAACCAGCCTAAACCCTAAACCCTAAACTCCAAACATCACCCCCGAAGTGTGGCTAGATTTCCCACCCAAAGTTGCAGCCCACTGAGCCCAAAATCCTAAACTCCGGTCCAACCCCCTCAACCCCCCCCCCCCCCCGACCCTAAACCCTGCAACCCCAACCCCCAGAAAAAACCTAAACCTTAAACCCTAAGCCCCCCCCAAAAATCCTAAATCCCCAAGACTTGAACCCGAAACCCTGAAAACCCTAAACCCCCCAACCCTAAAACCCCAAACCCACAAAACCCAGCAACACCCAACAACAACCCAACAACAACCCTAAACCCTAAACCCTAAACCCTAAACCCCATACCCTAAACCCTAAACCCTAAACCCTAAACCCTAAACCCGCAACCCAACAACAACAAAAGCATGGGATGAGGATGCCGGCCGAGCAGACCAAGCTCTGCCCCACGGAGGTCAAGGCGTGGTTGACCCGGCCTCTGGATGGGGTTTGTAGGGTTCTTGGGTTTAGGGTTTAGGGTTTGTAGGGTTCTATAGGATTCTATAGGATTCTATAGGATTCTATAGGACTCTAGAGGATTCTATAGGATTCCAGAGGATTCTATAGGGCTTCTATAGGGTTTATGGGTGTTTATAGGGTTTCTATAGGGTTTGTAGGGTTCTAGGGTTTAGGGTTTGTAGGGTTCTATAGGATTCTATAGGATTCTAGAGGGTTCTAGAGGATGCTATAGGGTTTTTATAGGGTGTTTATAGGGTTTTTATAGGGTTTACAGGGTTTAGGGTTTAGGCCTTGAGGGCTTAGAGGGCTTATAGGGATAGAGGGTTTATAGAGTTTATAGGGATTCTAGGGTTGAGGGGTTAGGGCTTAGGGCTTATAGGTTTTTTTTGGGTTTATGGTGCACTTAGCAGGGTAAATGTTTTGCTGCCTTATTAAGAAACCCAATAAAACCCAAAAAGTCTAAGGATCTAAAGTTACACTAAAGCACCACAGAGGCTTAGAGGGCTTATAGGGATAGAGGGTTTATAGGGTTTGTAGGGTTGAGGGTTTAGGGTTTATAGGGTTTATAGGGTTTATAGGGTTTACAGGGCTTATAGGGCTCATAGGGTTTCTGGGGTTTCTAGGGTTTATAGGGTTTAGGGTTGAGGGCTTTTCTCGGGATCAGCGCAGTCCGGGCGCGCGCAGTCCGGGCTCTTTGGGCGTCACTTGTCCTTTTTTTGCATTGCATCTTAGGGTTTAGGGTTTACTTGGTTGTGCGTCAAGCCCTTTGAAAATCATCTGTGAACAGGCTCCCTCTTTCAGGAAAGAAGGAACATTAAGAATTATCCGAAAGCACAACCCAGGTCAGGGTCTTGGGTTTTATGAAGGCCATAACCGTTAAACCGTAAACCCTAAACCCTAAACCCTAAACCCTAAACCCTAAACCCTAAACCCTAAACCCTAAACCCAGACTCAAGCCCAGACTTGAGAACCCTTTGAAGAAGGGAGGGACCACAAGAAGGGACCGGGTTGCAAGGCATTAGGGTTCTGTGTTGCGGGGTTTGGGGGTTTGGGGGTTTAGGGTTTAGGGTTTAGGGTTTAGGGTTTACGGTCTGGGATGAATCCTATATGTAGAATGTTGAGAAGGCTTCGCCTTACCTCTCGCCACTATTCCCGCGATGATGTCCTGCCTACTATCTTCGGGTCATGTTCGGGCCCTCTAAACCCTAAACCCACTAAAGCCCAAAGGTAAAATCTGAAGCCCCAAGCCCTAACCCTAGACCCTAAACCCTAAACCTTAAACCCTAAACCCTAAACACTAAACCCTAAACCCTAAACCCCAAACCAGATCTGAGAACGGAAGGCCAGGGACTCAAGGAAGCAATTAAGGGGGAGGGTTTAGGGTTTAGGGTTTAGGGTTTAGGTTTAGGGTTTAGGGGTTAGGGTTTAGGGTTTAGGGGGAGTATTAGGAACATTGGGTTGCATACCCCCCTTGAACCCCCCCTCCGTTAAGAACCCTATAATCTAAGGTTGGAATCATGGGCCCTCAGTTTGGCCCGTTACCCTTGTTGATAGGGATCCGAAGTATGGGCCTTGGGGTTTAGGGTTTAGGGTTTAGGGTTGCAAGGGGCCCAAATTGAAAACCTATACTTCGAACCCTAGATATTCTAGGGCCACTCGGGAGAACAAGGACCACACAAGGCATTGCCGAGGACGTATAAGGTATAGGCCCGAAACCCTGAACCCTTCCAGGGGACCCCTGTGGCAAACGGGAAAGTCTCTGATACTGGCCTAGATGCATTTTGGGGCCCAGGGCAAAGTTAACGCTGGGTTTGGGTTGCGAACCATCCCCTGATGAGATTCCCGGCCATATCTATAGCCTGAATGGCTTAAAACGGGAGCTTAAGGTTTCAAGCTTTAGCGTGTACAGGGTTTAGGCATGGGGGCCTTAGCTAAACCCCTAACCCTAAACCCTAAACCCCCTAAACCCCTAAACCCTAAACCCTAAGCGCTGAAACCACAGCCGACATGTCCATTGCCCAAGCGAGAGACAGAAGCGCTCCCGGAGCACGCGCTCGCGGGTTTCTGCCGGCGGCAGCTTCTCTTCGGCCTCACGTCGATTCGGGAGCCCTAAGGCCCAACAACCCGAAAAAACCCCTCAACTCCCTTGGTATCCCCTGGTTGATTTTGGCTTGGGTACTTTCATAAAGGAAAAGGGAAAGGGGTACCACTGGGCTATCTAGAACCTTTAGTTAGCTGCCAGACTACTTCGCAGCGCAGGCTTGGTAAAAACCAGACGCCTTCTTTCTACAGCTGACATGGTGCAGCTTGCTTATGGGCCTGGAAGTTCCTGTGCGTGGGGGGCCCGGGGGGGGGTAACAACGGGGTTGTGGCGAAATTGGGTATTATGGGTATTTTGGGGAAATCGGGTTTAAGAAGACCTCCTCGACCACAACTCAAAGCGCAACATGCTGCCATCTTCTATTCTTGCCCATTTTTTGGGTCGATTACTGTATAAGGGAACCCAGAACCAAAAAAAGGGTAAAGGGTACCACTGGGCTGCTAAGTATTCTATTGCCAACTACACCCCTCAACCCTAACCGCTGAGCCCTAAGCCCTAAGCCCTACATCCTAAACCCTAAACCCTAAACCATAGCCCCAAACCCTCAACCCTGTAGATATTCATGATGGCAAGGTGCCTTCCGCAGCAGTTCCATTGGGATCTGGGCCTCAGGTCCACCCCCATTTAGGGCTTAGGGTTTAGGGTTTAGGGTTTCGGGTTTAGGGTGTAGGGTGTAGGGTGCAGGGTTTAGGGTTCAGGCTTTAGGGTTAGAGTACCGAGAACCCACAACCAGTTTTTCTGACTCGGTTGTCCCCTCTGTGGGCCGTGCTGATGTTTTTGCACATGAGAACTGACACCATCACAAGTGGACACGCGCAGTCAGCTCTCGAAAAATGGTCCTTTCGGCGGTCCCTTTTCGAAGACAGCCCTCCTTACATGTAAGCTTTAAGGTATCCACACCCCAACTGTAGAGAGGCCGACCCCGAACTTACTTAACGCCAAACCTCAAACCCTAAACCCCAAACCAAAGCCCTACAAACCACGAACCCGAAACACTAAATTTAGGGTTTAGGGTTTAGGGTTTAGGGTTTAGGGAAACACCAAACCACTAAGTCAGACTGAGCCGGCAGCGTGGTTGTAGTATTGGGCCTCAGTGCGCGGGGACGCCGGTTTCGGGGGACCTTTGAGAACACCCCTAAAGCCCTATGGGAGATTACGAAAATATTACCCCGAGAATGGAGCCCCAAATAGTAGGATTCCCTGAGAATGAGGGCCCCACAAAGGTACCCTAAACCCTAAACCCTAAACCCTAAACCCTAAACCCTAAACCCTAAACCCTAAACCCTAAACCCTAAACCCTAAACCCTAAACCGAAAACTCTAAACCCTAAACCCAGGTGTGGCGTCTGTGCCCCCTGCCATGTGCAGGTTGAAGGTGAACATGTAGCCCAGGAACACCTTGGGCTGAACATGTCGAAATCTATGGCTTGCAGGGCACCGCAGCCTGAGGGTCTAGGGTCTAGGGTCTATATAGGGTTTAGGGTTTAGGGTTTAGGGTTTAGGGTTCCTTAAACGTCAGGATGTTTGGTGAGAGGGTTCAGGGTTTGGTTTCAGCGCCCAGAGGCGATACACAGGAATAGCTCAAGCCATGGGCTTCCTTCACACACCCAGCCGTTGTAGTTCTTGGGCCCAAGAGGGGGTTTACGAACATAAGGGACCCCGTAGCACACCCCAGAAAATAGGACAATCCTTAATAAGGGAACCCCCCAAAAAAGGTTACCCTATTTTCGGGGAAAACCCCCATAGAACCTTTAGGGTTGATGGTTTTGGTGAACCTACCCTTTGCCCTAAACCCTGAACCTGTGAAACCACAAGTACAGGCACAGGGTGCTTGGACCCTCTTGGGAAGGGCGAAAGGGCGAAAGGTTAGGGCAGCGCTTGGGCTGTAAGGGCTTTTGGCGCTGTAGGGTGTCGTGGGTCTATGCGACACCATGCTTGGATCTGGGCTTTGCGAGTGGAATTGGCACCTCTAGCCAGGGTTTAGCAGCTTAGCATTGGGGTTTAGGGTATAGTATACCCGTAAGCCTAAACCCTAACCCCTAAAGCCTAACCCTAAACCCCGAACCCCAAACCCTAAAACCCTAAAACCCTAAACCCTAAAACCCTAAAACCCCAAAACCCCAAAACCCCAAAACCCCAAAACCCCAAAACCCCAAAACCCCAAAACCCTAAAACCCCAAAACCCCAAAACCCCAAAACCCCAAAACCCCAAAACCCTAAACCCTAAACCCTAAACCCTAAACCCTAAACCCTAAACCCTCCAAAGCAAACAGCTCGGCCAGGCACGATGAGCGCAATTACATCCACGGCCCCGAAGGGCCACTGAAGAATCCCGACCATGGTAAACCTTCGCGGATGCGTCCCCTACTTTGGAGTAGGAGGGTTTAGGGTTTAGGGTTTAGGGTTTAGGGTTTAGGGTTTAGGGCTAGACCCCGGAGGTACACTTTGTAAGTATAAGAAAACATCCTTCCTTGTAAGGGCAGTAGGGATTATATTATTGTATATGTCGGGGTTCTCAACCCTACTTTGGAGTAGACCCTGGAACAAACGTATATACCTTTTGGGTATAAGTGGCTAGGATAGGAACCCAAAAAAAGTACTAAAGTAGAGTACTCCAAAACCCCGGAGTGGGTGCAGCGTTTAGGGCTTGTAGGGCTTCTCAGAGAGAAGAAAACTCTCGATTTCGAGGTCCGTCGTCTGGATACAAGTTGCCACAAGTATATTCCTCAATGCGGGTATGATATGGGCTGTGGCTTTCACTGGGTTCCCAAGTTCGGATATCTTTCGTAGTCGGGATTCCTGAATGGAGCTCAAAAAAGAGAGTCGGAAAACTACGAAAGATCCTCGTCGGGAGCTTCACTTGCATTGAATTGGCACCCTTAAGGCCGCAACCCGGAACTCAAAGCAAAAGAAGCTGAGTGTATTCCGAAAATGCGCTTCTAAACCTACATGTCAGCTTTGCATGCGTTTCTGGTGGAGGCGTGTTCGTTGCGTGGTCCGCTCGTCTTGACTTGCTTATCGTGCTAGGTGCCATAGGGTGCCATAGGTGCGTTGCCTAGCAAATGGGAAGGGGTTTAGGGTGAATGGCTTGGGGTTTAGGGTTTAGGGCTAGGGTTTAGGGTTTAGGGTGCAGGCTTAGGGTTCGGGTTTTGGGTTTGGGGTTTCGGGTTTCGCACAGTTGAAGGTTTCGGGTTTAGGGTTTGGATGGCGGGTCTGGGCCCCTGGCAGGAGGCAAAGCACCGTCAGCAGCACG
Organism: Symbiodinium natans; assembly: GCA_905221605.1. NCBI lineage: Eukaryota > Dinophyceae > Suessiales > Symbiodiniaceae > Symbiodinium > Symbiodinium natans. Next base: position 230,823 of record CAJNDS010002573.1, on the reverse strand, counting down.
CTGATCATCGGGAACAGGGACCTCGCAATGCATGTTTAGGGTTTAGGGTTTAGGGTTTAGGTTTTCGGGTTTAGGGAATAACGTCCCCCCCTGAAACACTAAACCCCAAAACCAGGGGTCTAGGGTTTAAGGCCTACAGGGTCTAGGGTTTCGGGTCTATAGGGGTCTAGGTCTCCAGGGTCTACGGGTTTGGAGGGGTACCATGAAATCTTTAAGCACCGACCACAAGAGCAATTCCTTCAGAGAGGCCTACCCTAAACCCTTAAACCCTTAAAAGCCTAATTAATGCCTAAAACCTGAATCTTAACCAAAAACCCGAAAACCTCAACCCTAAAACCTGAACCTAAACCCTGAACCCTAAATCCTGGTTTCTCGGGGGGCCGTCAGCTGGGACAGACGGATAGACATCCCATATTTCTTCAACTTTGCGGGACAAAACTCAGGTGGGGCGCGTTTCGGGCATCCACAAGAACAATCCCTAAACCCGAAACTTTCTTTACCCAAAACCAAAAACCCGGATGGGTCTGCCGAGTGCTAAGCTCTAAGCCCTTCTGAAAACCCTAACCTACCCTAAACTACTATTTGCTTAAGAACCCCCCCCTCTCAAAAAAAATACAGGATTTTAATAACTATATTACTCATATAAGGAAGAAATTGTTTTCTTTGTTTTTTTTTTTTTTGGGGGGGGGGGGTTCTCATAAGCAAGTAGTAGCAAAGCCCAAAAAGTAATAAACCCGAAAATCGGCATGAATCCAATGGACCCCAAAACACAGAGAGCTGACCACTTGACGCCTCGAAAAATAGGAGCCCCCCCCACCCGAACGCCCCTAAAACCATGCATCCGGTAAACCTGTGACCTACAATTTGCTTGTTTAGGGCTGGTTGAGGGCTACTATTTGCTTAAGAACACCACCCCCCCCCCCCCCCCCCCCCCAAAAAAAAAAAAAAAAATGTACAAGGGTAATAGGGGTTATTGTCTTGTATTCGTTGGGGCTCTTAAGCAACTAGTTGCAGCACGAATTCAATTGTCGATCCTGGTCTAGGGCACCCTGAGAGCCCACAAGCGCAGAACCAGAGGAGGGTTTAGGGTTTAGGGTTTAGGGTTTAGGGAAGGCAGCATGCTTTGAGCCCGCGGCAGCAAGAAGTCCTCCGGGGCGTGGGGGGGAGTCTTCGGGGTCCGTTTGAAGAAGGCTTACTTGCGGGGGTTACCGTTGACTTAAGCCCTCAACCCTTAAGCCCTTGAACCCTAAACCCACACGGCTGCTCGAAAGAGAGCAGAGCAAGGAAGGACAAGAACAAAAAACTGAGGTGTTAAAGGCCATGAAGCAAACAGGTGCCGTTGAAGAGGTCTTCTTGTAGGCTTTAGTGTTTGGGGTTGAGGGGCACGGCAGGTGCCTCTTGTAGGTACACATGTGATGGGTGGAAGAAGTTGGATTCTCTGCGCGATGAGCTCCACAGAGGTTGTTGTTAGGCTCATGTCTTGGAGTGTCAGGCATAGTCCTCAACCAAAAAAAAGCCACAAAGCGAAACCAAAACCAGATGGTGGGTTTCCGACATTATTGGGGTCCCTCTTGGAAGGGGCTCCTGCTATTTAGGGGGTCCATTTTGGGGGTCCCCGACGCATTTTCGTAAGCCCGCTGGTTTGAAGCCGCAAGACTTTATCAAAACAAAAGTCCTGCGTGAACAGCACAGCGGCTACGTAGCCGATCCTTGGCAAGGCCGGCAAGCCCAAGGTGTGGGTTTAGGCTGTGGGGTGCGGGGTTGCCAGTTTAATTAGTATTTTAAGGCTTAGCGCAGACCTGCATTGCTCCCCTAAACCCTGAAACGCTGCCCTAGACCCCTGAAACCCTAAAGCCCTTAAACCCCTAGACCATGAAACTCTTGAGGTTCTTGCCCAAATGTCAGCTTGAGGCGCTTGATGGGTTTTGGGCCCGGCTTAGGTTTCAGGACTACCAGACATACTCCATCCCCTCCTGTGTGTTTCGTTTGTGAGAGTTTGGGGTCCTGCTGGCATTCCTTGTTCCCCTAAATCCTAAACCCTAAACCCTAGACTCCAAACCCTGTTAAAGGGCATTCTGCTCTTGTGGGTAGAAACGGGGGACCTGACATGTTCGGAAACTCCCATGCCAACGCTGCGGGCTTCGATTTGGGGGAGAAGAGGCTGAGTTTCACAAGGGTTTAGGGTTTAGGGTTTAGGATTTAAGGTTTAGGGTGTAGGCTGTGCTAAGGGTCCATGTACCTCAGTAGGAACGGAGGCCCCAAAGTCCCTATGCAGGAAGAAGTTTCAGGCCGAAGCATTCCCTTTTCAGGTACCCTTAGGGAACCCTTTGTGCTAAGGTGTCGTGCTAAACCCTAAACCCTAAACGGTAGAACATGGCGACTGCAGCCGGCCTTCTCAAGCTGAAGCCTCCGACAGCTGCCCAAACATGAGTCCCGACTTCGCTGCATGGTTCACAATCTCTGCTGCCTACGCCCCTAAACCCTATGCCCTAAACTCTTCAAGTTGTTACATGGTCCCTGAGTATGGGCCGTTGAAGGGACCCCGTTTTCTACCCTATACAATTCAAGGGCCCATGCTTCAGAACCCTTCAAAGGAGGTAAGGGACCATATTTAGGGCCATATAACTACCCTTAGATGAACTTAAACCCTAAACCCTAAACCCCAAACCCTAAACCCCAAACCCCAAACCCTAAACCCTAAACCCCCCAAAACTCGTCACTCACAAAAACCCAACCGTCAAAAGCCCGCAAGCCGAAGGCGGCGCCGAGGCGCAGGATTGCTGTGGAGATGGTGCTGGCCGTACTTCTGAGGATGCCTTGGGGGCTCCCTCTAACCCGAAACCCTAAATCCTAAACCCTAAACCCCAAACCTCAAACCCCAAACCCTAAACCCCAAACTCTAAACCCTAAACCTAAATCAGGGCTGAAGGAAGGATTGGAGGAGCTCTTTGGGGATCTACGGATTTAGGGTGAAGGCGGGGCTTGGTGTTTAAGGCTTAGGCTTTGGACTGGAAACCCTAGGCGATTAGATAGATATAGATATAGATATAGATATAGACATAGACATAGACATAGATACAGATACAGATATAGATATAGATACAGATATAGATATAGATATAGATATAGAGACAGAGATAGATATAGATACCTAGATATAGAGAATTTTCTAGATATAGATATAGGTATAGATATATTATAGATACACACACGCACACACGCTGAACGTGAAAAGCTGCATTCATGCACATAAACTCTGTATCAACTCTACGGAAAGCCCGATCATCCCTTGAAAGCCCCATCTAAACCCTACAGCAAACCCCTAAAACCATGCAAGCCGCTAAACAAAAGGGTAGTGTTCTACATTAGGATCCCTTTGGGGTCCCTAAAAAGTACCCACGGCACTAAAGGACCCTAAACCCTAAACCCTATACCCTAAACCTCTACCCTAAACCCTCAACCCTCAACCCTAAACCCTATGCCCTAAACCCTATACCCTAAACCTCTACCTTCAACCCTCAACCCTAAACCCTATACCCTAAACCCTAAACCCTATACCCTAAACCTCTACCCTAAACCCTCAACCCCTATACCCTAAACCCTCTACCCTAAACCCTCAACTCTCAACCCCAAACCCTATACCCTAAACCTAAACCCTCAACCCTCAACCCTAAACCCTATACCCTAAACCCTACACCCTTCTGCTGGTAAGTGCCACGCCGTCCTGGGCCTCGACATTCACCCAAAGGCTTGAGATCTGCAAGGCCTGCCGAGGCTGCTTAGGGTTAGGGGGTTTAGGGTTTAGGGTTTAGGGTTTAGGGTTTAGGGTTTAGGGTTTGGGGTTTGGGGTTTGGGGTTTAGGGGTTTAGGGTTTTTGGGCTTAGAGTTGGGGACTTGTGGTCTGGAGGCTCTAAGGTTAAAAGGCTCTGCGGTGTTGAGGTTTTCGGGGGTTTGCCGTAGGGTTTAGGGAGGTTTTAAAGGGGGCAGGTTCCCGAAACCCTGAGCCCTAAACCCCATCTAGGATTGAGAGGTTGAAGGGAGGTTGTAGGGCTGAGTTTAGGAGATGTTTTGAGTTTTTTTTTGGGGGGGGGGGGGAGGGGGAACCACGGAAAAGCAAGGTTTCGAGGCTTGCAACGTGAGTGCCAATTGAACCCTACTACAGGGGCCCATGTGATTAGAACTAGAAAAGGCTATTGTCAGGTATGAAATATAGTATCATTGTACAAGGGATCTGCAAGAGATAAGCGAATATTACCCTAAAAACTAAATAAACCCTAAACCCTGAACCCTATAAACCCTATTCACCCTATTCACCCTACACCCTTATTGCAGCTCATGTAGTACACTTGCACCCCCGCTCCGCTCCCCCCGCAGCATTTACAGGTGGGCCTTGTTGGCTTTGAGACTCGCCAGGGAGTTTCCTTGGCGGGCTTTAGTGCTTAGGGTTTAGGGCTAGGGTTTAGGGTTTAGGGTTTAGGGTTTAGGGTTTAGGGTTTAGGGTTTAGGGTTTAGGGTTTAGGGTTTAGGGTTTAGGGTTTAGGGTTTAGGGTTTAGGGTTTAGGGTTTAGGGTTTGGGGCTTAGGGCTGACTCTAAAGGGAGCCCAGGGACCATATGAAAATACATGTTACCCCTTTTTTGGGGCTGGCTACTTTCCTAAACCCTAAACCCTAAACCCCAAACCCTAAACCCTAAACCCTAAACCCCACAAAAAACAGGGCAAAGAAAGACCATTGGGCGACCAAGCTGTTCAGGTTACAGGGGCTCATCACCTTCAACCCGAAAGCGCAAACCGCAGGGCTTCTCGTTTGCACCTGTTTAGGGTTTAGGGTTCAGGGTTCAGGGTTTCGGGTTTAGGGTTTAGGGTTTAGGGTTTAGAGGGCCTCCTAAGGACCTTCACGTCTAACGTGCATTCTGCCCGAAACCGAAATCTGAACCCTGAAGTCCCTACCCTGAACCAGACGCCCGAAGACTGTTCGTCGTATGATGTGGTGAAGTGCCGGAACTTTAAGGCCCCTTCAACTAAGGAATATACCCTAATTCATAACCATGATCCTTAGTATAAACTAGGGGATATTCCAAGGATTTTGGAAGATCTGGGGGAATTGCTTATACTTTTCAGGTATAAGTAGCTATCATAGGAACCCGGAAACCCCAAAAGCGTGTATAGTACTCCACAGCCCAGTAAACCATAAACACGAAACCCCCGCTTTGCTGGCACTTGAAGGCAAGCATCGGTTCACCACATACCTCTCCCAGGCATCGCGCGTGGCCTGCAACGCGCCAGGGCTGAGGGGGCTCAGGGCTAACGCTTTAGAACCCTAAGCCCGCACCCTAAACCCTAAACCCTAAACCCTAAACCCTAAACCTTAAGATTTTTGCAAGTTAAAGTCCCGAGCCCCAGAACCATGCAGACCCCTCTGAAGCTAGAGGTTGTGCCTTGGACCCTAAAGGTTGTGCCGTTGGGTTTTTTTGGGGGTCTACGGGCCATATGGGGAGTATGTGAAGGGGGAAACATTTAGGGGCACAACTTAGGGGTGCGAGTCTTAATCGCGTGAGGTGTCACCTTGGACCCTTAAGGTTGTGCCCTGGCGCTTTGGGGACCCTGCTTGGAGATCCCTGAGCTGGTGTAAGGGCCATATTGGGAGTATGTTAGGAACCGCTTTAGGGGGTGTTCTTGAAAAGAAAAAGGGCCCTATGGGGAGTATGCGGAGTACACTCAGGGGAACCTTTCGGGGTAAAAACTTCGGGGTGCGAGTCTTAGTCCCTTCACTCAATACACACCCGGACTCAGTCCTTGCCACGAAACCCCCCATCCCTAAACCCCGAAACCCTAAACCCTAAACCCCGAAACCCTCGGCCCCCCCCTCGAAGCAAGAATCCCTCAAACCAGAAACCCCCAAACCCCCAAACCACGAACCTTTCAACCCTCTAAACCCTCAACCTAAACCCTAAACCCTAAACCCTAGCCCTAAACCCTAAACCCTAAACCCTAAACCCCAAACCCTGAACCCTAAACCCTAAACCCTAAACCCTAAAATCCTTAAGCCTGAGACTTACAACCTCGGAAGGCTGGGGTCCCGCACCGTGGTGACATCCAAGCCGCTGCCCATGGTAACTCCCTGGGCCGACATTAGGGTTTAGGGTTTAGGGTTTAGGGTTTAGGGCTAGGGTTTAGGGGTTCGGGGTTGAAGGGTTTGGGGCTCGGGGTTGAGGGTTTTGGGTTTGGGAGTTTAGGGTTGGGGGTTTCGGGTTTGGGGCTTTGGAGGGGTTGAAGGGGTTGAAGGGATTGAAGGGTTGAAGAGATGAAGCGGGTCGAGAGCATTGCTTGTTGGGGCTGGGTTGAGGGTTTCGGGTTTTAATCGGGAGACACGTGGCAAGTGATCTTCATCAACGATCATCGGAGCATGGGCAAGCCCTCAGAAAGAGCATGTGTAGAGTTGCTTTCGTCACGTGGGACTCAGCAACCGAAGGTGATTCTTTTCTTCATCGGGCATGGCACTGCCCAAAGCAGCGTGCATCAAGCATGCGACTTTTCACGACTCAGCATGACACGCAGTAGAACGACAAGGCAAGCAACCATGCATGAACACCAAACGCACATGCGCACAACGCGCCTCTGATACGACAACCCTATAAAGGTCCATGTACCCATCATAATATAGTTGGGCCCCAAAGTCCCCATACAGGAGGTACTTTAAAGCCCATGCAAGTATTCCCCTTCTAGGTACATGGACACTTAGAGCTACGGAGGACGGGACGATGGCTCATGCGCCAGAGGGGTTCAGGTGTCCAAACCAAGTGATGAGTTCAAGGCAGCAAGCAGACAAGTTCTTGGCTTCGGTCTCGTCATATTTTTCTCTACAGAAGCTGGAAAAACAGCAATGCCCATGAAAATCGCACTCATCACACGGCATGCTCAAGGCTTCACACTCACCGTCCTCAGCAAGAGCATATGATTTCTGGCATCACTGGGATGTCAGCAATTGGACATGGTGTAATTCTTCCTCGGACGCATCCGTCATGCGGACTCAGAAGCCTCAGCTCAACTCAGACGGCAACGGTCAACAATATCCCCTGCCCTCAGACAAACCTGGGTAAGGCTGACATCACCAATTTGTCAGCAATTGGACATGGTATGCATCCTCCTTGGGCGAGGGGTAGCCTAGTAGCGCATGGCGCTCTGGTTGCATGTTGCATGGCAAAGCAATGTCCCAAGTCCGGCAGCTTCCGTATACACGACCCTAAACCCTAAACCCTAAACCCTAAACCCTGAACCCTAAACCCTGAACCCTGAACCCTAAAAGCCTAAAACAAAAAACCCCTTAAAGAACTGCGGCTTCGGGTTTGTTGGGGTCGGGAGAGCGGCGTGAGGATGAAGGTTTAGGGGCTGCTGCCTGGATGCAATCTCCCTGTGTTGAACGAGACATGCACTGGACAGGACAAGATACTCAAAGAGTACAATACTCCTTAATATTCAGGAATATGTCTTAAATCACAACCCCCATATCGCTCCATGGTTTAAGATCTACACTGGAGCAAAGTGCCAAGGGACATACATGGACAAGAACTGACGTAGATGTCACCCTCCTTTAAGAGCACGTGTGTTTAAGGCTTAGGGTTTAGGGTTTAGAGCTTATTTAGTGTTTTGGGTTTGGTGGACCCTCGATCTCAATCGACACCCATCCGAGACCAGATAGCTAGGATAGGGTGAGGGATCAACAAAAACCAAGAAAGGAAATGATGTTATATTGATCCCTATTTGAGTCATACAGCCCCAAACCCCAAACCCGAAAACACGACACCTCAGATACCCTAAACCCCTATGCCCTAAGCCCCTAGACCTTAGGACCCATGTGTAGTACACCCTAAACTCTCCCCTAAACCCTAAGACCCAAACCCTCAAGCCACGGTGATCTCGGGCACTTTTGGCAAGGGTTGTGGAGCATAGGGAAAGGTCCCAAACGTCGAGCCCACAACCCTCCCGAAGGGTCCATGTACCTACATAGCGGCTTGAGGGTTGAGGGTTTACTAGGTGGCCCTTCCGGCCACGCCGAAAAAACTTAGTGGTTTCAACTGGTTCTGCTGTATCACGGCAAGCATGGGGAAACGCGCACACAAGAATGCAGGAGAATCGTTTTGTCTGACCACCGAGCATGTCCATCAGGCAAATGTCCATCGTCCATCATACTGATCCGTCGTGACATAGAAGTCACTCATCTCAGCACTCACCAAAGCAAGCCTGTACAAAGCAAGCACAAACAGAAGGGTTTAGGGGATCTACTTGGGCCCTAAAGCTACAGCATGGGAACCCCGTTCTGGCCCAAGTACATACTACCTACGTACACGGACCCTTATAAGGCCTCAAAGGGGGGAGGTATGAGACGCAGGGCCCCCACGATCTGAAACTCCACTTTGACGATCACCGCGACGTTCGCATCGTTCCTGCGCCAGAACTCTCAAAACCCTCAAGCTTCAAGCCTCAACCCTAAACCCTCAACCCCAACCCTAAACCCTAAACCCTAAGCCCTAAGCCCTAAGCCCTAAACCCTAAGCCCTAAACCCTAAACCCGAACACCCTCTGCGGTTTTTGAGGCTTTGGCCCAGAGCCCCTTGGCGACCGGTTGGGCTAAGGAGAGCGCTTGCTAAGGGTATAGGGTATAGGGTATAGGGTACAGGGTACAGGGTATAGGGTTTAGGGTTTAGGGTTTAGGGTATAGGGTATAGGGTTTAGGGTATAGGGTATAGGGTATAGGGTATAGGGTATAGGGTATAGGGTTTAGGGTTTAGGGTTTAGGGTTTAGGGTTTAGGGTTTAGGGTTTAGGGTTTAGGGTTTAGGGTTTAGGGCTTAGGGTTTAGGGTTTAGGCTAGGCCCAAGAGCAACCGAGGTAGCCTGTTTGGGTTACAGGACCTTCTAAGGGAACCGAAACCCCTAAAAAGTAACGGAATAGCGGCCTACTCTGGGTCTTCGAGAAGATGAGCTGCAACTGCAAAACACAAGGTCGCCTTGAAATGTAGAACTTTTAGTAAAGGCTTCGTGGGCTCGTGGGCTTAGGCCTTTTAAGCTTAGGGCTTGGCGCCCGGGATTTCCAAATAAGGGATATAAGGAGGGGCCCCTAGAAGGGACCCTTAATCGTATTGAACACATATATATATATATATGTTCCTTATAAGGGTCCCTCCTCTAGTCCCTTGATATCAGGTTGGGTCTTGCATTTAGGGTCTAGGACTCAAGCGGCAGCGCAGTGTCGGATTTAGGGCTGGGGGCTTCGGGTTTAGGGCTTTGGTAGCCCAGCCATCTTATCACAAAGGCAACCTGAATTTGGGTTGGTTGCTTTCTCAGGGAACCCAGCACCAAAAAAAAGGTAAAGGGTACCACTGGGCCAGCTAGGGGTCTAGGACCTCAAGCAAAATCTCGACCCTAAACCCTAAACCCTAAAACGTAGCTCCCCAGATGAAAAAGGGCAGGTCAGGTGTTCGGCCTCGCTGAGGGTAGATGTTATAAACCTCGAGCTCCAGACCCTCAACCCTGGACCTTACGCGAATCTAGCCTCCTACAGCCAGGGTTTAGGGTTTAGGGTTTAGGGTTTAGGGTTTAGGGTTTAGGGTTTAGGGTTTAGAAACCGAAAAGCCAGTACCCTTAAAGCCTAAGAGTCCCCCTAAACCCTGAAACCCGAAAACCCTAAACCTTGGCCTACTCATTGCTTAAGAAACCCCCAAAAAGTTCTTCCTTGCAAGGGTAACATAGGGATTATGTCTTTGTATTCTTTTGGGGTTCTGTAGCAAATAGTAGTAGTAGTAGTAGTAGTAGTAGTAGTAGTAGTAGTAGTAGTAGTAGTAGTAGTAGTAGTAGTAGTCGTAGTAGAAGTAGTAGCAGTAGTAGCAGCAGTAGTAGTAGCACCCCCCCAGGATCCAAGCCAGCGCGCCTGAGCACTTGGTTGCCCCATCTCCGCCCTTCGCCGGACAGGAATTCCTGAGTTGCTGACTTCACAAGCCCCACAAAAATGTACACTTTTGGTTTTGTAGAGATTACCCTAAACCCTAAACCCTAAACCCTATTATAGTATCCCAAGAAGTGTAAAGCGTACTCACTCAGCTACTAAGATTCCAAGCTCTTGCCGTGGAAGTCGCGCGCCGGGAACCTTGGTGTGCAAGAACTTGAGATCATGGGTACCTTTAGTTTAGGGTTTAGGGTTTGGGGTTTAGGGTTTAGGGCTTAGGGTTTAGGGTTTAGGGCTTAGGGCATAGGGTTTAGGGTTTAGGGCTACCCACCTCTATACTACCCCCCCCCCCCCCCAAAGTTAAGGGGGATAGTTAAGCCTAACGAAGGTTATTTAAGGGGGGAACCTATGGCCGGGTAGCATAGAGGGGGGTAGCAGGGAAACCCATGATAAGAAAGGGTCTTTCGGGCTCTTAATGGGTTTCGGGCTTAGGGCAATGGCTACTCTAGTTGAAGGTTCATGCAACCCTAAACCCTAAACCCTAAACCCTAAACCCCAAACCATGGAAGTTGTAACTATGGAGTTGATTGTCTTGGGATTTTTGTATCGTAATTACAGGGTTAAGGATACTGCTGCCCCTACTTCTAACTCTGCGCATACGGGAATCATTGGACAATGAGCTGCAAAACGGGGTATGTCTAGGTATTGATACGGGCTGTGGGTTTTGGGTTGGGGTCGTTGGCTTTAGTCCGTAGGGTGTTTTGAGAAAGGTGGCGGGTTTTCCGGATCTCTGTCCACAAGCCCTAACGCCTGGACCCTAAACCCTGAACCCTAAACCCTAAACCCTGAGCTAAGGCATATTTTTGGGGTGTAGGGCATTTAGGAATTAAAGCGATTGCCGAAGCAAAGTGTGCATGTAGGGTTTAGGATTTGGGGTTTAGGGTTTAGGGCTGCTGTGTGGCCCATTCCACCGAAGGTCCTGTAAAGTTTACTGCTCGCCTCGCCTACAGGTCCGCAGCCTGCTAACGACCGGCCCCATGCCGGGGAGGGTTTAGGGTTTAGGGTTTAGGATTTAGGGCTTGGGGCCCTTACCATATCCTTTGAGGTCCAGTCCTTAGTTGCTGGGGTATGGGCAAAAGCCCAAAAACCCTACAAACCATCAACATCCGTGGAATCTGTGAACCCTCTTGACCCGATGAACCCTCAGTCTTATCCGCCGACCCCAGCTTTGAGCGGGGGAGGCGCTAGTGAAGACTCCATGGCGTCGGCGTAACCCCGCACCTTAAGCTGATTTTAAAAGGCCCCAGTCCGTGCCCCGCCCTTCCCGCCCCTAACCCTCCCACCACCAACCACCCTTCCCAACCATTCCACTCCATCCTCCTCCCCTACCCCTTCCCCACTCGATCAGATGACTGACTTTAAAGACTGACTTTAAAGGGCTCCAGTGCATGCCCGCCCCCTCTTCCTCCGCCCCCTCCGCTCCCCCACCCCCCTTCCCTCCCACCCCCCCACCCCCCCGTGTGCAGCTTAAATAGGGTTTATTTGGAAGCTGGCACTCGTGTTCACAAGAGGAAAAAAGGCCCCAAAACGTATACTTATTTACAAGAGCCAACTTCCAAATAGACCCTATTTTAGGTCCTAGGGGGCGTCCCAGGCCTGAATTAAATATGAAGGCCCCGATTTAAATATGAATATTTAATTCTGGAGCTTCATATTTAAATTATTTAATTCGGGCCCGGGAATTAAATAATTTAAATAATTTAAATAATTTAAATAATTTAAATCCTGGAGGGGGGGCGGGGGCGGGCCTCCTCCCGCAGGAGGAATTAAATAATTTAAATATGAAGGCCCCGAATTAAATATTAATATTTAATTCGGAGCCTTCATATTTAAATTATTTAATTCTTCCTGCGGGAGGAGGCCCGCCCCCCCCCCTCCAGGACTTAAAATATTTAAATTATTTAAATTATTTAGAATATTTAAATTATTTAAATTATTTAATTCCCGGGCCCGATTTAAATACTTTAAATATGAAGGCCACGATTTAAATATGAATATTTAATTCGGGAGCTTCATATTTAAATTATTTAATTCGGGCCCGGGAATTAAATAATTTAAATAATTTAAATCCTGGAGGGGGGGGGCGGGCCTCCTCCCGCAGGAAGAATTAAATAATTTAAATATGAAGGCCCCGACTTAAATATGAATATTTAATTCGGGGCCTTCATATTTAAATTATTTAATTCCTCCTGCGGGAGGAGGCCCGGCCCCCCCCCCTCCAGGATTTAAAATATTTAAATTATTTAAATTTTTTAAATTATTTAAATTATTTAAATTATTTAATTCCCGGGCCCGATTTAAATAATTTAAATATGAAGCTCCCGAATTAAATATTCATATTTAAATCGTGGCCTTCATATTTAAATTATTTAATCGGGCCCGGGAATTAAATAATTTAAATAAATTAAATAATTTAAATAATTTAAATAATTTAAATATTTTAAATCCTGGAGGGGGGGGGGGCCGGGCCTCCTCCCGCAGGAGGAATTAAATAATTTAAATATGAAGGCCCCGAATTAAATATTAATATTTAATTCGGAGCCTTCATATTTAAATTATTTAATTCTTCCTGCGGGAGGAGGCCCGCCCCCCCCCCTCCAGGACTTAAAATATTTAAATTATTTAAATTATTTAGAATATTTAAATTATTTAAATTATTTAATTCCCGGGCCCGATTTAAATACTTTAAATATGAAGGCCACGATTTAAATATGAATATTTAATTCGGGAGCTTCATATTTAAATTATTTAATTCGGGCCCGGGAATTAAATAATTTAAATAATTTAAATCCTGGAGGGGGGGGGGGGCGGGCCTCCTCCCGCAGGAAGAATTAAATAATTTAAATATGAAGGCCCCGAATTAAATATTAATATTTAATTCGGGGCCTTCATATTTAAATTTTTTAATTCCTCCTGCGGGAGGAGGCCCGGCCCCCCCCCCTCCAGGATTTAAAATATTTAAATTATTTAAATTATTTAAATTATGTAAAGTATTTAAATTATTTAAATTATTTAAACTATTTAATTCCCGGGCCCGATTTAAATAATTTAAATATGAAGGCCACGATTTAAATATGAATATTTAATTCGGGAGCTTCATATTTAAATTATTTAAATCGGGCCCGGGAATTAAATAATTTAAATAATTTAATTAATAATTTAATAATCTAAATAATTTAAATAATTTAAATAATTTAAATCCGGGAGGGGGGGGGGGCCGGGCCTCCTTTTGCAGGAGGAATTAAATAATTTAAATATGAAGGCCCCGAATTAAATATTCATATTTAAATCGAGGCCTTCATATTTAAATTATTTAATTCCTCCTGGGGGAGGAGGCCCGCCCCCCCCCCTCCAGGATTTAAGTTTTTTAATTATTTAAATTATTTAAATTATTTAATTCCCGGGCCCGATTTAAATAATTTAAATATGAAGGCCACGATTTAAATATGAATATTTAATTCGGGAGCTTCATATTTAAATTATTTAAATCGGGCCCGGGAATTAAATAATTTAAATAATTTAAATAATTTAAATAATTTAAATAATTTAAATAATTTAAATAATTTAAATAATTTAAATAATTTAAATCCTGGAGGGGAGGGGGGGGGGGCGGGCCTCCTCCCGCAGGAGGAATTAAATAACTTAAATATGAAGGCCCCGAATTAAATATTCATATTTAAATCGAGGCCTTCATATTTAAATTATTTAATTCCTCCTGGGGGAGGAGGCCCCCCCCCCTCCAGGATTTAAACTATTTAAATTAGTTAAATTATTTAATTCCCGGGCCCGATGTAAATAGTTTAAATATGAAGGCCACGGTTTAAATATGAATATTTAATTCGGGAGCTTCATATTTAAATTATTTAAATCGGGCCCGGGAATTAAATAATTTAAATAATTTAAATAATTTAAATCCTGGAGGGGGGGGGGGCCGGGCTTCCTCCCGCAGGAGGAATTAAATAATTTAAATATGAAGGCCCCGAATTAAATATTCATATTTAAATCGGGGCCTTCATATTTAAATTATTTAATTCCTCCTGCGGGAGGGCCCCCTCAATCAGCTTCATCATCATCATCCTCATCCTCATCCGCATCATCATCATCATCTTCATTATCGTCATCATCTTCATCATCTATCATCATCATCTTCATCATCTTCATCATCTTTTTTCATCATCCCCATCATCTCTCTCATCTCCACGGTTGTTCCAATATGTTTCATGTGCATCCTTGACATCAATGATCCCAATCAGCTTCATCATCATCTTCATCATCTTCATCATCTTCATCATTTTCATCATCTTCATCATCTTCATCATCTTCATCATCTTCATCATCTCCATCATCTTCATCATCTTCATGATCTGCTTCATCTGCTTCATCCTTCATCTGTTTCTTATGTTTCATTGCTTCTTGGGGCCCAGGAGGGCCTGGGGCAGGAGCAACTTTGCCGGTCAAAACTTGCCGGGATCCCCTTGGCACCCTGGAAAAGTGATGCAAATACCACACAAAACGGGAAAGGGTAGGAACAACTTTGTCGGTCAAAATTTGCCGGGATCCCCTTGGCACCCTGGAAAAGTCCTGCAAATACCACACAAAACGGGAAAGGGTAGGAACAACTTTGCCGGTCAAAATTTGCCGGGATCCCCTTGGCACCCTGGAAAAGTCCTGCAAATACCACACAAAACGGGAAAGGGTAGGAACAACATTTGCCGGTCAAAATTTGCCGGGATTCCCTTGGCACCCCGGAAAAGTGATGCAAATACCACACAAAACGGGAAAGGGTAGGAACAACTTTGCGGGTCAAAATTTGCCGGGATTCCCTTGGCACCCTAGAAAAGTCCTGCAAATACCACACAAAACGGGAAAGGGTAGGAACAACTTTGCCGGTCAAAATTTGCCGGGATTCCCTTGGCACCCTAGAAAAGTGATGCAAATACCAAACAAAACGGGAAAGGGTAGGAACAACTTTGCCGGTCAAAATTTGCCGGGATCCCCTTGGCACTCGGGAAAAGTGATGCAAATGCCACACAAAACGGGAACGGGTAGGAACAACTTTGCGGGTCAAAAATTGCCGGGACCCCCTTGGCACCCGGGAAAAGTGATGCAAATACCACACAAAACGGGAAAGGGTAGGAACAACTTTGCCGGTCAAAATTTGCCGGGATCCCCTTGGCACCCTGGAAAAGTGATGCAAATACCACACAAAACGGGAACGGGTAGGAACAACTTTGCCGGTCAAAATTTGCCGGGATTCCCTTGGCACCCTGGAAAAGTCCTGCAAATACCACACAAAACGGGAAAGGGTAGGAACAACTTTGCCGGTCAAAATTTGCCGGGATTCCCCTTGGCACCCTGGAAAAGTCCTGCAAATACCACACAAAACGGGAACGGGTAGGAACAACTTTGCGGGTCAAAATTTGCCGGGATTCCCTTGGCACCCTGGAAAAGTCCTGCAAATAGCACACAAAACGGGAAAGGGTAGGAACAACTTTGCCGGTCAAAATTTGCCGGGATCCCCTTGGCACTCGGGAAAAGTGATGCAAATACCACACAAAACGGGAACGGGTAGGAACAACTTTGCGGGTCAAAATTTGCCGGGACCCCCTTGGCACCCGGGAAAAGTGATGCAAATACCACACAAAACGGGAAAGGGTAGGAACAACTTTGCCGGTCAAAATTTGCCGGGATCCCCTTGGCACCCTTGAAAAGTGATGCAAATACCACACAAAACGGGAACGGGTAGGAACAACTTTGCCGGTCAAAATTTGCCGGGATTCCCTTGGCACCCTGGAAAAGTCCTGCAAATACCACACAAAACGGGAAAGGGTAGGAACAACTTTGCGGGTCAAAATTTGCCGGGATTCCCTTGGCACCCTGGAAAAGTCCTGCAAATACCACACAAAACGGGAAAGGGTAGGAACAACTTTGCGGGTCAAAATTTGCCGGGATTCCCTTGGCACCCTGGAAAAGTGATGCAAATACCACACAAAACGGGAAAGGGTAGGAACAACTTTGCCGGTCAAAATTTGCCGGGATCCCCTTGGCACCATGGAAAAGTGATGCAAATACCACACAAAACGGGAACGGGTAGGAACAACATTTGCCGGTCAAAATTTGCCGGGATTCCCTTGGCACCCTGGAAGATAAAGCAGTGGAAAGGTAAGCAGAGGGTGACTCCTTGCGCGTGAGCCTTTCCATAATACTCCATCATATTCATCCTCTCGGCCTATCTCTTCTGTTCCTTTCCTTACTCTTCTCCTTCTCATAGTTCTTCCTTTTTGTTTTTCTCATTTCGAATAGAAAGAGGGAAGGGAGAAACAAGGGAGAGAGAATAGATAAAGAAGAGTGCCATCCTCTCTGCGCCTTGTTTTGTCTCTCCCTCTTCTCTGTTCATCTGTCTTCTATTCTCTTCCTTGCTCTTCCCATTAAATATGCAATCCTTGGTATCTCTCCTCTCTCCTTCTCTCTTCCTCCAACAGATGTGCTTTTGGATCGTTTTCTGCATCTTCAAGCGAGAAAAAAGGACACAGACTGCGATTAAAAGGGACGCCCATGTTGGATTGGCAGCAAGCCCAGCTGATGCTCATGATTCTCTCTCTTTCCCTACACATGGGCGATGGAACGGGTGTCCTTTTCAATCGTTTTCTGCATCTTCAAGAGAAACAGGGACACCCCACAAGAAGGAAAAGCAACATAAGAGATAGGGAGGGAAATTGACCCTTTCCTCTCTTCTTATCTGCTATTTTTCTTATTCGCTTCAAAAAGCAACATAAGGGAAAGGGGATTTCCTGAAGAGGAGAGAGGGAACCTATCTGTGAAAAGCAAGAATGGTTTTTTCTAGTTCGAAAGGGAATAGGGAGAGACAAGGGAGAGATGATATGTACAGCTTTGCGCCTTATTTTGTGATTCCGTCTCCTTGCTTCCTGTCTCTTCTATTCCTTGCAGCACGCTTCGGGAAACTAGCATCCTTGTTATCTTTCCTCTCTCACTTCCCTTTCCCTTCTCTTCTTCCGCTTCCTTTTAACTGATAAAACACAAGAAAGGAACTCATATGATAAAGCAGTGAAAAGGTAAGCAGAGGGTGACTCCTTGCGCGTGAGCCTTTCCATAATACTCCATCATATTCATCCTCTCGGCCTATCTCTTCTGTTCCTTTCCTTACTCTTCTCCTTCTCCAAAGCCCTCAAACCCTATTCCCAAAAGCAAAGACATTCATTCGGAACACAAAGGTACTATCTTAGCACCGACGGCGCTTCTGGTTTCCAGTTCTGCTGGCTGTTGGTGTGTCTCCTGCTGATTGTGCCCCTTGGAGACGTAGGGTCAAGGACTTGGGGGGGGGGGGGGGGTCCAGGGGCTCAGGGTTCTTGGGCCCCCTATCTTTCTTAGAAGGATCGGAGGTGCCCTTTTTGGTCATAGTTCTTCCTTTTTGTTTTTCTCATTTCGAAAAGAAAGAGGGAAGGGAGAAACAAGGGAGAGAGAACAGATAAAGAAGAGCGCCATCTTCTCTATTCATCTGTCTTCTATTCTCTTCCTTGCTCTTCCCATTAAATATGCAATCCTTGGTATCTCTCCTCTCTCTTTCTCTCTTCCTCCAACAGATGTGCTTTTGGATCGTTTTCTGCATCTTCAAGCGAGAAAAAAGGACACAGACTGCGATTAAAAGGGACGCCCATGTTGGATTGGCAGCAAGCCCAGCTGATGCTCATGATTCTCTCTCTTTCCCTACATATGGGCGATGGAACGGGTGTCCTTTTCAATCGTTTTCTGCATCTTCAAGAGAAAAAGGGACACCCCACAAGAAGGAAAAGTAACATAAGAGATAGGGAGGGAAATTGAAGAACTCCTCATTGTACTTGGTCATTCCCTTTCCTCTCTTCTTATCTGCCCATTTTCTGTGCGCCTTGTTTTGTCTCCCCCTCTTCTCCCATCATCTCTCTTCTGGTCTTTTCTTTGCTCTTCCCATTAAAAATGCAACCCTTTTTATGTCTCCTCTCTCCTTCTCTCTCCCTCCTCTTCTCCTGTTCCCTTCTAAACGACAAAAACGCAAGAAAGGAAGAATAAGAGGGGAATGGAGGCCCTGTTCCTTTTCCTCTTTCAATGGATGGGGGAAGTGGGCGGAGTTGGCCCCTTGCCCGTACACCCTCCCCATGCTTCAGCAAACCCCTCCTCTCGCCCTATCGCCTCTGTTTTTTTCCTTGTGCCCAAACGGAAAACGAAAACGGGTTCCTTTATATGTTCATTGTCCTTCCTTTTGTTTTTTTATTTCACAGGGAAAAGAACCAGAGAAGAGGAAGATAAGAACGAGAGGTGAGATGAAAACGGCACCATCTTCTCTTTGCCTTATTTTTGCACCTCCCTCTCCTGTCTTAATTTCTCTTCCACTCTTTTTTTCCATTGCTCTTCCCATAATATTGCATTCCTTTTGATAACTCACAGGAAATTAAAATGGCCTCCTTGTTGTCTCTCCTCTCTCACTTCCCTTTCCCTTCTCTCCTTCTGTTTCCTTTTAATTTTAACTGATAAAACACAAGAAAGGAGCTTGTAAAATCAAGCAGTGGAAGGGTAAGCAGAAGGTGACTCCTTGTGCGTGGACCTTTGCCGTACTTCACCATACCCCTCTTTTCGGCCTATCTCTTCGGCTCTTTTCCTAACCCTTCTTCTTTTCATCTTTCTTTTTGTTTTTCTCATTTCGAAAAGACAGAGGGAACGGAGAGATAAGGGAGAGAGGATAGATAAAGAAGAGTACCATCTTCTTTGCGCCTTGTTTTATCTCTCTTCTATTCTTTTCTTGGCTCTTCCCATGAAAATCGTGTTCCTCTTATCTTTCCCTCCTTCTCTCCCTTCTCTTCTCCTCACGAGAGCCTTCGACTTTAGGATTGAGGAGAAAAAGAGAAGAGAAAAGAGGAACTACCTGGTTCTTGTTCCTGAGGCCTCCATAGTACGACTGACGTGACAGCAGCGTACCCTCGTGGAAACGTGTATGGCTATAAGAAAACCCGAGTCCCAGCTTCCAAATAGACCCTATTTAAGCCACCCACGGGGGGGGGGGGTGGGGGGTGGGGTGGGGGGGGGGTGGGGGGGGGGTGGTGGGGTGGGGGGGGTGGTGAGGGGGGGGGGGGGGTGGGGGTGGGGGGGTATGGGGGGGTGGGGGGGGTGCGGAGGTGGTGGGGGGGGGGGGGGTTGGGGAGGGGGAAAAGGGGTGGGGGTCCTGCTGGGAGGGGCTTCAACTGCCTCTGGTCCTGGCGAACCGTCCGCTTGCGGACCCCGGTTTCCCAGGGGGGGTACCCATTTGAGGCAAAAAAAGGGTTTGGGTGTGGGGGGAGGATTTGGAGGGGGGTGCCTGTTCTGACAACCTATACACCTCCGGCCCGAGGCCTCGGCGGATACAATTACGGTGCTCAGACCGCAAGGAGCGGACACAGAAAAAACAACAACATATGGCAATGTGTAATACAATGTCCTGATAAGGGTCCTGAGAGAAGGTGTGGGACACTGTGCTCCAATGCTTGAGCTGAGCGAGGGCACACGAGCATCTGGCGAGGGATGGTTCCACGATGTGTGGCATTTGCGTGCTTAAGATTGAACCCAATGATTTTTTACCCGTTATGTCGGCAAATGATCATGCGGCTGGCTTTGCTGTCTGCAAGTTGGGTCCCAAAGCGGCTCCAGGCCCAACCACTGAGGTCAAGCCTTGCTCACCGCCGCCGCCCTCTCCCGCGACCGACTGCCGCGCCGAGCTGGCGATGTGTTTCGTTGCAGATATTAAGACATTGGTGTCGCATCTTCGTCTCGCGTACATGGCATGCGACCACTCTGACCACGCCATGGATCATGTGTCATAGCGGAAGCCCATCTCGCACTCCACTCCGTTGAATGCGCCAGGACTTCGGGAAAAGAGCTCCAACAACAAGAGGAGTGGCAAAGTTTCAGCATCCGCGCCCAGCCGATGCCTCAGAGATGGGGTTCGGATGTTAACTCTCACTCTCTCTCACTCTCTTACCCTCTCTCACTCTCCTCTTACTCTCTTTGACTCTTTCTCACTCTCTCTCACACACTCTCTCTCTCTCTCACTTTCCCTCTTTCTCTCACTCTCG
The DNA here is from genome assembly GCA_905221605.1 of Symbiodinium natans. Taxonomy (NCBI): domain Eukaryota; class Dinophyceae; order Suessiales; family Symbiodiniaceae; genus Symbiodinium; species Symbiodinium natans. The sequence continues at coordinate 210,726 of CAJNDS010002573.1, read as the reverse complement.
CTTACACTCTCACTCTCTCTTACTCTCTCTGACTTTTTTCACTCTCTCTCACTCTCCCTCACACTCTTTCTCACACTCTCTCTCTTTCTCACACTCTGTCACACTCTCTCTCTCTCTCACACTCTCCCAGACTCTCTCACACCCTCTCACAGTCTCGCACACTCTTACTCTCTCGTTTTCTCAATCTCTCACTCTCACGTTCTCAACTTTCACTCTCACATTCACACTCTCACTCACTCTCGCTCTCACTCTCACTTTCCTCTCTCTCACTCCCTCCCCCCGCTCTTGCGGCACGGGTGAGCAGCTTATCAGCGTGGCAGGCCCGCGTGGTTTTTCCCGTGCGACGATCGAGCCTGGACTTCCAGCTACGTCGTGGAAGCTGTACTCTCTTGTATAGCTGAACGTCACCAAGCGTGAGGTTAATCTACTGTCAGGTCGCCCGCGCTCAGCTCCTCAGACTGAGAACTTACAAGGCGGACATTGCAGATTTGTACAAATCTGCTCTGTTGAGCTCTGATCTGTTTGTTCTCGGCAGGTGCCCGGCCAGGCAAAACCCATGGCCCAACCACTGCAGTTAAGGTTTCGAAAGTCCCGCAGGCGGACTCACGTCAATAAACAGGTTGTTCTCAGTCCCTCTGCCATATGATGCCTTGGAAGAGGATGCTGTGGCCAGCCGAGCCCGATTGCCAAGTCCGACAGTCAAGAGTCTTGGATTGACATGGCCGGCTCTGTGAGTGGTTCTGCTTTGCATAGGGGGTGGACGGCATGGGACAGCATCTGCATGATTTTGCATGCCCAGGACGTCCGAGGCTGTGCCTCCTGAAAGCCCACGGCAGAGCTCGCCTGAGGGCCGTGCCAAGCTTCATGGGGACGGTCGCGCACTCGGACTTCAGAAATGTGGCCTTGACATGTCTGAGAGAATGAGAATCCGGTTCCTAACATGCTGGAGAAGGTTTGCAGCCGACGGTTGCTGTGCCCGATGAAGTTATTGGGCCACAGCATGTCCCCTCACTTCAAGGAGCGTCTCCTGTCAGCAAATCCCGATGTACCATACATATTACATCATATTACACTAGCGCATTTTCAAAGAGAAGTTGCTGATTGTTGCTCATGCTCTCCGTCGTTGCTGACAGCTCAGAGTAACCCAGGCTTGCGCAGGTGGCCCGGGTCGGAGACTTACCGTAGTAACAGCCTGATACGCACAAGTGTAGTAACAGCCGTTCCGCAGAGTCGAGCCTGACGCACCAGTTCTCCCGTCAGGCTGAGATGCCCACTTGGGCGATGCCGCAGGTGACCAGGACAAAAGCCAGGAGCCGAGAGGGGCCGAGAGGGCCGAGAGGAGTCTTGCAGCCTCGGAAGTTGCTCTGAATGAACACAGGGATGACTCCAGGGATGACTCCAGGATGACTCGACATGTTGACATGACTTAACATCTTGGAGCGACGTGTTTGCCAAGATGCGCCTCGGCTCTGCTGCTGAATTTTCGCCACACGGGCACGCTTGAAACTGACCAGAGACATTCTGACTGACTCTACTGGTAGCCTGCACCTGAAGCCTGAGATCCGTTCTCCCATATGTCGTCAGAGAGCACCAGCTTGTACGTGCAAGTACAAGGTGTATTGTCATCACAGAAAGGAGCTTCCGCCGTGCATGATCCAATCCCTTGCAATGCTTTTCATTACTTGAAGAAGTTCCGACGCTGCAGGGCCGGCGCTCCACCAGAGGTGGCGCTCTCGTTTCGGCCTTGGTTGTGACCCACATCACGTCTTCAAAACGCCACGCAGGTTCGGAGCGGTGCCTCCGGAGCCCATATTCCCCACCCTCAGTTGGGGTTTTAGATTTTGAGGACAATTACGGCCGCAGCGAGTCTGCAGCAACACAGCACTCTACTACCATCCTACGAGATAGGAGGACATGACAGGAACGAGGACAGGTATGAGGATGACGGAAAAAGGACCGGACACACGACAGAGAGGAGGACAGATGGCTTGCCGTATAGCGGCCAGCAGGCTTCTCAGGCCGGCGATACGCAGCGGCCATATGGCGGCCAGCCGGCCTGACAGGCCGGCGATTGCACCGCAGAGCAGCCGTATAGCGGCCAGAAGGCCTCTCGGGAGGCGATTGCGCCGACAGAGGTGGCCAGGAGGCTTCTCAGGCCAGCGTTCCACAGAAGAATAGCGGGCCCGCAGGCTTGTCAGGGCGGCGACTGTCCCGAGCTATCATTTCGTGCATCCCCACCTTGTCCCAAGGTGTATTTTTGCTGGGCATGCCCATTCTACATTCTACTAAGATTAGAAGCTCCAGGGATGAGAGGCAGGCTCTGTCGTGCGTCGCAATACATCAAGCCCAATCAATTTTCTGAGATGGAAACCTGAGTTCAGATTGTTGTAGTAGCAACTTGTATTTTTCCTGTCGCAGGTGTGTGGGAGGAACACAAGCCACCACCGGGTTTACTTTGGACATAACTTGGTTCGGCTGCAATATCGTAGAACCACTGCACCCTACCCTTAGATTTATTCATTAATCAATCTGAGGGTTGTGCTTGGTTATGATCGTGTCATGAAACTGGATTGACGCAAGACATGGCGAATCTGCTTTTCTAGAAGAGGTTCTAGTTTTGAGTAGAACGAGCAAAAAACGCACTTGGGGACACGGCGGGGAAGCTCGAAGCATTTTGCTTAGGCTTGGCTCGCCCTTGTCTTTTTGTTTTGTCTTGCAAGTCTGGTTCTGTGATCCCTTGGTCCTGCAGGCCCTTGTTCCGTGGTCCCTGGCCCTTTAGGATGTAGGAAGTCTTTCCAAGCCCGTCATGCGCACATTGTGTTTGCAAACAGGGGGAGTGGGCTGCAACCCCTCCGTTCTTTCTTTAGTCGTGCAAGCTGCAAGTGCCAGCGTTTTGTTGTGCCCCCCCCCCCCCCCAATTTCCCCACTAGTCACAAAGTTGCAAAATCGTTTTTAAATCTGTCATGCCTGCATCGTGTTTGTTGCAAACGGGGAGGCTGTTCCCCCCCGTCCCCGACCCCCATGCTTTTGGTTTTCAAGCCGTGCAAGCTGCAAGCGTTCGCTGCGCCCCTCCCCTCCCGCAAAACACCCCACTCAGCTGCAATCCTCTGCATTGTTTGTGTAAGTGGGGGAGGGCTACCCCCGCCTTTTTGTTGTTAAGCCGTGCGAAGCTGCAAGCTTACCTCAAAAGGAAGACCATGCCATGAAGAAGATTAGTAGATCAATATAGATTAGCGTTTAGGACTCAGGAATCCTGTCCAAGCCTGTGATGCGCACGTCGTGTTTGCCAAATGGCCCTTGGCTATGAAAACAAGCGGCCGTACACTCTGACCAAGAATGGCAATGCCCAAACTGCAGCCCAGCTGCAGATCCCATGAGGGAAGTGTGCAAGCCTAAGTCGGAAGAATAGGCTTTGGAAGCTTGAAAGAAACGGGAGTGGGAAAGCCAAAGCAAGAGTTCAGCTAGGAAGCAGGAAGCCCTGTAAGCCTTCAGCCCCATACAGAAGATGGAAAGTGGGCAGCTTCCCTGGCCCCCCAAGCCCATCCCTCATCCTGGAACTGTAAGCCTTCATAAAATCTGGCACAAGCCCTCAACATAGACGGACAAGTAGACTTGGAAAGCCGAAGCCGGAAAAGGAGATGCAGGACGGGGGCCCCGAAACCCGAAATGACATGTTGGCAAGGACTTTCTGAACCCTCACAGTGGGCTCAGGCAGCCATAGACCTTAAGAAGGACATGTCGGTCAAACCAAGCCGATCAGCTCACGGCGAATGAGCCAGAGTGCATCCTGCGTCGAAGATCTTCAAGCAGAGAAATTTTACGGTTTTGAACCTGTCCCCCAAAGGAGTCACTCCTGCTTGCGTGTCGGCATGTCAAGCAAAAATTGAGACCACTTAAAATTGAGACCACTTGGCTCGTAGTGCCGTGGTAACACAGGTAGAGAGCCTTCATGTGTGTGAATCTGTGAACACGAGGCCTCCAAAGCCGCGGCTTTGCTCCGGCAAGGGCTTAGCTCTGTCCTTAGTGACTTGGTTCCGTCCACGCTTCTGTTGGCCTGCATGCACAACTCAGGTATGGCCCTCCTTAGATTTGTCGTGGGGGGAGGCATCGTGCATCAGTCAGGATGAGTGCCAGAGCACATTTCCACAAGCAATTGAGGTGGCTCTTGTCTGCCCAGAATGAATGGCAAACAAGCAGTCGAAAGTGTGAATTTGTCATTCTGCATCATTCCACCCCCAGAGCCAGGGCCCATCAGGCATGGAAGCAGCACGAGTGCCGCGGCCGCATACAGCAAGCTATGCAATGCACCACCGACACACAGAGTTCATAACGGTGACTGGAGATATGACCCATGTTCCAGGTGCCTGAGATGGGCGCTGATGGTGTGTACGGGGCGCATGGTGGTGCGTGTGGTATGCGCGGTGCGTATGGTGGTACGGGCGGTGCATGGAGCCCGCAGAGCACGCCGATGGACATGGAGCTCACTCTCACGCCGCAGGCACTCAAGATAACTCAAAGTCTTACTCAAAGTGGTGCAAAGTGGTAGAAAGTGGTCAAAGAGTGCTCCGTTGTGGTGGCTTGATGGGTTCTTGCAAGGCGAAATGGGTCTCCCATCGGGCGCACGAGCGCGCCAGTCTCGGTTCACAGACCTCACATACAAAACCATATCTTGCCGAGTATTCACACATCATTTGTGACGCAGAAGTTGAAGGTTCGTGTGGCCCACGGAGTGGGAGCCCACCTCAAGATCGAGGACTTCTCCGTCTCGCGCACAGCGTGCTAATATGCGTAATGACCTAATCATCCTAATCTACTTCTATGTAGAGTGTCAGCGATAGAGCCAGATTCAAGTTGCAAGGTTCTTCCTCGATGGCCTGTGGGTCGTTTCCCGCAGGAAGCCCTCAAAAGCACGTGGCGGTGGGCGCCTGATTTGTTTGAGCAGGGATGCAGGACGGCCGGGGCTGCTAGGACTCATCACACTGACTCGAGTCGACCACTGCTCGGCTGAGACTGGTGACTTCATAGAGCCGTTGGCCATATCGTCGCCCTCCAGTGCGAGGCGTGCTTAGTCACCCTAGTCAATCTTGCACCTCTGCACATCTCCTTTCTACACATCTCCATGCTGACGTGTGATGTGCAAATGTGTGCAGGATATCCTCGCTTGTTCGCTCGTCTTCGACTCCGCTGGCCGCACGGCTTTCAATACGGCCCTCACAACGGTTGATAGGTGGTGCCATGGTGATGCCGGTTCTAGCGTATCACAGTACTTTATGCAGTTGGTGCCATGTTCTGAAAAGCTTCATCCAGGTTGGACAGTCAAGGTGCCGGGATGAAACCAAGATGCTTCTGTGTGGATCACATGGTTGTTTCCGTTGTTTCCGTTGTTTTCCGTTTTCTGCACTTCGTGCGCTTGCCAGGTTTTCAGCCAAAGCTTCACACCCAGGCACGGAGCTGCGTTCCACACGTGCACCTGCAGGTCCTCGCGCTCTAGAGGGCTCTAAAGGTTTGCCGTCGCGCGCAGTTTTTTCGCCTGCGTGTTTGTAGGAAGGAGTATGTCCCTGGTCATACTGCAAGCTTTGTCCCGGTTCGGCAAGGTGTCGACAGTCTCATGTCACTCATTCACTCATTCACTTCATTCACTCATTCACTCATTCACTCACTCACTTATTCACTCATTCACTCCTTCGTTCATTCATTCATTCACAGCGCTGGCCATTAGCCTTCCCTTGCCGAAGAGTCAGCCCAAACTCTCAGCACAACAGGTTCAGCAGCGGCAACCATAGTCTTGAGCAGCAGTTGGCAGTTGGCCTCGCCGGCCATGTTGAACAGTTGGCTCATCTCCGCACTCTATGGCGACCTTGCTGATGCCTCAACACTGTGCATCGAAATCGGCTCCTGCTGATGTAGAAGCGGATGACCCCGAAAAGCGGCATGTGCCCGCGAGTTTCTGCACAATTTTCCTGCTGAAAAAGTTGAAGCTTGACGATGTAAGGAAGATGGCCTGGGTAGGTTCACCAGAGATGGGTATGGTAGATGACGTCTGAACAGAGAAGCTCTCGGAAGGCCTGCTGCCGCCAAACTGAGTTTGTCTCTGAGCCGGAGGCAGGTCTGCCTGCGGAGCTCCCAGGCTTGTGTCTCTCTCCAGGGTGTGGGCGTGACTGCCAAGTAACATACCAAGTATGTGCGATAGTGCTGAGTTTCGCATGAAATTAAACTGCGCGAAGCGCAAAATCTCTGCACAAGGCTGTATTTGTTTGGTGACGGGAAGCAAAAGCCTTGGTTCGTGAGTTTCCCAGCTCCACTGGAATTGCTTGGCTTGGTATCTTGTTGAAAAAAGATGCGCTGGTCTTGCTGATTCTTTGCAACTTCAAGGCTTTACGCGCAATGAACGCCAGCAAGCAAACATGCTGTAAAGTCCTATTCAGCGGCAACAAGAATCAAGCTTTCGTACATTGTTTGTACAGCGAAACACGACGTGGGATCGGCGAGAAGAGAGAGGACCTAGTTGTGCGGGTGTAGGACTCTGCCGTGCTGTGGATGGCCGCCTGACATGCAGCCCGCCTCGAAGGAGACGTGCAGAGACTGCTTGATTGCAACATCTGCAAGTCGTTGTGTCTACATGACCTGTTTTTCGAAGCTCGACCTTTCTTTGAGGAGGTCAAAGTGAGGTGCACCTCGCACAATAGATCGCTGCTTCATCCTGCTCAACTGAAGGGTCACGGTGGAACTCTCATGCGCTTTTTGGCTGGGAGGCTTTGGACATGCAGGTTGTGCGAATACAAAAAGAACACAGAGGACCTGCGGTTGGGATTTGAGCTTCCAAGCGTCAACAAGACACGTACTACGTCGACACCTAGTACTAGGAAAGAGTGCAGCAACTGCTTTGAACGGGATTCATTGGCTTAAGCTCAACTGTCCTTCATGGCGAAGTCGATTGGACTGACGTGAGCTGGTGTGAATTTACATTTCGTTTTGCCGTCCGAGCAGCCTTTGACTGGAGGACCTGACTGCCTGCAAGACGTGCGGCCGAGAGCGTGGCCATCAGCCCGAAAGGTCCGGCTTTTTCTAAGTGGCAGGCATTGCAAGTGGCAGTGCTCTCCGGTCGTTTCAATGTTGCTTGGACTGCGCTCTCGAAGGCACTTGCAAGTCATAGGAGCGTGTAGCCCACGCACCATCCGACCAGGTACCAGCAGCGTTTAAAAGAGCTTCGCACTTGGACCGATCAGGCTCGAGTGTAGGCTTAGGATGAAGCCCGGGTGCTGTATCCTCTCAACTGCTCCTCCTTAGTGTTGAAGCTCCTTTCATTTAGCAATCCCTGGCATATCTGGCATTCTGTGTTGCAGCATTCAGGACGAACCAGAGGAGGATGGCGGAATCGTGGAGTACTGTGGCCTCATCGTGGGTATGGCTCCCGAATAGGGACGGCAATGCTCCTGTGTGGCTATCAGGACAAAGCGAACAGCAGGCTGCACCTGAGCTTTACAAGGTCTGCTGATCCTCCTGCTTATCGTAGCCATCTTGGTCTGGGCATATTACCAGGACCAGAAGGTGCGTGCAAACACTTCGCTGGGATACAGGCCATTGTGCGACCGCATTTGCAGGTGCTGAGACATGATGAGCTGCCAGATGAGGAGTTATAGTCAGTCGTAGTCCTCGCATATCCTCGCATCCAGCCCTGGCACAGTTGCCCTTCAGTTCGAACAGATCACTCCTTGCAATTTGTTGAAGTGACGAAGCCTGATGCGCAGAGCTGGAGTTGTTAATGACTTCCTGTGGTGCTAATGGCGCCTGCGGACAAAAACGAAATACACCTGCTTGCACCGTTCACATCAGCATCCATCATTGTCATCACCTTCTCGGGCAAGGGAAAGACGATTGACTGAGATGGTCCTTCATGATGTGACCAATTTCTCTTCCTTGTTGCCCCAGAAAGTCTTTTCCAAACATAATGTGATTGGAGCCAGGGCAACATCTTCATGGCTGGACTCAGTTTTCGCCTGGTCGGCTGAACGCTCTGAACAACTTTGGTTTCTCTAAGCTGACGTCTTGAAGATCTCCACATTATCAGTCTTTGCCGGTGCTTGGACATGTCAGCTCCATTGCTGCCGCTGATGCTCCTCGATGTCATGTGTTGTGTGTCTACCGTGTTTGCATGGTCGCCCTCTGTGTCCCTCTCATTCGTTTTTCTCTCGATTCTCTATGCCCCTTCATGCAAGCCTAAGGACTGAGATTCCGGTGGCGCTCGCTTTTGCTCAATTTTTTTCGCAAACGAACGGGTCATCGAGCCGAATCTCCTGTTGACATGTGCAGACCTGGTAGGACTTCGTAAGAGGACATGGTCGAAGCAGCAGCAAGGCTATTGGACGGTAGAGGATGTCAGTTTCTTTGGGACATATCAGGATTCATGTCTTCTTGCGTGGTGACACATGGTTCAATTCACATCACACCATTGCATCTACATATCTTTTTGTTGTGGGCACGATCGTGGCGTGCATGCAATTGGCGAGCAGCTGCCTTTGCTTGTCCTTCGTCCTTGTGGGCAAGCAAGTTATGGGAGCTCCCCGTGCTCAATCCTTCGCTGTTGCACAAGGCGGATCCCCATTTGGTCGATCATGAAATCATCCGTTGCGTGTTCGCCTAGTAGCTTATGTGGCCAGGTTGGATCCTGTGCACCATGCGCAGTTTAGGGATGGAGACACAGAGAGTGACAGCTGTGCTTGGCAGGGGCCACGCTGCCTTTGCCTCGGTGACAGTTGATTGCTGTGAACGTGGTGAACGCTGCATCGCTTTGCATCTGAGGGCACAGTCCAAAGCTGAACCGATCTTGCGGTCGCAGTCTTTCACCGGGCCCCGCTGCTGTCCCAGCAGGGTCGTTGTGTTGTGGCACTGTAGGGAGTTGGACTCGGCAGTAGACTGGTGCAAGCGCTCTTGATCCTTACATTCCTTACTGCAGAGGGCGCTGCAAGTCTAGGTCAGGAGCCGGCAAGCAACGTGGCCGCTGAGCCAGGAAGTTGGCAGCCGCACCCTCATCAAATGAACTGTGCTCCGTGGTGCGTGCTAATCGCGAAAGATGATCAACGCAGTGAAGCCAAAAAACTTGACGTTCTGCAACCGAAAGCATGTACCTAGACTAGGGGCCAGAGCTGGAAGATGCTGGAAGAGTGCTTGTTCACTACTGGTAGGTTTACGACTGAAAAGTTCTGAACGGTTCCATGGGGCTATGCCAGCTGTTGAGTGGCTGGCCCTGCGGATGAGGCTCACCATGGACCAGCAGGCTGGCCTGCTGGCAATGCTGTAAGCGTGTGAGACTGCAGAAGAGACACAACGACGCACCGCAGAAGGATGCTGCATCTTCCAACCTGTGTGGGCCTTAGTCTGTTGGGCTCTGCACAGCTTCTAAGCAGCTCTGACCAATCTGAAATGAACAGCTTTAGAACTACACCTTTGCTGCCATCCTTGCATTGTGAACGTGTGCCACACGTGTACCCCGGTCTCATTACAGGGTTCTGAAAGTTCGAACACCGCAGATCCGGCAAAGCTACAAACTCTCAACAGGCATTGGAGTAGCTTTCTGAATACCCAGGGTTGCACGAGCAGGCCTGATAATTTCAGAGCCCTAAGGCCATTAGGCCGCAGGATCCCAAAAGAGTACAGGATCTGACGTAGTAAACTAGTGCGCCCTAAGATGGGGCCCTGAAACCCTGAACTCCCTACCACCTCTGAATCGACTATGTAACGCAGGTGCAATGCAAGCCGTATCACCAACAACCCTATGTTCTTTAAGTGCTAAAAGTCGGAAGTCTTCAGCCTGTGCATGCAACAAATCGCAGGGTGCACATGCATCTGAGCTGGCCTTACCAGTAAGACGAACATCATTGGTGGTCGCAGTCTTCACTCTCCATTGAAGCAATGCACACTGCGCGAGAGACGGCTTTCCATGCGCTTTCCAATTCTCTCGGTTGAGTCCACGTCCTGCCATCGTTGCCGCGAGGCCCACCGCAGGTCCCGCTGCACCGCTTCGGCCTGCAGAACTCCGAGAGCTCAGCACGGAGGCAAAGGTTCCAGGACATGCGGAGAACGACTTTCGTGGTGGCGTGCGCCAGGTGCCCCGGGAGCCTTCTTGGCCCTCGGATGGACCTTCGTCAACTTCTTATCTCTGCTACTGATTGTGTGACAGTTTTTGATCGTCTGAGCCTACTGAGGTCCTGGAAGCAGGCGGAGGCCTCCACTCCGACCTCACTGTCCTCTGGACAGGCTGCCACTGGCGAGAGCAACACATTCGGTACCGCGCAGGCCGGGGATATCTTGCGGGGCTTCGGCGTCGGAATTCAGCTAATCGCACACAGCTGCTTTGTGTTGGCAGGGATCCCGGTCAGAGCCTCCTGCGGGCTGGGAAACTTCACCGAACTCAAAGATCTCAAAGGCCAGACTGCTTTGCCAGCACTGCCACGCATGTTCACACTGTCAACATGCATTGCTTTCCAATGCTTGTTATTTTGTCATGCCTGCTTTTGCTTTGCTCAAATGCTACGATCATTCAATGCTTGTTCAATGCCTCTCCCGACCAGTGGCTTACAGTAGGGCTTAAGGCGGCTCACCATCCACCATCTGCTCCCAAACACGTAAAAACACCGAATCGCAGAAGTCCTCCGAGATCTTCGTTTGTGGATGTCCAGAGGAGGGCTGACAGAATTGAGCCAAGTGTAGTTAAGCTCAGTGCAGGTGCCTGCGCCTGTGGACAAGCACAAGTGCACGCCAGCGGCTTAAAGGGTTCCTGTTTGGAACTTGCATTTGCGCTCTGGCTCATGCTGGGCCCCAACGCCTTCCTTGAGGCCCAAAAACCCTTTTTGGGTGCAACCTGAGGCACATGGGTTTCATGAAGTTTCATGGGTCAGCCACGACACAGAAGCGTCGGAACTCGTTCTCAATGTGACAGGTCGTTCAGAAGAAGCCAAGCTCTCGCAAGAGCCGCCTGGGCCGCCATAGCGAAAATTGCCTCTGCATCTTGCCGTTCCGTTCCAGCTAAGTTCATCCGCATTCATCTGCACAGTTGAGGTTGTGACGGCCTGAATCATTACTTGTCTGGAGCCGCCTCCTTGATTCCAACTACCGCAGAACGTCCCTGAAAGAACATGCTGCGCTCGGACACGTGCCTCACTGTCATTCTGAGGCAGCACCGCTGCGCTGTCTCAGTGATGTTGTGGATGCGGGTGATCGCAACTACGAGATCGAAATTGCAGAGGACCCCTAAGCCAATTGAGATCATGGTATCGCAACACGTGAGTCCTGCCAATCATGGTAGCGGAGCTCCATCTGTCTTTGGTTCTTGCTGTCCCCAATGATGTTGCAACTTGCAGCCGAAAGCTACAGAAGTTTCAAGTGCGCTTGTGCATTACTTGTATGTGTACGTATGAGTTTTTGGCATGTCCCGCAGTAGCTGGTCAGGTGGGTGGGTAAATGGGCGGTCGTTCCAGGTGAGCTATGGTGCATTCCTGTGCCGGAGTCTGCCGACCTTGCCGTGCTCGGTGTTGCAGGGTTTGCTTTGATACTTGCCCACAGCATGCCTATGTTCAAGCCAATGCTTTTTCAGCCCATGGCTGACACGCACAAGTCGCAATCTTTCCAGGAGGTGATGGCCCAAGCTAAAGTCGGGTGGTCGGCCGAGGTTCTGCGTGAAGGCCCCGTGTCGCTTCGGCTGCACATGGACGAGGGACGACACCTGCAACTGGGCGAGGGTCTGCAGCCCAAGCCCCTGACCGGAACGCATGTAGGCATCAACGGCATCCTTCAAGAGTCGCTGGTGGCTGCAATGAATAGGCTTAGGGATCCCGTCGGCTCACGGATCAAGCTCTGGGCAAAGCCCTCCGAGAGAGCAAGCTTCGGGGATCTGTTTGCTTTGACACCACATTGATGCGGTCAAGGGTGGCCGGCTACACCGGAAAACGGGGGCTCGGGTCGTCGAAGCATGCATCAGATGGTCGGCCTTCCGGACGACGAACTGCTAGCAGCATCTGGGAATATCTGGGCCGACTTCCCTGTGCCACCGCAGTCGCGTCTGCATGGCTCCTCAAGGAGGTGGAGGCGTCACGTGTTGCATCCAGGGGGAATCCGCAGTCACTCACGCAGCTGCGAAGTTCGGCCGCCCATGTCGTGCCTCTCCGCGGTTCTCAATCTGGATTCGCGGGCCGACGCTCTCCAGGCATCTCCAGGCAATCTGTTTGTTTAAAACCGTTTCTTTGTTTGGTTCTGGGCCTTTCTGCTTTGCTCTTGCGCCTTTTGCGTTCTGTCTTTATGCATTGTCTGTTCTGCTTTATTCTGCTCTTTGTTGTGTTTTTGATTGTTGCCTTGGTCTATGTCCTTTGTTGTTTGCTTTTCTGATTTGTTTTTGCTTTTTCCCTGTAGAATTTAACTCCAACTGCACATGCGGTGACCCCAAACAGTTTCGACCAGACAGGCGAGGCTGAAATAAGGTCTCAGTATGAAAGGATGCGGAAGGTATCCTTAAGAGCTCTGAACGACAACCTCTGCTGGAATATGGACGCTCTATCGTGGCACATCTGCTTGGGCGCCACAAAAACTTTCGTGAGTGCACCGGACTCACAAAATTGGCCGTAACAAAGTGGCGTTTTCATTATCCCAACAAAGACTTTGGCAACTCTACCTACACTTGCAAGCGTCTGAGCAAAAAGGCAACCTCAACAGATGCAAATGGGAAGGAGTGTGCGCAGCAGGAAAGGCCGTCACAAAGTGGCGCTTCTTTCCTCCACAAACTGCAACAAACTGCTTCTCATCCGTTCTTTTTGCTCCGGTGCATGTACGCCCCTGACAGGCAATTTAGCCGTACCAAAGTGGCTTTGTATTGGTGCGAGCAGTACGATCTAGCAATGAAAGACACCCAGACACACAAGTCTCGTAACAAAATGGCCTGTTTTGAATAACTCAGCAGAAATGGCAGCATTGTTGAATTGCAAGATTGCAGTCTCGATTACTTGTCCAAATCAGCACATATCAGAACACAAATCCTGCAACAAACTGGCGTTGTCTTCGGATGCTGATCGTTAAGACTCTATTGAGAGGATACCCTGTGGCATGATTTCGGGGCTTGCGGGAATCTGTGAGCCGCCAAAAGAAACCCGGCAGAGCCATCCAAGACGAAGGGAGACACAGTGAAACAAGCCGAGACACCGGCCAGCGCAAACCCGTCAGGCCGATCTGACGAGTCGGAAATACTTAGAAAAAGGTTGAGGACGCCAACAGTCTACTGTTAGGGAAAATGCAATGTTTTTTGTGTGGTGTGCTTTTGAACGTCCCAAAAGCGAGTCGAGACGCCGGGAGGAATAATCAGGCCGAACTCTGTGAAATCCACGACAGTTGAGACTAAAACACATTTTGAAGAGCAACCGGCAACAGGCCAAACATTGTTTGAATGGTTCAACGCAGATGTCAAACATTTATGATCTGAGTTTTCAACATGCCATTGTTTTGACCTGTCCCCCCGGCGGGCTTGGGGGTTTTCCGTTGAAGGCCTTCCGGGCACGTAGAGGAAAGCGTCGAACGGAGTGGGGCTTTCTATGATGAGATACCAGCTTTCAGCGCCATACCGGATGGTCCTATGATATTTCGCGATAGCCTTGATTGTGAGGCCCCAACCACTCCTTCCCCTCCCCCAAGCTCCGCGGCCTTTATTTCAATGAGAGGGGGTTTTCCCAGAACCCAAGCCCCCACTTCAACACCCCGCCCCCCCGACCGCATTCCGTGCTATTTTGTGTTCGGCCAGCCGCGCTGAACAAGAAACGCACGGAACCACTCTCACCCAAGTGGACTTGGTACTAAATTAGAGAAGAAATTCGCAGAGAAGAGAAATTATATTCAGGTCTCTAAACTCCATAAAGCCAGTTGACATTCAGAGAGAGAGAGAGAGAGAGAGCGCCAGGAGCCCAAGACACGACAATTACTTCTGAAACTGTAGATGAATGAACAGATAACGACAATGAAGCCGAGAACAACAGCAGCAATATACAAAAAGTTTCTACCGTGAGAAGATGGGTAATTCCGTTCGAATGTAGAGGAAAGGAAATTGGCATTATCAACAACAATAAAGACCCACAATAGATTAGGGGCTTCAAAAGAGGAGTTTCTGATTACATAAATCTAGAATGAAGAGCACGGTTTCCGCCACGGAATGCACGCGGGACCTCGGCAAGAGCCTGAGGTAGCACACGAAACGACGTAAGACCTTGGTTTTCAGGAGTATGCGCGGGGGACGCAGACGGGAGCCCGATTTCGAAGACCTAAGCGTTTGACCGTAGAACGTGTCCGGAGGTGAGGACTTTAGTTTGGACATGGAACGATGGAAAACGTGGGTTGTTTCTATGCCAAGCTCCAAAACAAAGGATCCAAAAACAAGCAAAATCTCAAACAACATCCGGACCCCTTGTTTGGTTCACTACTTGTAATCAAGTTCAGAACCTGTAGTACCGTGTGGCCAAGCGGGCGCATGGGTCAGTATTGGATATCGTGGTGCTGTCCGCCAAAATGTAAAGGAAAGGGCTGATAAAGGTTTGCTGCCGCATGTGCTTCTCGCTGCGCACACGACAAATTTATCACTCAAACCAGAAGCCCTCAAGACCTGAAGGACACTTTTTGTCGAGATGAGAAGCCCCAACCGAACCTTGAGGGGACATGCGGCATCCGGAGTGGTAAGCCTTCATCCTTGCTGCGGCATTTTTCCTGCTAATAAGTTCATGACTTAAGTGCAGAAATAGTGCCGGAAGCCGCGACGCGAAACTGCATGTTACGTTCTCACCCATGGACAAGCCAACCAACTGCAGCACCGGCTGCTGTATCACGTGATTTTCGTTTGGACGACTCGGATGGTGGCATGTCACCTGTCAACCTGCGGACATGGCAAGCCTACGGCAAACCCACATAAGCCCGAATTTGCGTTAAGCCAAAACAGAAGGTACGGAATCGAAGGCGCAAGACAGGTTGTAGACTCTTCAGGAAGAGCTGACCACCGTGCACATAAGCAGCTGGGAGCAGCGCCTGGATTGGAGAAGTTTCCTCAGCGAGGCGCGGGAGGTAAAAGGTGCCTCCAAGACATCTTCGACGCATACCGGTGCAGTGTTGAAGCGCCTTTTGCTTTGAGGCTGTGGCTTCGAGCCTCGCCCGCCAGGCCTTCATGAATTTCGATGTCGAGGCCTGACATGACGGGGTTTCGTCCACCATGTCTTGCAACATTGCATCTTGACAGTCTTGACATCCTACAGTTTTCTTTACAGGCGGAGCCTCCGGCCTATGCGAGACCACCTCCCTCCTCGAAAGAGAGTGCACCTGCCTCGGACCTCCTCAGGGGATCTCACGATTGCTGCGATTCCCACAGAGTGGCAGAGCTCAGAAGGCTTTGTGTTGCGTTGTCCTTGCGGAACTCTGAGTCGAAGCAACCGACCGGCAACCGGTGCGTTGCGCCCGACGGCTCGGGTGCGGTGCCCAGAACTTGCATACCATGACAGCCACGATACGGCTACCAGCATGTGCAGCATGTGCGTTTGTGCGTGACATCGCAAGTGGCTCTCTGCTACGGTGGCCCATGCCAACTTTGTAATGCCAGGATGGAGGCCCATTTGAGACGGTTTTTGCAAGTGAACGCCTGCGTCAAAGTCAGCTTTCGCACTTGTACCGGTCTGCAAAGTCGCATTTCATTGGCGTGCATATTGTCCGATCCGCTCTTGAAGAAGGCTGATTTCACAACGAAGTTTCACCCGACGATGTTCAGCAAAATGACTTCAGCAAGTGTGTTCCTTATGTGTCCTCACAGCCTGGCGATTTGGTGCGTGGATTTTGCCTGAAGGGGAAACCCAAAGACGTGCGGCTCAAGTCAAGGCTCAAGGCTCAAACTAGATGGATTCAGAGGCAGGCAGCTTGCGGCAGCTTCGCCACATCGTGCCCAAATTCCAGTGCAAACTGTGCAGCGTCTTGAGTTCTGTAGAGGGATGCTGTTAGATGTATCATGAGCAGCAATGGTGCAGAGGAGGGTACTATGAACAGAAGAGCCATGAGCTTGGAGCCTGGACCGGATCTGACCAGAAGTCGAGCGCAAAGAGGGGAAGGAGGGCTCTGAGGCCTACAGCCAGCCTTATGCGCATCTTATGCGCTTCGCCAAGGTCAAAGATGCATATCTAGCTGCAGCAGTTAGTCGGTTGGTGCGGCAGACTGGCTGGGCAGAGGGTCTTGCGCTGGCCTTTGGTGGATTCCGTGACCATGCAGCTGATCCACTGATGTCGAAGCCATCTCTGGCATTAGTCTCGGCTGGCTTGAGCGCCATTGCTCAGGCCATGGCCTGGACGAAAGCATTGGACTGGCTATCTGCATGTCAAAGCCAGTTCCGACCAGATGTTGTCATTTACAACGCCACGGCTGCAGCATGTGGTCGGGCCTCTCAGTGGCAGTGGTCTCTGCACTTGCTTTCCGAACCCATGTGCCTTCGAAGCAGACTCCATTCTGACGCAGTGAGCTTGAACATCCTGATCAGCGCATGTGGTCGTGCAACTGAGTGGGAACTTGCGTTGGCTCTTGCCACTGGCCGATGCAAGTTGAAGAGTCAGTTGCGACCGCATGCAGTTGTTGAGGCCAAAGGCATTGGGGCAGCCATTGATGCTTTGGGTCGAACTGGGCATTGGAACATTGCCTTGACCCTGTTGCACGAGATACAGATCCGGAGAGTCTTGCTGAGCATCGGATGCTTCAATGCGGCCATCACAGCTGCAGCGCGAAGTGAACAATGGATGCATGCCGTCCAGTGCTTGGACTCAATCCGTCGAATTGGCTTGGCCCCGACGGCGGTCACCAAAGGAGCAGAGATCAGTGCTTTGGGCCGCGCGACCTTGTGGCAGCAGTCATGTGCTGCACTGGAGCTTTATAGGCTTGGCAGTTCTGCCGCCTTGACTTCCTCATCTTCCTCGCATGTGAATTTGACCATGCTCAACGCGTCGCTCGGTTCGTGCTCTCGGGCAAGTCGTTGGGAACAGGCGTATGTGTTGTTTGAGCAGATGCCCAGCATGAGGCTTATTCCAGATGCATTGAGCATCGCATCAGTGGTCTCCTCATGTGCCGCTGCGTTCAAGTGGAAGCATGCCTTGGAACTTTTACAAGTTAAACCCGGCTGGAAAGGTCTGGGCCTGGAGCTTTCAGCATCTTTGTCGTGGGTCTCCGTACCGCGGGTATCTTGGTGGGTTTTGCAAGGCTTGATGCGTCGACTTTGTGTACTTCTGCTGCGAAGTTCGCCAAAATCCGAACAAGAGTTCGGGACCGCATTGCTTGCGTGGGATGTCTTGAAGCAGTCTCCCCCAGAACTGCTTTCTTTGCCAGCGCGCTCCAAAGAGCAAAGGTTCGAAGGCTTTGAGCGGTTGCACCACCGTAAGGTTGCTGCGCATGCATTCGCTTGTCTTGGGAGCCTCCGACGAGCTGAAGTTGACGGTCGCTCTCCAACTCTGGAGCTGATTTATGACTTGGGGCCGGACCTTTCCAAGCTTGGGCTGGAGGAAAACACAGCTCATGCTCGTGCAGGAGAGACCTTTTGCACAAGACGTAGGGGCTTGCGAAGGCTCCACGAAAAATACCGCAAATGACACATGTCCGTGAAAAATGCCATGCATGGCTCATACCTATCATGTCTTATGTGTTGCTCGCAGGCTCATGCTTCAGAAGATCTCCTTCCTCATGCCAGCAACACTTCAGTATTTTTCTGTTACCCTGTTAGTCGGTTCCTCGTACCTGTAAACTCCACATAAATGGTGGCTTAAGGCCTCTATAGTGAGGGGTGGCTTTGTATAACTTTGTAGAGCTGTGTGGAAAACCAACGCAGTCAATTGATGGAGTGAGGCTTGGCCACGCACGATCTTGTCACAGTTTAGGCATAGGTTGTAGAGATTACAGCTGCGCCTTTGATATAACTGAGTCATGTCTTGGCCGTGGCCCCGAGACATCATCGGAGCTGTACAAGCTTGGAGGTTTCCTTCTTGAATTCGCTCAGGAACACCGGCAAGCCTCCAGATTGGGAGGTATGCTGGGACTTCACAAGCCGTGCGGCACTTTGCATGTCACTAGATGCCCATGCCGCGCGGCATCTGTGTCCATGATCAGCCTTCAGCTATTATTTGCATGATCTCGTGTTCGAGATGCTAGGACACAAGCAGAGCAGCACGTGGAACGATGGGCCCTATGCTGAGGCTGCAGAGACCACGAGCTGCGTTAATTGTAAACGCTTGCGCGCGCCGCCTCGGCAGCTGGGCCGGCCCACAGACAGGAAATGCGGAAAGAGGTTTTTTGGTAAAAAAGGGTCCCAGGGGTCCTGGGGGGTCCCAGAGGTTTTCGAGAGGATTTGCAGCTCCTCCAAGCGATTGGGGGGAGGGTCCCACAGGGCGGGAGGGGGGGGGGGGGGTGCGTCACAAAATTTGGCATGGGGAATTGTTGGGTTAGGGGGAGGGAGACCGGATCCGTGTCTGCTTGTTCCAAACGCTTCTCGGCAGGAAGCCGAGGCGAATTTTAGGATGTTCACCCCCACATGAAAGTGTCGGGTCGAAGATGGTCCAAGCACACGTGCAGGTGTTTGAGCCTGCCCCCTACCAGACATGGGACGGCGGTCAGCAGCCGTGGTGGCAACCACAGCCGCAATACTGGCCTGCCACTTTCTCAGCCTGCATTGAGCAAAGTTTTCATGCAATTATTTGTCAAGTAAGCGGGATCCGTAGAGCGTTGGGCTAAGGTCCCGCAGCCATCATGGCAGTACATGCCGCAGTTGCCGCAGATGCAGGCGATCAAAAGCCTGCACTTTCCACTAGTCGCACTAGCTGCATATCACACGCTTTCCCAAACCGGGACAAGACTTCAGACCGTGCAGCTCTGAGAATCTTTCAGAGGCCCACAAGAAAATGCGGTTTCTTGCAAACGCTGGAGAAATGCCGCCGAACATGTACATCCGCATATCCGCGCGCACGCGCTGAATGTAAAAGGTGCAGCAGTCTTTTTGTATTTCGGATCAGCTGACCCACGTGGACCCACATGGACTCCCTAAGCAAGCGGTGAGCTTTTTTTCTATGCTATGTATTCGGGACAGGGTTTCTATAGGTTTTTGCGCGTGCCTCTCTAAGATCTTTGGCCATCTGTCGGTGCATTTCATCATCGTGCTGCGAACTTTCGAAAGCATGTTTTAAAGCACATGTGTGTTCAATTCAGCTTCGCACATAAAAGCCCAACAGCTTCGTTTTCAGATACACTTGTCTGACCACAGGCACACAGCTTCTCTGGGACACGTTGCAAAACTGTTCCCATGCAATACCGCAAACACCTGCTCAGGCGGTTTGGCGATTTTTTCCTACGCAAGTCTCCTGTGATGTGCATGTTGGATTGATTCAAGCAAGACACACAGACACACACTCCTGTTGCAGGTACCAGCAGCAACCAGCAGCTACGTCAATCCAAGAGCTGCTCAGGACACGGACTCTCTCGCACAGAGCCCAGATGCGCAAGGCTGCACATTCCCTCAAATGAGTCCCTGATGTTCTTCTGGCTTACCTTTTTGAGATGCAGTTTCAGCAAGTTTCACCCTTGCCTTGTGAGGCTTTGCCGCCATCCTTGGAAAAGCGTCTCCAGGAGCTAAAAAGTCTGAATCCCAGCGTGCTCAAGCAAAAGCTCGCAGCTTGGGGAAAGAATGCAGAAAGTAGGCAAAGCACGCTAGTGGCCGCGAGTGTTGACATTGACAACCTGCGCCTGCTCGAAAGGCAACAAAGCAATAAAACCAGCGGCGCCGCCACCGCCTGACAGGGAGCTCTCGAGTGGTCTTTAGCTCCAAGGGTAGCTCCATCAACAGCTGTTGAAATGCTCATGCAGTGACTTGATTTTTTTGCAGGAGTTCGAGGGCAGCATCAAATCTCTCAGTGACAGGCGAATGGACACTTGCGCTATGCAAGCGGATTCGAGTCATGGTTCTTGCTACCAGTAGCCCGTCTGTGGTTTCCTGTGTCTTGCATCTGCGCAGCTCAAAGTGGAGGCATGGCTACGGCTTCATTTCTTGTCAAGATGTACATAGGCTGGAGCCGTTCTTGCAGCTTGCCAACTTTCCCCCTTAGTTTGAAGTGCCACTTGCTGATTGGACCGTTGCAGGATCTACGGTCGAGACACATATGTCCCGAGGGACCTCCATGCTTTGTTGCCTGTGCCGCCTTCGCTCTTCAATGCTCTAGAGAGTGTTGCTATATGTTGCTCATGGAGTTGATTACACGCGCAGGACCTGGTCCCTGAAGACATCAAGGCATGACCTTTTCACATGCGGTCGGCTCATGATGGAACCTTGACTGTGCAAGGCGTTGGACAGAGTCTGGTTCTCTGCTTTCGGGCTCTTGGTCTAGCTTTTTCTGTTTCTTGATTGCAGACAATCCAGATGAAAATCCCCTAGGTCATCTTCAAAATCGGCCTCAGCAAGAAGGGGCACCCACAAGTCACGCAGATTAGACCTGCGATGCTCTCAGAGAGAAGCTAAGTGGCCAGATTGTGAAATTCATCGCCATCATGCTCTGCCATCATGTTATATGCTGATCAGTGCGAATCTGCACGTGATTGGTAGAAGTTTTCGGCTGAGCGTAGCGATTGGTGTATGCACCTCCCTATCAGGCTTTGGCAGCGCCCGAGTCGCCCGAGCATTGATGCAGATTCTTGGCATTGTCCAACCTGTATTCGCATAATGCAGTCAGCAAGTCAGTATCGGCAGTATCGGCTGCAGTTTCCATGGACGGATTTACGTGCCAATGTGGGCAAGAAGAATCTGGTGTCTCTTTGTTTCACGCAGGTGCATGAAGCCGAAAGTTGTGGCTGCATCGTGCTGTCATCTCTAGATCATGTACACTCAGCTCGCCAAACCACAGCGTGCATATTTCCAATACCATCGACGCAATCGCTGCAATGGGAGCTGCGTGCTGTAATAGTTTACATCCAAAATGGACAAACGCAAGCTCCACTGCGAGTTCTGTTGACAAGTTCGGTCATACGCTTTTGCATATGTTCGCCGCTCGCTGACAGATCCAGTACGTCAAGGCCCAAAAGAAGTATCAGCATCGGCATGTGTACTTCAGGCATTTCGTTTTTCAGGATGCAGCTGTAACCACAGTTATTGCGCTAATTTAAGTGACGCTCGTCGTCGAAGCATCAACAGCAGACGCTGGCGATGGCGCCGTTCGCTGCCGGACCCTTGGCGCAGGCTCTTAGAGGCCACGCGCTTGTAGTGTTGTCATGTCACAATGTTCCAGAAGTTCTCAAATCTGCACGCCGCAGTCTTGCCGGTCAGCTTCGAAGAGATCGTGCTGCAAAAGCCGGCAGCTCGCTGCAAGCGAAGTCAAAACGTTGTAACCTGTTGTAACGAACGTTCTAACGCAGAAGCTCAGACTCAGACTGGCCACCGGACAGTTCATCAATTCGCATCTTGCACGAGGGGCGTCGTTCAAACCAGAAAGTCCTTAAAAGGCTCAGATCTCGCATTTCCATGTATGACTGGCACAATGCGTGGAGAGCTTTTGTTGAGACAGCCGGAGATAGCGCGTGAAGTGCAAGGAACCTGTCGATGACTTCTGGGTCAAGGCAGTTCTGCGGGTTTCGATCGACTTTGGCCGTGGCCAGTTCGGGTTTAACCGCGTGGCCTCGCAGGAGACCAAGGGCTACGATCTCAGCCCATATGCGGACGAGTTGCCGCTTTGTGAGGCTGTGGCTGCTCGAGCCGCTACAAGTGTATGTGAAGCGCGGAGAGAGCGATGCACCAGGACTTGGATTCTGGCACCGTGGGGAATGGCGGCTCCTGTTGGAGCACCTGCCATGGGTCAGACGCATAGCCAGGTTGGCCAGGTTGCAGGTCGCACAGTTGAAGCATCTGACGCCCAGGCAGTGTCCTAACGATGTGCTTCAGCCGGGGATAGAAGCTTAGAGCAGATTGCATCCATGGTCACATCATGATGCGATGGCTTCCACGTCATGTTGCTGAGCTTCCGCGCAATGTGGCACACATGAGGTTGGCCTTTGATTTTGATGAGATCAGACCTGGACATCCAGGAGTGGCAGCAGCAACTTACAGCAACAGAAATGTGATGTGCTAAATCACTTGTGAAATGGCGGCCGTCAGTCACACGAATTCTTGTTCCTTGTGAGCCAATAAGACCGCGCGATTGCTGGTCAAACACATGTGCAATGGTGATGCCACGAAAATTGAAGTGTCCTCAATGGGGAACTTGAGCGCGTTTTATTCTAGCTGCCGTTCGTGCCAAGTCAGTCCTACGTGATACAAGGAAGGGAACAGGACGGGGCCGTGCCACAGCCAGGAGCCGTGTTCGACAACACGCGCATGGGGCACGTCACCGGGTTGGAAGCGCTGCTTCGAGAATCAGTTTCTGGGGCAGAGCCTTCAGTTGTGCTTTGAACACTATGCGCCACGATAAGGGATAAGAAAGGCCGACTAGGAATGCCATGGAAGTTATGTATGTTTTCTCGAACTCCTCTCTCGTCATTTTTGCAGCCTTGCTTCGTTGTGTGACCATTTCGGCTGGTTTTGAACCGGGTGCAACAGCCACATGGAATCTGAAGCACTAACTTCTCACCTAGGAAAGCTCCAACAGCTCAGCTGCAAGAATTAATCCCTGCCGAATGGAAGCCCTGTGCTGGCAGGATGTACCTCCCACTTCGAGTGTGTGGGGAACTTTGTCCGAGCCTTATCAGCTGATGATGACAAGCCCTGGATTGTGGGCTTTAGTCATCGAAGTCGGTGCCCGACAACCAGGACCGGGTACTCTGCCATGCTGTGCGGGCATTGGATGTTGCGGGCTTGGTCCGTGTTTGTCGCTTATCATCAAGTTGCGCATTAGGACACTCGAACATGACATCAGGATCATGTCTTGGAGAACTTCGGAACGAAGGCAGAGCTGGAGGCATGTAGTCAACGTCTTTCATGCCTCTGCTTGCAGGGTCTTGTCTGCTGGGAATGAAACGCAGGGCTCATGATCGTTTGCTGCCTGGGGCTTGTCCAGGACAGCGTACCCTCCATTGCTTGCGCACCGGCCGTTATGACGGCAGCCGCAAGTCCTGGCCTTACCCTGGCTGTGCGTGATCATGATGAAGAGAGTTCACACTTCTCCTGGCAAAGAGACGGCGAGAGCTTTGGCTGAAGTCGTGCCGGGCAACCTTTTATCTCGAGGACCCTTTTAGTTAAGGGTAGTCAGAGGTCGTGAGTGCAGGACCACACTGGTGCAGAGGTGTCAGGACTTTCGGGGGCTGACCCTAGATGTGCGCCAAGGCATTGTGAAGGAATTGGTTTCTGCTTTTTGTGGGTTTCTGACGGAATGCGCTGTTTCCGCACGTTTTCGCGTTCCTTTCTCGGGGGTGGGGCTTCCAGAATCCTCGGTGTTTTCGGCACTTTTCCCAAAACGTCCACAGTGCTTCGCACCGAAGTTGTTGGAAGCTTCGCTTCTTTGAGAGTGCCCTAGCTTTGTGCCTCCGGGCGAAACTGAAGCTCCAGTCAAAGTTCGCTGGTGCACTTTTCTTCCTAGTGCCATCTTTTGTCCTTGATGCCACTTTCCAACTTTTGAGGGCACGCCAGGAGCCGCGAGTTTCTGGGTCCCTGCCAGCGAGGGCAGGAGAGCGACTCTGTCGCGTGTACGCTTGACTCGAACCTTGCGAGTGAGCTGGTTTCCTTTGTGGTTCGCCCGGAACAAGTGGCCTTTTTCGTCAGCAGAATCCTTAAACAGCTCTTGCGCACGTGGAGGAAATGGGAGCTCTCCCGGTTCAGAATGGTACCACAAAGGGCCACATGGATGGTGGAGTGCAGGCACGAGACTGCCCAAACCCTACGCTGATGCCTCGCAAGTTTGCGGACCTTGCAGCTGGAGATGGGTGATCAATGCGCCAAATGCCCGGCGCAGTGCTCCTATCAAGCACCTGGAGCAATGGGGATAATGGGGCTGTCGGCCTGCCGCCTCTTATCCTGTTCTTTGTAGGCAAAAATGCCCCGTCTGTACAAAAACAGCCTTGGTAGGCAGCCTGGTCAAAGGCCCGACTGAAGAACCTACTGAGGATTCGGAGGCAGCCCCCCCCCCCCCGCAGGAGACAAACAGGGTGAAGTACAAAGGACCGCGCAGACAGTAGCTCCAGGAAAACAAACAGCCTATCTGAAATCCGCGTTGCCAAACCCCACGTTAAATTCTTCAACCATTCCATGGCGGCCAGAGGAATACACCTGCCTAGATCTGCGTGGTTGTTCGACAGGCCGTTGCGATTGCGCCGAATGCGCTTTGCATGGAGGGTCTAGCTTGAACTTGTAAGACCGAACTAGGAGCTATGCAACGGGCCAGGGATATCGACACAAGGGGGTGGCGGGGGTTACTTGCCCGCACTGCCTCCTCGACAGTGTCAGCGCAATCTTGTATCCCCGACGCCGAGGTTTTCTGCCTTCGCCGAAAAAGAAGCGTCGGTCCGGCACTGCGCTCTGAGCACTCGGCGCTTTTTGTGACTGCAAGGGTGTTAGCTTCCGATGGAGCCTGCAGAGTTCTGCTGCCAAGGCTTGGACTTTCTCTGAGCTGGCAACAGGGTTTCCTTAGTGAATTCTGTGTGAATGCCTCTTGCAGAATGAGCCAAAGCATAGTTATTCTGCTTGAGAGGAGCCTTGAGGTGTAGAGCCATGAGCATGCGCCTCAGCAAAAGAAGGCCGCAGAATCTCCGCTGAATCCAACTACAGTGCTATGAGGGGGCGATGGCTGGCCCATGTGAATTCTTTTGCAGCCGCGCTGCTCGAAGAGCCGGCGCTGATCGCTGGACCCGGCGTGCCAGGACACACCCCTCCCAATTTTTCCTTACTCCCACCTCGAACCTTCCCAACCTGCAACCGCCAACCCGTTCCCCAATATTCCCGTGTTTTTGCTCGCACGGGGACTAGAGAAGTGGAGATCGAGCAATCCGTTTTTGGTCAGGCTAGCATGGCATGCCGAGGTAAGCTCAAGACAGAGGCAGTCTGCACAATCAGTTTCAACTTGTAGTACTTGCCTCGCAGTCACAAAATCGATGTCAGGCCCAGTCTCCCACAGCTCCTCTCCGTGCACCTACTCCCTGTCGGTCCTTGTTCGGCCTGCTGAATCGCAGCCGAGATGCTTCAGGCTCACCCTTTTTGACCTGTTTTGGCATGCTTGACATGTCTTGCCATGCCGCGACATTTTGTGTCATAATGGGCCCGCCATATGCGTCGCTAGACCTGGAGACCTAGCCTCCCGTGTGTTTGCAAGGCGTGGATTCGAGGCCTGCAGGAAGCCAGGTCATGGTGGCACAGACAGAGCAGGCTGCAGACACTTGTGAATGATGAAAGAGACTCTCGTGATCAACGAGTGAGTACCAAGACGCGTCGGCGCTGCAAGTATGTGCTTGCCGAAGTACTGAGAATCTGAGAAGCGTTCACGCTATGCCAGTGCTGCAGTTGAACTTTGTCAGTCACTGCGTGGGTTTCTTGCGGGAGGCCAAGTGCAGCCACCCGTCGGCCGCCTAGCAGATGACAATCGCCACGTGTTTTGCCCACCAGTTCCTTATCTGGCAGCTGCCATAAGTTCAAGAGGAATATTTCTGTAGCATGTTGAAACAGTGCGAACATGTGCAAACAGTGATGCAGCCATATGCAACCAAATTGCGAGCTGTGTGACAGCAGAGCTCGGAACACTGTTCTGAACGTGCAGCGTTGATTGAGCTTCAGTAGCACCTGCCGTAGTGAAGCTTGTCCGCCAAAGCCCATGGATGCCCATGCTCTCCACTAGACCTTTGCTTGGGACTTCATGGGAGCTGCTGAAGGCCTGCGCAGGCGCTCTACGATCCACGTGCCATGCCCGACGTTAAACCGTTAAACGGTGGAACTGCGAGCGCGCACACCCTCACAACGCTGGAGTCAAAAACAGGCTGCGCATGAGCTTTCGTGGCGTTGCCGAGACTCGAGAGTTGGAGTCTCTAGCAGAGGACCAGTAGACTTGGCTCTGCATCTCTACGCCGTTCTAAGCTGTCCCTGGATGTGCCATGTGTTGCCACACTGGCATTTCTTCAACGCCAGGAATGTGAGGAAGGCTCCGATGCCAAGGCTGATGAGGTGCGAAAAGACAGAGCGGTGCGGGAGTCCGGAGCGGCATTGTCGAAAGGCGAAAGTCAGCAACCTTTCCGGCGAGTACCTCAACATCCTCCTGTTGCTTGTGCTCTATACCCTCCAGGCTGACAGGCTTTCGAAGCTCGAAGCTAATCAGCCATATATGTGTGCTTGGAGTAGCAAGGTCGCGCACGATTTAAGGGCCGATTCGGCACTCGCCTGTGGGGCATTTCCGGATCGTCCCGTGGCATCGATTTTCTTTCACCTCTTTGGAAAACAGCATCAGACAACAGTTTTACAAACTGATCTGAAGCCTCCTGAATTAAACGGGTAGTTTTCTTTATCCTGATCTGTCGCTTCGCAGCTTGCGCTTCGAGGTTCTGGGCAGCTTCTGGCAGCTTCTGTCAGGTTCTTTTCGTTCGGTTCGTTCTGTTCGTTCTGTTCGTTCTGCATGATGCAACCTGTTGACCCGGCACCTATTGTTACCCTGCAGCAGACTGCATCCTCCTTCTTCTTCTCGAGATTGGCCACACAGCGAGTGGTTTGAACACCTCTCTCTCTCTCTCTCCCTCTCCTTCCCGTGCCCTCGCACACGCACTGGGCAAGAGCTCTCAGCAGGCTGAAACATCCAATATCATGCCTGCTATGTGAAGACTGCTAACATGCAACAGAAGATGTATGGTTCAACCTCGGTGGCCCCGTTTAGGGTTTATGGTGTTAGGGTTTAGCTGTAGGGTAGGGCTTGGGAGTTTAGGGTTCTAGGTTTTTTTGGTTTCACGATTTAGGGCTTAGGGATTTAGGCGAGTTTAGGGTTTACCATGGGGGCTGCGGCCGAGAACGTACAGCGCACAGCGATATATATATATATATATATATATATGGGTACACGCCTATCCCCCCCCTACCTTTTCTGCAATTTCTGTCTTTTGCACTTTGTCTGCGCTCGATGTTTTTTCATTATGTGTGCCAATGCACCAATAAAATAATGCACCAACGTACCACTGTCCAAACCATTTCGGCTCATGGTTGGGACAAGACCCCAACCGCACCAACGTACCAACGTCCCAATCATTTATCCATATCCATAAGGTTTGGCAGGTGCAGGTGTGGATTGATGTGCATTTTCATACTTGAGTTCGCCTGAGCTTTTGGGGCCCAAGGGCCCGCTCGCTTTCGGGGTCTTTGATGAAGCGCTCCATAACTTCAGAGGACGGGGACGGAAGTTCCAGCCATGCTTCAGCATCTCCTCGTGTCCCGACATCGCCTGCGTCAAGTGCCCATGGTGCCATTCACGTGCAAGATAGCCCTCTTGACGATTGTGCTCCGCAGCCGGCGATGCTGCAGATGTGCATGTCAAATTTCATGTCGGAGTTTGGCTGTGATCAGACTTGTCCGGAAGCCCTCTTGCAGGCGAACGTGTTCACGCTGCGAGATTTTGCATATGGTTTGGACAAGACTGACTTGCTCAGATGGCCGCACAGCCGCTTGTGGATGACTTTACACGACCAAGCTTGCCGTGTTATGGACTCTGCAGCCATCGCCCGGGGACGTCTGCGTTTTGCACAGCAGGCATCCTTGCCGGCAGTTGCTGCTTCAGTACAACCTCATCCAGTTGCCCACGTTAGACCTGAAGGGCGTCTTCGCGAGGCAGCGACTTTGGAAGTGGCGACCACGTCCTGTCCAACTTCTCGAGTTGTCCCTTCGGAAACTTCTCGTGCTCACACCTTGGCAAGCAACTTGGTCGAGCTGCTGTTCAGTTCTCGGGCCGGGCAGATGCAGGAGTGCAACCAGCATATGCAGTCACAGGCGCGAGATCTCCTGCGAGCAAAGTATGCCACGTACTCCCCGGACACCTTGCGCAATGCTGTAGCTGCATGGCGGCGTTGGAGTGCCTGGTGTGAGCGTCAGACTCCGCGCCTCCCACCACTCCCGATGCAAGCTGTGCCAGCTGCGATGTTCCTTTCCTCTGTGCAACGTGGTGAAGGGGTCAAGCGCCGCAATGCTGGAGGCCCGGGAGCCGTGGGAACTGTTTTGTCGGGTCTGAAGTTTTTGCGGGACCACCTTGGGCTGCACATGCATTTAGATGATGAGCTGGTGTCGGCGCCAGCCGATGCGGAACCGCCCAAGCCACTGAAGCAGGCTCCACCCTTCACGATTCGTGACCTGGGATGCTTTGAAAGACTTACATCTTCGCCCAGCCAAATCTTTCGGTATCTGGGGTCAGCGGCAGCGTTGCTAACGTACTCTGGTGTGCGGTTCAAGCATGCGCAGCGGAGCTCGTTCGTTTCTGAGCTTGAGGGCTCTTTGAGGCTACGCTGTTCACGCGGCAAGACGTGACGGGGACGCCGAGCACCTCCACCGTTTGATTGGGTGATGCCGTCCTCGGGCATTTGGGATTCGAACCTGGGCAGCGCTTTCTATGACAGTTGGAAAGTGCTCACTGGCGGTGATGTTGACTTCCTGGTGCCGGCTTTGCTTCCGTTCAAGACGAGCCTGGTCGATGCGCGTGGCTTCGCTCTTGTGCCGATGAGCACCCCTGCGTGGCAGCGCACTCTACAGCAGCTGGTTCTCCTTGCGCCCTCCGAGTGGGGTGTGCGCTCGGGGGAGCTTCCAACCACTTAGGACTTTGGCTACTGTTGCGGAATGCTTGCAGATGCCTCTCCATGACCGTCTTGCGTTGGGTTCATGGGTGGACCCCTTGGATTCCAGTCATCCTAACGCTGCTGCCAGCATGCCAGTTCGTTACGCAGATGAGTCTGTGAAACTCCTCTCTCAGCAGAGGGTCAAGCTGCAGGTGCTGAAGGCCGTGCGGCAGGGTCTGGCGTGTGCTCAGGGAGATGCTCATGCCTTGTCCTGGCCGCAGCTTCTGCAGTCTTCTTTGCCCCGATTGGTTGATGAGGTCAGGCCGGCTGTCGCAGTGGAGTCCGCAGACCCATGCCCTGAAGTCGTGCCATCAGAACACCAACCGGGCCCGGAGATTTCCTCTTCCAGTTCAAGCATCTCTCTCTCGAGTTCGTCCTCCAGCAGTTCAGCCGAAGATGACGTTGATCTCGCCACCTTTGAGTGGGTGGTGCCTCAGCATCCTGGCGGCAAGATTCACCGAGCGCATCCAACCAAGGTGAGCCGGGAGGGTTGTGCAAGACCCGCCTGTTGCGCAATCTCTGGCGCGCCCCATTCGGGCACAGGCGCCTTTGCCGTTATGGCTGAGTTCCCCCAGCGTAAGTGGTGTGAAAGGTGCGCGGCTGACATCTGTCTTCGTCTCACAAGCACCGCTTAGCAGCGACCATCCTTTCGCACCGGGCTTGAGTTTTTTTGTCGATTTTTTTTTCACGTTATCTGTGCAGCCATTTTTTTCTCCTTGTCAAGTGTTTGCGCCGTGTGCTTTTCTCCTAGACATGGATCCCGCGTGGCGGCAGGAGTTGCAGGACCGCGGCCTCCCTGCTGAGGTCGTCACTTTCTTTGAAAATGAGGGCATCACAACTGCTGCTCGCTTTGCGAACTACTTGGACTCCAGGGATGAGGTTATGCCCGTCATCGTTTCCAAGTTGCATAATGTTCCCAACCCTCGGAGCATTAAAGGCGCTCTGACAGAGCTCTGGCGAGAGGTCGATCATGCTGAGTCCTTGCGTCTGCAGCGCAAGGCTCAGGGCCTCAAGCAGGATGACCTTGAAGACCCCTTGCCAGATCATGTTGGGGAAGGGCTTCGGCAACGATTCCTGGAAAGGTACAGATTCAGCTTGTCGCTTAATGAGTCCCTTTGTGAACCTATTGTGGGCCGCGTCAAGAGGGAAATTGACAGGAAGTGTCACACACTCATCTCCGTGGATAGGTGCCGCTCAGCTCGGGAGTCCGCCCGTGACTCTGCAGGAAAACATCTCAAGGTCGGGGCGTCTGTCAGTTTGCACTTTGACACGACGGGCTCTTCGAAAGGACCCAGAACTGTCCCCAGCGTCATGGTGTACTTGCAGTTGCTCGAGCTTCTTCTGGTCGGAGGGTACGCCTTCGTGGGCAACTTCCTCTATGCCTCCTCCAACACCATTTTCTGCAGCATGCAGGTGGTTCGTGACTACCTGTCATTTGTTCGTGCCAAGGTAGCGCCGCTCACAGGCCAGTTGCAGCCTTTGTCAGCACTTCGTCGCGCTGATGAAGACACCCGTACGCTATGGGCAGAGGCCATGCGTGAAGGGAAGTCCTTTGATGAGGCTGTCAAGTCCTGCGAGGCCAAGGTTGCAGCTTTATGGTTGTTTGCACATCCTGCCGATGTTACCTCTGCGCAAGCTCTGGTGGATTTGGATCCAAGCCCCAAGCGTAGAAAACGTGAGGAGGATCCTAATGCTCCCAAAGTTGCATCAGTTGATTCATCTGGCAAGTCTTTGTGTCGCTTGTGGAATGACGGCAAGTGCAACCCTCAATCTTGCAAGCATGGGCGACAGCACAGTTGCAACTACCTGACGAAGGCGGGCGTTGCTTGCGGTCAGCCACATCGCCGTTGTGAACACCACAAATAGGGACAGCTCCCCTCACTGGCACGGAGCTCCGATGATGATTCTGAGACAGTGGGGGGTGTTTCGCGCCCGTTTCCTAGCGTGCAGAATGTTGCGCGGGTGTTGCCAACTCCGCCCCCAGGGGAGTGGTCCTGCATGCCTGCAGCTAGCGTTGCTGTTATTCCAGGCACTTCTGCTCCCCGCGAGGAACTGTCTTGGGCCGCGAATGTGTCGCTCACCCGGCCCAGCAAACAGGCGATGCAAAGGCTCCGTCACCTTGGCAAGCCCAAGATGCTCGTGCTTTCCTTCTTCGATGGTGTTGGTGCGGTTTGGTTGTCCTTGCCCGCTGATGTTTTTGAAGTTTTGCCGTGCAGCTTCGAGATTGATCAGGATTGCCTGGCTGTCTTGCAACATCGCCACCCCAACCTCATTCAGGCGGGCTCCGTGGACTCTGTCTCTTCTGCATGGTTTGATGACTTGCTCAAGCGGATGCAACCCGACTGCTGTCTACTGGCTGGTGGCTCGCCTTGTCAGCAGCTGTCTCAGTTGGCTGGTCGGCGGCAGGGCCTTTCCGGCAAGGACAGCCGGCAATTCGCAAGTGCCAGGGACATTCTTCACTCGTTGCTTTCCCGAACAGGCGTGCCTTTCTTCTGTCTGTTGGAAAATGTTCTCATGGAGGCCAAGTACCAGCGTGCCATTTCGGCCGCTCTGGGCAGTTTGCCGTTGCTGGTGAATGCTGCTGACACGGGGTGGCGCCAGAGAAGGCGGTTGTGCTGGTTCAACTGGGAGCTCAGCCCGTTGCTTCGACAGTGGGTTTCCTGCGACGCCGCAAGTTCCTGCTTTCACTTGAAGATCCCACGAGTTCATCGACATCTCCCCGTCCTGACGTCCATCTTCAAAGGAGGCTGGTTTCCCAAATTCCTAAAGAAATCGGCTTCGCAGGAGCATCCTGAAGGCAGATTCCCAACTATTTCTGGGCCTCTGCGACCGGGCTCGCGGCCGCGAGGTTGGAGCGCAGCTTCTCTTCACGCACGCCGCCGTTTCGAGGAGGCGGTTGTCAAGTTCCCGGTTTATCACTTCGAAGATGGTGCTTTTGTGTGGAAAGGGCCGCGTGCGCGGTTGCCGAGCGCAGACGAGAAAGAACTCTTGCTTGGCATGCCAGCTTCCTACACTCGTGTCCCTCGTGGCGATGATCCTGGGGTCCTTTCTGACGCGGCTCGATTGAAATTGTTGGGCAACACTTGGCACGTGCCCACGTTCAAGCTGTTGTTTGCTGCTTGGCCTGGTTTTGCGGATTGCCGATGTCGGAGGGTGCTCTTCATGTTAAACCATCCGTGCAGCTGCCAGTGCCTGTTTCCGTTGAGGATCCCGTGGCGTTCCTCTGGGGGGCCGAGGGTCAGGATTTCATTTTGAAGTACATTGACTGCCAGCCTCCTCCCCTGAACACGTTGGCCAAGCCGTTCGCGCACCTGTTTCATGCTCCTTCAAGTGTCAATGACTACTATCGCCACTTGACAAAGCTGGGCCTCCAAAGGGGAGGCGTGGTTCTGCCCGACTTCTACGAGCAGGGTGCTTCCTCAGGTTTCAGTGCGCTGGCAGCCTGTCAGCGGGGTTCTCATTTCAGTCGTGAAGGGTGGCCGCGTATTGTCCCTGAAGGCCTGGGCGTGCAAGGCCATTTGGAGGCCGCGTTGGCCATCGATAACCATCCCTTCCACACAGAGGTCGATTTGCCGCTTGATTTGGACTTCGCTGTACACTGCGCGACTTCTGAGATTCAGATACAGCATCGCCGCTCTCAGATCCGCCGTTGGCGAGCAAAGGCCAAGCAACTGTCCGACTTGTCGCACGCTTGTTTGCTCGCCATGAGCCCTCGTGTTCGTGCCGTGGCAGCTCGCACAAACATTGCAATGTGGCTGTACCTTTGCATTGCTACTGCTTGGGCTGACGTCACCCTTCCTGGGAGATTTCTCGTTGGTTTCTCAGTGGTTGGTCGAGTGGAGGACGTGCCAATATTTCGCCCAGTTGAAAGGTGTCCCAAACCTGGCTGCTCGCAAAATCTGCTAGACTCGGCCGAGGCCTACACCGCCACTCTCATGCAACAACTCAAGCCCAGCAAATGCCCGGAAGCAGATGCGGCCCTCCTGGCACTGTGTCGCAAAGATCTGGATCGTGGTGGCGCAGCAGGTTTTCTTACCAAGGAGGCCGTTGACGCTAAATATGGAGTGGGTCGATGGCGTGCTCTTCCTCGCTTTCCCCTACACCAAGGCGAGAAGTGGCGCGGCATCGATGACGGCAGGCGCTCAGGACACAATGATGAGTCGGAGGCTTGGTGCCGTGTGCGCGCTACCTCCCACGACCTTGTCCTGGCTTTGGCGCGAAGGTTCAAAGTTCTTGCTCAAAAAGCCCGCCGACATGCTGCTTTGCAAGCTGGTGTTGATGATGAAAGTGCTGCGTACAGGTGGAGGCCGACAGCGGATGTTCACGCTTGCTTCCTCATCGTTGGCTTCTACCATCATGAGGTTCGTGGTGTGAGGTTTCTGGAATTGTATGGCCACCCGTTCGGTTTGAGCAGTTCCGTGCTCAACTACAACCGCGGTCCCGAGCTGCAGGTGGCCGCTGCTAGGCAACTTTTGAGAGTGCCCTCGCTGCATTTCTACGATGACAACCTTTGCATGGACCTTGCAGACGGCAAAGGCTCGGCTCAGCAATCCTTCGGATCTATGTGCTCATTGTTAGGGGTGCAGCTGGACCCGGACAAGAAGGCCCTCATGTCTGCCAAGTTTGTCTACACAGGGGTCCTTTTCGATTTCACGCCACTTTTTGAAGATGGCACCGTTGTTGTATCACCCAAACCAGGCAGAATTGATTCTCTAAGACGGGAGGTGGACAGTGCCTTGCTGCAAAACAAGTTGTCTTCGGCTCAGGCCAGCTCCTTGCGAGGCAAGTCCGCTTTCCTCAGCTCCCAGATACAGGGCCGTATTCAGCGTTTTGCTGACACTGCGTTGGCACAGCGCCAATACCGCGACAAAGGTTCCACACTGACCATGTGCTTGCGGGATGCGTTGCATTTCTTACAGTCTCTGCTGGGCGTGCTGCCTCCACGGGTGGTAGCCTTCTTGCCGCAGAGCCGCCCATGTATCATCTACACGGACGCCATGTGGTCTCAGGGTCAGCCTGCAGGTCTCAGCTGCGTGATTTTCAGCCCACGTCGCCGCCAACCTGTCGGACTTTATTCTCAGCTTCCCGAGCAAGTGTTTGTGCAATTCACGCCGAGGGACACTCACATAAATCAAGCGGAGATTGCTGCCCTTCTGCTGGCCACCTGCTATGCGCCAGATCTTTTAAAGCATGAGTTTGTTGTTCATTTCGTTGACAACAGCGCAGCTTTGGCAGGATTGGTCAAAGGCCACTCCTGTAACTGGGATAGTTCTGCATTGCTTTCAGTGTTTGCCATACAGACTGCGTCTCTTCGCGCTCATTTCTGGCACGAGTGGGTAGAGTCCATTGCTAATGTGTCAGACGGCCTAAGCCGCGACGGGGAAGATGACGAGTTTCTCAAAGGCCTTTCTGCTGAGGTGCTCACCGTTCCTTTCCCATTGGATGGGCAGCTAGCTGATGCACCGCTCGGTGCGTTGCTCAAACACTTCAACCTTTAACATAAGCTCCAAAACATGCTCCTTACCCAGGGCTTTCTTTGGATGCTTCTTGTACGTTCAAGTTGGGCACACATGTTACATTGGGTGTCTGTGCCTATTCCTCAATGGGCACCACAGACATCCTGTCCAAACGGACCTTTTGCTTTGCATCACATCCCTCACGGTGCCAGTGCAAGCCATTCGCGTTGCATTTGACATGCCTTGCTGGCTCTTGTTTTATTGATAGCGAACACCAATGATTTTCAAGCTATCTGCTGGCATCAGGGTTACGGTGCACGATCAGGCTGCTCAGGTATCGCAACGAACTCAGAGCAGTGAGGCGCAAAGAAAAGTGGCGAGACTCGAAGTATCCAACATGCGTATCCATATCCATAAGGTTTGGCAGGTGCAGGTGTGGATTGATGTGCATTTTCATACTTGAGTTCGCCTGAGCTTTTGGGGCCCAAGGGCCCGCTCGCTTTCGGGGTCTTTGATGACCCGCCCTCCCATGAACCCTTGGGCTTTCGCGCTCTGTTGTAAAACAGGGTGAGGTGGGCTCCGGGGGGCACCGCAGACATCCTGTCCAAACGGACCTTTTGCTTTGCATCACAACCCTCACGGTGCCAGTGCAAGCCATTCGCATTGCATTTGACATGCCTTGCTGGCTCTTGTTTTATTGATAGCGAACACCAATGATTTTCAAGCTATCTGCTGGCATCAGGGTTACGGTGCACGATCAGGCTGCTCAGGTATCGCAACGAACTCAGAGCAGTGAGGCGCAAAGAAAAGTGGCGAGACTCGAAGTATCCAACATGCGTATCCATATCCATAAGGTTTGGCAGGTGCAGGTGTGGATTGATGTGCATTTTCATACTTGAGTTCGCCTGAGCTTTTGGGGCCCAAGGGCCCGCTCGCTTTCGGGGTCTTTGATGACCCGCCCTCCCATGAACCCTTGGGCTTTCGCGCTCTGTTGTAAAACAGGGTGAGGTGGGCTCCGGGGGGCACCGCAGACATCCTGTCCAAACGGACCTTTTGCTTTGCATCACAACCCTCACGGTGCCAGTGCAAGCCATTCGCATTGCATTTGACATGCCTTGCTGGCTCTTGTTTTATTGATAGCGAACACCAATGATTTTCAAGCTATCTGCTGGCATCAGGGTTACGGTGCACGATCAGGCTGCTCAGGTATCGCAACGAACTCAGAGCAGTGAGGCGCAAAGAAAAGTGGCGAGACTCGAAGTATCCAACATGCATCGGCCCATGATTGGGACACCAACGTCCCAGTTATTTCGGCCCATGATTGGGAATGAAGAACCGATGTACCAATGTACCGATGTACCAATGTACCAATGTACCAATGTACCAATGTACCAATGTACCAATGTACCAATGTACCAATGTACCAATCATGTCGGCCCATGATTGGTACAAAGGATGAACCAAAGTACCAATGTACCAATCATTTCGGCCCATGATTGGTGCATAGGATGTTTGTACCAATCATGGGCCGAAATCATTGGTACATTGGTACATTGGGTTATGGGCCGTCCTTTGTTCCAATCATGGGCCGAAATCATTGATACATTGGTACATTGCTACATTGGTACAGTGGGTCATGGGTCGTCCTTTGTGCCAACCATGGGCCGAAAACATTGGTACATTGGTACATTGGTACCGTACATTGGTACATTGGTACATTGGTTCATTGGTTCTTTGGTTCGTTGCTGCATTGGCACTGGCAGTAAAGCCTAAACCCTCTGTGTATGTATGTAGGGTGTATGTGTTGTATGAAAAGGCGGAACTTCTACCCACATAGTGTAGGTATATTATTGTATTACATGTAGGCCCCACGGAAACGAGAACAAAGTCCTAAACCCTATTCGTCCCCCTGCCCAGGTAGCACAAAGTCAACACCAACTTCATAGTTGTATGTTTTTTGTTGGGAAGCTGTTTGTAAACAGGTGTTATATGTATTATTTTCTTATTATTGTATATTCAATACTCATTAGATCTTTTCTTTTTGATCAACACCACATACGCCCCAGGTGGTCCCAGGAAATAGTGAAAAGATATTTGCTCACAGTATTCTCGCATCCCCGGGGATTATAGTCAAAGATATTTCGCATCACCCTATGCGCCCGAATACTTCCTAGTCTTATGGCTCGAGGCTTACCATCCTCCCTTCTCCATTATCTGTATTTGATATCTATATACATACATGATGTGGGTACTAATTTTTCGTTTGCATTTCCACAGGAGGCAAGCGCTGTACAAACATAGGCATAACCCTTCGGGAATTAAGCTTTAGGGGCTGACGCCTCAAGCCCTCTAAGCCTTAAACCTGTAAGGTTAAAACTCTATAGGCAGGGTTCAACCCCATGTCAGGGCTTTAGAGATAAACCCTGAAAAACCCTAAGCCTTTAAACCCTATAGGGTTTGAAGGTTTAAATGCCTAAGCCTGAGGCGTAAATTCCTAAACTTCATATGCATTTGAACCTAAGAGTCAGGGCATTTATACCTTCAGCGCCTATAGGCCTTTACGGTTAAAACCTTTGAACGTTTTAGAGCCCTATAGGGTTTAAACTTTTGAACTTGTAGAGCCCTATAGGGCTTTGTACGTAGGACCTTTAGGGTCTATGTGAATATTCTCTGGGGGGGGGGGGGTATAGTATTAATAATATACATAATCTTTATTATTATAATATTAATACTATTAATAATATTGGGAGCATTAGTAGTATTAATATAGTACTAATAGTATTAATAATATTACCAGTATTTAAAATACTAATACCATTAATAGTATTAGTAGTATGAATATAGTATTCAAAGTATTCAAAATATTAATAGTATTTATAAAAACACACTCTTAATATTATTAATGCTATCAATATTATCAATAGTATAAATAATATGAATAGTATTAGTAGCATTAATACTATGATTAGTAGTAATCGTATCGATAGTATTTCTTAGATTGCAGACCGAATCGAGCACCAACTGTATGTTCGCGCACCAAACACACCGTACAGCGCACCAAAACAACTTGGCGCATCACCAAAACCTTGCTCCCAGCACCATGACGTGGCTCAAGCTCCCTGTCTGGCGAGCAAAAGAAGTGGTGTTCCTTCACGAGGTCCTGTGTCACTAA
This sequence comes from Symbiodinium natans, assembly GCA_905221605.1. Lineage (NCBI taxonomy): Eukaryota > Dinophyceae > Suessiales > Symbiodiniaceae > Symbiodinium > Symbiodinium natans. The sequence continues at coordinate 173,316 of CAJNDS010002573.1, read as the reverse complement.
CCATCTGTGCCTGTCGTCAGCAGCAGGCACAGGTCGGCAGCATAAACACGCAATCCTGCCCGATGAGCCAATGTCCACCCATGCTTCCTCAGCCGCAGCCGAGCCGTCAGCCAAGGAGACCCCGACGGTACCGCTTACCCATGCTGTGCATTGTTTGAAGCCTTGAAGTGGCGAGCCAGGTTTTTTTGGGGGGTTTAGGCGGTTTAGGGTTTGGTGTTTAGGCTTTAGGGTTTCGGGCTTTTATTGGGTTGAGGCCTTAGGGTTTAGGGTTTGCTCTTTTCGGGTTTAGGGTTTGCTCTTTTCGGGTTTAGGGTTTGCTCTTTTCGGGTTTAGGGTTTGCTGCTTAAGGTTAAGGGTTTAGGGTCCAGGGTTTAGGGTTTAGGCTTAGGGCTTAGGGTTTCGGGTTTTGGGTCTCGGGCTGAGGTTTAGGGTTGAGGGTTGACGGCTTAGGGCTTAGGGTTTCGGGTTTACGGTGTAGGGTTCAAGGTCTAGGGTTTAGGGTTGGTTTAGGGTTTCGGGAGGGTTTAGGGTCTAGGGTTTAGGCTTAGGGTTGAGGCTGAGGGTTTACGGCTTAGGGTTTAGGGTTTAGGGAGGCTGGGCACAAGGCAAAGAGCGTCTAGGGTTTAGGTTTAGGGTTGAGGCTGAGGGTTTATGGCTTAGGGTTTAGGGTTGAGAGGGTTTACGGCTTAGGGCTTAGGGTTTAGGGTTTACGGTGTAGGGCTCAAGGTGTAGGGTTTAGGGTTTCGGGACAGTTTAGGTGCCAGGAGGTCCAAGCCTGGCGGCGGCGTAACGTGCTCTCCTAACAGTGTCAGCAAGCATTCGTGCTGCCCCCTTTGTTCTCCGTGGCTTGCAAGCTTCTGGCTGGCGAAGGTGCTGCTAAGACATGCCGTCTTTGCAAGCATCTCTATAGGGTTGCGCGAAACGTCGGGGTGTCTTCTTTCTTAACCAGGCTCTGAACAGTGTCAGCAAGCATTCAACTAAGACATGCCGTCTTTGCAAGCAGCTAGGGCTTCCACCAGCTGACAAGGGGTGATTGCATCAGATCAGATCGGGTCGGGTCAGGCGGCTGCGCTGACCGCCGTTCCTGCGTCAGGCTGCTGTGACGGATGTGGCCGAGCCAGCGGCGGAGCTCATGCTGAGGGTTTGCTGCCAACTTTGAGGATTCAGCTTGCCACCGTGCCTCTGTCAGGCTGCGGTGCCTGGACCAGCGCCAAACCTTCTGCGCCAGGTTCCTCGCCGTCTTCGGGTTCTGCTGTCGAAAACTCGCCTTTTTGGGCTGAGGGTTTGCTGCCAAATTTCAGGCTTTTACTTGCCACCAACTGAGGAGCATATCAGATCAGATCGGGTCGGGTTTGCCCTCTCAAAACAGCCGTACACTAAGTGACATAGAGTAGATCAGATCAGATCGGTCCAGTTCGACTTCCAATCCTGCATCAGCCTCCTGCGGCCGTGTGGTGAGGACGGTGGCGGAGCTTGCGCGCAAGGTGCCCCGCCGCGTCAGCAATGGTCGGACTACATCAGATCACACAACACAGCAGAGTGTTTCACTACACTGGCGTGCCTGCCAGCATTTCCAGGGTTTGCGATGAAACCTGTCCAGATTCTGGGCTGATAGGGCCTTTTTTCACAACTCCAGGTTTTGGGCTCATAGGGCACGGGGTTGGCTGAGTTATGCCCTTTGTTCGCAGCCAGGTATGGAATCAGTCAGATCAGGTCAGGGCAGGTCGAGTCGGGTTTCAGCCCGGTGACTACTACACTTGAGACGAATATGCCGTCCTTGCTAGCTCCTTTGGCTTTCGTGCAGCAGCACAGTAGACTCATTGCCTCGTTTCGCCACGTTCGGCGAGGTTCGTCTTGCAGCCCACTCGATGGGTTTACTTTGTGGCCTGGAAGCTTTTGGCTGCCGCTGGGGTTGTGAAGCACGTGCCCCGAGACTTGCTCCCGTTGGACATGCTGACCGACGGCGAGCTCTGGAGCTGCGCGCAGCTCTTGGTTGCTGGCAACACCTCCTTTCTGCGCCAGCACGACGTCACATTGGATAGCCTTCTTCGGCGCAAAGCTCCATTCTTCGAGCGGTTTCATCAGCTTCTGCAAGCCAATCGCACACCGTTTCTCCTGGGCAAGGTCCACAGCATGTTCCAGGCCGCAGAGGATCTCATGCTGCGTGTCGACGGGCCACAGATGCCTATGTGGGAGCAAGCGCAGACCCGCAACTTGGACAGTTGACCACGCGTTTCTTCGCCGTCTGCGCAGGCGTTGCCGACGTCTCCGCGCTCGGATGACCTTGGGGAGAGTCCGCCATATTCCGATGAAGGTGAGTCTATGTAGCCACTGGAAGCTTGGCTTTTGTCTTTATTACCCCTCAGAAGTAGGGAAGGCAGTGCTGACTATCCTAGCACTGACTTACCGGCTCTTGTCTTTCTGATGGCTGGGACCTTAAAGTAGAAAGGGTTTTGCAAACTTTTACGTCTAGATACCGGAGTTGTGCAGCATTGAGCCAGCAGATAATTTTGCAAGAGCCGCGCCAAACGTGCGCATTTGAAAGAAAAGGCTTCTCTCTCAGACGTGGTTTTCGGACTGCTCATGTTGCCGACTGCTTCAAAGTCTGAGTCTTGCGTAGGGTTCATGGGCTCACCGTTCCTGCGTCAGGCTGCTGTGACTGGTGTGGCCGAGCCAGTGGCGGAGGCCCGTGTCAGGTCCCCTTTCAGGGCCGAGGGCTTGCTGCCAACTTGAAGGGTTATTTGCCGCCAAGCGAGTTGTCGGGTCAGGCTGACTTACACGCGTGCAGTCAGATCAGATCAGATCGGGATAGGTTCGAGTCATGTCGAGCAGCTCAAAATTCATCAGATCAGATCAGATCGTGCTAGTTCGAGTCATGCTGCACGGCTCGTCTGAGCTGCAGACAGGCTGACTTACACGGGTTAGGTTAGATAGGGCCATCGAACATGAATACCTCTCCCTGCCGTTCCTGCCAGGCTCCTGCTCCTGGTGTGCGCGAGCCGCCGGAAGAGTTCGTGCGTGAGCCTGCGTGACGTGTTAAGCCGCTCTGTTCGCGCGGGATAGGTCAGATCATGTGAGGTCGGGTCAGGTCGCGTCGGGTCCGGGCCACCGCGCAATTCCCTGCAACCGTTCCAACATCAGGCTCCGCCTGATGTGGTCGAGCGGGCCTGTGTCGAGCTTCTGTCAGTTCAGATTGGATGCGCTCCGTCTGGTTGGTGCCTTGTAGTCACGCAGTCAGATCATAATCATATCATGTCATGCCAGTTCATCTCACATCTGACACGCTCCCAAACCCCGAAAAAAATCTCGACTCCCAGATCCCTAAACCTGGTCGGATGCGAATCCACGCGCAGTGAATGTGCAGGCTCCTTCGCTTTGGATGTCTAGGTATACTGGTGTGTCCACGTATGGGTAGAAGGTGTCAAACCCCGGGCGTGTCTTTCGTTATGCTGGCATGCGCAGTCAGCTGGCTGCGCTGGTACTATTGCTACATATCCGTGTTTTGGGTTTGGTGCATACAGATTGACTTTGGTGCAGGCTACGCTAACTTGGTGCATGTTTCGGTGCTCTTGGTGCGCGTTTCGGAGATTATGGTGAGCGTGTTTTTTTTGCCACCTATATATACACATATATAATGAGTCCGGGGGACTGTGGGCGTGCACTTTATTTGTTTTTTTTTTTAACTCTCTCGTACTTGATAACTATCGTTCAATCTTCAGGTGGTGATCTCTCTCATCTTAATTATGAAATTGCCTTGTCATTATTTGTGCGAGAACATGCTATGTATGAAGTGCTACTACGCTTCATGCCAGGCCTTGATCACATGGAAACAGCTTTTCAGATCAAGTGAGTATCCCAGTGTTTTGGGCGATAGCAAGATATCCAGGTCTATACCCGGCTTAGTTCGTGAACTAGGAGGACAAGATGGAGAACTCAGTTTCGATGAGGCTGTTGGTCAAGTAGCAGGTCAAAAACTCAAAGGACCAGAGACACGACTCATCAAGTGCGATCGTCGGAACGGTGTCGGTCCCCTCCCAACGACCTACCCTTGCTTCAACTTTTCTTAGTATAGTCAGAGCAAGGAATCCTAAGCTCGCATATTTGAGCACCGGGAAATGAAGGACAGCTATTGGGACAATTGGGACACCCGCCTCACAGGCTCCGATAAGCCAGCATTGGGCTACTCCATGTTTTGAATCTTAACAGGACAATGATGGCTTTACAGTAGTTTGTATGTGTTAATTTATCTTGGCAACTTGTTCTTTCGAAGGGCAAAGAATGTTGCTTTATTAGATAAATTGTAGTTTCGCAAGGCAAAATATTAATCAAATACCATACGGAAAGTCCACTGAAGTGCTGTGTTGTTATGCATGAATGAAATAGTCAATGTCTATTATACACAGCATTTGCCCTATGCGAGTTTAACTATTGCAGCACTTAGTATATAGCTGAATATTGACTAAATGAATTCAACTTAAAAAGGCTGTTTTTTTGCACAACTAAAGTACGCGCTAGACACCTTGAGTTTCATAATAATGAAACCAATGCTACTGAAGTACTAGTTAAGACTACTGATGCGCGATGCCTGAAAAGAGACAGGCTTTAAAATGCACAATTCTCATAGTAAAGTAGTTGTTGCGTCACAAAGGTCATAGCGCAAGAATTTCACAAACGCAAAAAACCGAAATGCAAGCTTCTCAGGAGAACCTCTGGTGAAGTTTGGATTTGAGGGTTTTGAAGTCTCTCTAGATAAATAAAGCAACTGTTTAAGCAAATAACTCTAGGCAACAAACCTGTTTCCAGGCAAATATTGCGTCTACTAGGCAAAATATTGCTCAAACCATGCAGTACTCATTACATGCTGATTCTACCAATCTAGCAGTCAGTGAATATTCAGTTATTGGGTGAGTACAAGATTTATTGAATATACACAGAATATGACATAATGCTCAGTAAATGGTACTTGACAACAGAAAACTAACTCAATTATGTACTAATGAAATACCATTTATATACTATTTGCTTAGACAAGTGCAATTTACATAAAAAAGCCTTGAAAAGCACAAATTCCTAAGAACCATACCATCCACCCAGTAAAGGCTATAGTACTGAGCGTGGGAATGCGGGGTTTGGAGGCAGAACCAATGCTCAAACGCTCTTTACATGCTACTTGAATATGAAACTAAATCATTCATGTACCCATTAAATACAGTACTCTTTAAATACACGATGCCTAGAAAAGTACAATTTGCATAGAAAAGCGCAGAAAAAGCACAATTTTCTAAGAGGGAAGGGGGGCTCAGGCAGGAAAGGCAGCACGGAAAAGCACAAAAAAGCCACAAACGCACAAAAACACACAAAAAGCTAAAACTAGGAAAAAGAACATAAAAGCCAAACAAATATATTTCAGGATTCTCCACAATATTCTCACGGAAAAAACAACAATATTTCAGGAGTCACTATGAATACTATGAATACTATGAATACTATGAATACTATTAAGACTACTAATATTACGAATACTAGTAATACTATTAATACTATTAATACTATTAATTTTATTAATATTATTAATACTATTAACACTATTAATACTATTAATGCTATTAATACTATTAATACTATGAATAGTATTAATATTATTGATACTATTAATACTACTAGTACTATTAGTACTACTAATATTACTAATACTATTCATACTATTAGTACTATGAATACTAAACCATTTCACCCATTCCAAAACTGTTGAAATGGTTGAAATGGTATTTTTTTGTCCATTTCAGCCATAAGGATTTAAAACAGCTGAAGTGGTTGAAATGGTTTACTTGGGTTTGGGCGTTTACGGGTGGTAGGGTTTTTAGATGTTTGATGTGACTGCGTTTAAAAGCAGTGGCTGTGTTTATAAACAGCGGCTGTGTTTATAAACAGTAGCTGTGTTTATAGACATGGCTGTGCTATAGTTACTAGTTAGGCTACTGTATCACGACACTGAAAGAGTACCTACTGTATGCCCGCGGGAACACGGGAATTCTGTGAGCAAATATCTTCATTTCAGACCTGTTGGGGGGAAGGCTTGGGTTTGGGCGTTTACGGGTGGTAGGGTTTAACAGTAGCTGTGTTTAGAGACATGGCTGTGCTATAGTTTCTAGTTCGGCTACTCACTGAAAGAGTGCCTACTGGTACTGTATGAAGTGTATGAAGACATCGAAAATGCAGGGGGGGGGGATAGGCGGCCGCCCATATATATATGGTCACCCCCCCCCCCCCCTACGACAGACCCTGGAATTGCATTTCCAGTCTGTCCAGGAAGGGGGCGGAAGACCAACGCTCCAAAATTCCTCGAGTTTCCAAAAATCCAAAAACCCAAAAAACCCAACCCAAGTTTCGGATTTTTGGAAACTCGAGCGGGAGCCTTAAAATCCAAAAATCGAGCAAATTCCTCGACTTTCCAAAATTCCAAAAATTCCAACCCAAGTTTCGGATTTTTGGAAACTCGAGCGGGAGCCTCAAAATCCAAAAATCGAGCAAATTCCTCGAGTTTCCAAAATTCCAAAAATTCCAACCCAAGTTTCGGATTTTTGGAAACTCGAGCGGGAGCCTCAAAATCCAAAAATCGAGCAAATTCCTCGAGTTTCCAAAATTCCAAAAATCCAAAAATTCCAACCCAAGTTTCGGATTTTTGGAAACTCGAGCGGGAGCGTCAAAATCCAAAAATCGAGCAAATTCCTCGAGTTTCCAAAACTCCAAACCTTGGGGTTTTTTTTTGGATTTTTGGAATTTTGGAAACTCGAGGAATTTGCTCGATTTTTGGATTTTGAGGCTCCCGTTCGAGTTTCCAAAAATCCAAACCTTTGGGGTGGATTTTTGGATTTTTGGAATTTTGGAAACTGGAGTTTGGATAAGATTTTTTCAGGGGTTCTTATATGATTCCTTATTATGATTTAGGCTGCCTATTCAATTTTATAATACTCCTGTTCACTTTAATGGGGGTCCTTATTTAATGAATAAGATTCCTAATCATTTTACTAGCATTCAAAGTGATTTTCAATAGGGTTCCTGTATTTGTTTAATGAGGTTCGTATTGAATTTTAAAGGATGCCTATTAAAGGGCTTTATTGGGTTTAAGATTGATTCCTATTCATTTTACTCAAATGCCAAGTAATTTGAATACGATTCTGAGTCATTTTAATAGCATTCTTATTCCTAGTTAGTTTTAAAAAAAGTTTTAAATAAATTAGCCTAAGAATTTTAATAAGCATCATAACAAACTTTAAACATATTCCTATTAATGTCAATAGGCTTCTTGTTCATTTTCATAAGATGTCGTACAATTTCTCATTGGATTCCGTTTGCTTTGACAAGCTTCCTATTCATGTAAAAAGGCTTCTGATTAATTAGAATAGGCTTCGTATTCATTTTAGCAGGGTTTCTCATTCATGTTGACAGGATTCCTGTAATGTTCATAGGATTCCTACTAGATTCCACAGTGCTCCGATTATGCTTTAAATCCTGTTCCCTATTCATTTCACTTGGACTCGAAGTAATGTTATTGTAACTCTTATTAATTTTATTAGCAATCCTATTTATTAAAAGTTTTAATAGGGTTCATCATACGTCTAACAGTACGACTCTTATTGTTTCAAGTTTTAAAGCGTCCACGTTACTTTTTTCATAGAATTTTTTATTGGCTCCTCTTAATCTTTTAATAGGATTCATCTTCATGTTAAACGGATTCCTGTTACTCTTAAAAGAATTCATAGATTCTTTTGTAGGGTTCCTATTGATTTTAATAGCATTCCTATGAATTCAAAAGGGTTCCTATTCATTTCAATGGCCTTCCTATGATTCCTCTGAATTTAGGACTCCAAGAAAATTTAATAGGAGCCCTGTTAATTTAATAAGCTTCTACATATTGCAACCAGGTTCTTATTGATTGTACTAGGATTCTTACTAAGTTTTCACAAAAGACTCGTCTCAATTTCAATAGGGTTCTCATTCATTTTAATGGGTTTCCCATTGATTTAAATGGGATTCCTATTGAACTCATACGAACCCTATGAATCCTATTAAATTTAATAGGAACCCAAGTAAAACTAACAGCAATCTTATTGAAATTAATAGCAATCCACGATGTCCAGCAAATTGTTCAGGTCACTTCTGTTTGAGCACTCGCTCGAGCAATTGCTGAGTGGATCAAATTATGTGAATTAAGCTTTTTGGAATCAACGAAGTTAACGAAAGTGTTTGAAATCAATTACGGTAGACAAATCTGTGAAGTTGAGTAAATATTTAATGAATTAGTAAAACCCTACCATGACCAAACTGGCAGGCCGATCTGTCGGACTTCAGGGAAGAGCATATGGAGACGTGTTTTTTTTTGGGGGGGGGAGGTAATGTATATATCTATTGTTTGTTAACGTGTCTGGCTGCTGTGTGCAGCTATGCTGTCCGTAGCCTTTTTTTCGCTTCCGGCGTCTGTCGTAGGGGGGGGTGAGCATATATATATATATATATGGATATGTATATATATATATGTGCATATAGGTATGTATCTATATATATATATGCTCACCCCCCCCCCCTCGACAGACCCCGGAAGCGAAAAAAAGGCTGAGGGCGCGACGGACAGCATAGCTGCACACAGTAGCCAGACACGTTAACACACAATAGAGCATATTTTTTTCGATTAGTACGGCTTTGTGTTCGCAATGAAAGATGCAGACAGATGTGAGAAGGACGCATGCTGTAAGGACCTGAACAATTTGCTCGACATCGTGGATTGCTATTAATTTTAATAAGGTTGCTCTTAGTTTTACTTGGGTTCCTATTAAGTTTATTAGGATTCATAGGCTTCGTATGAGTTCAATAGGAATCCTATTTAAATCAATAGGAACCCCATTAAAATGAATGAGAACCCTATTGAAATTAAGACGAGTCTTTTTTGAAAACTTAGTAAGAATCCTAGTACAATTAATAAGAACCTGGTTGAAATACGTAGAAGCTCCTATTAAAATTTCTTGGCGTCCTAAATTCAGAGGAACCATAGGAAGGCCATTCAAATGAATAGGAACCCTTTTGAATTCATAGGAATGCTATTAAAATTAATAGGAACCCTACAAAAGAATCTATGAATTCTCTTTAAGAGTAACAGGAATCCGTGTGACATGAAGATGAATCCTTTTAAAGGATTAAGAGGAGCCAATAAAATTCTATAAAAAAAGTAATGTGGACCCTTCAAAACTTAAAACACTAAGAGTCGTACTGTTAGAATGATAATAAACACTATTAAAACATTTAATTAACAGGATTGCTAAAAAAACAAATGAGAGTTACAATAACATTACTTCGAGTCCAATTGAAATGAATAGGGAACAGGATTTAAAAATATAATCGGAGCACTGTGGAATCTAGTAGGAATCCTATGAACATGATTAGGAATCCTGTCAACATGAATGAGCAACCCTGTTAAAATGAATACGAAGCCTATTCCAATTAATCAGAAGCCTTTTTAAATGAATAGGAAGCTTGTCAAAGCAAAAGGAACCCAGTTAGAAATTGTAAGACATCTTATGAAAATGAATAAGAAGCCTATTGAAATTAATAGGAATATGTATAAAATTTGTTATGAAGCTTTTTAAATTTCTAAGACTTTTATTAAAACTAACTAGGAAGAAGAATGTTATTACAATTACTCAGAATCGTATTCCAATTATTTGGCATTTGATTAAAATGAATAGGAATCAATATTAAACCCAATAAAGTCCTTTAACAGGCATCCTTTAAAATCTAATACGAACCCCATTAAACAAATACAGGAATCCCATTGCCATTGAAAATCACTTAGAATGCTAGTAAAATGATTAGGAGTCTTGTTAATTAAATAAGGACTCCCGTTAAAGTGAACAGGAGTATTATTAAATTTAATAGGCAGCCTAAAACATAATAAGGAATCATATAAGAACCCCTGAAAAACTCTTATCAAAAATCCAGTTTCTAAAAATCCAAAAATCCAAACATCCAAACATCCACCCCAAAGGTTTGGATTTTTGGAAACTCGAGCGGGAGCCTCAAAATCCAAAAATCGAGCAAATTCCTCGAGTTTCCAAAATTCCAAAAATCCAAAAAAATCCACCCCAAGGTTTGGAATTTTGGAAACTCGAGGAATTTGCTCGATTTTTTGATTTTGAGGCTCCCGCTCGAGTTTCCAATTTCATATTTCTCATGAGTGTAGAACCCCTAAAAGAATCTCACCAAAACCTGAGTTTCCAAAAATCCAAAATTCCAACCCAAGTTTCGGATTTTTGGAAACTCGAGGAATTTGATCAAAATCCAAAAAAACCCAAAATTCCTCGAGTTTCCAAAATTCCAAAAATCCAAAAATCCCAACCCAAGTTTCGGATTTTTGGAAACTCGAGGAATTTGCTCAAAATCCAAAAAGACCCAAAATTCCTCGAGTTTCCAAAATTCCAAAAATCCAAAAATCCCAACCCCAGTTTCGGATTTTTGGAAACTCGAGGAATTTGCTCAAAATCCAAAAAAACCCAAAATTCCTCGAGTTTCCAAAACTTCCAAAATCCAAAAACTCCACCCCAAGGTTTGGATTTTTAGAAACTCGAGCGGGAGCCTCGAAATCCAAAAAAACCCAAAATTCCTCGAGTTTCCAAAATTCCAAAAATCCAAAAACCCCAACCCCAGTTTCGGATTTTTGGAAACTCGAGGAATTTGCTCAAAATCCAAAAAAGCCCAAAATTCCTCGAGTTTCCAAAATTCCAAAAATCCAAAAATCCCAGCCCCAGTTTCGGATTTTTGGAAACTCGAGGAATTTTGGGTTTTTTTGGATGTTGAGCAAATTCCTCGAGTTTCCAAAAATCCGAAACTTGGGTTGGGATTTTTGGATTTTTGGATTTTTGGAAACTCGAGGAATTTTGGGTTTTTTTGGATTTTGAGCAAATTCCTCGAGTTTCCAAAAATCCGAAACTGGGGTTGGGATTTTTGGATTTTTGGATTTTTGGAAACTCGAGGAATTTTGGGTTTTTTTTGGATTTTGAGCAAATTCCTCGAGTTTCCAAAAATCCGAAACTTGGGTTGGGATTTTTGGATTTTTGGATTTTGGAAACTCGAGGAATTTTGGGTTTTTTTTGGATTTTGAGCAAATTCCTCGAGTTTCCAAAAATCCGAAACTTGGGTTGGGTTTTTTTGGAGTTTTGGATTTTTGGAAACTCGAGGAATTTTGGAGTGGTGCTCTTCCCCCCCCCCCCCCCCCCCGCTTCCTGGACAGATCGGATTTTCGCTTCCGGGGTCTGTCGAGGGGGGGGGGGTGACCATATATATATATGTCGTTAATATAGGTGCCCTGACTATGTAAGACGAACGCGTGTGCTGTCATGAAGGGCATCCCGATGGGTCTGTCCGGAGTTGTGCCGCTGATCCTCAAGGACTCAATGTCCGGGGATTCCGAAGGCAGCTTAAGGAAGGGCTTTCTTGTGCGAGGTCATAGCCGGCTGCAATGTCTGCGGTGTGGCCTGTTTAGTGCAAGTGTCGTCGGCGATCGTTCCCAGACCGTGGCCCACTGAAGCTAGGACACTTAGGGTGGGCTGATTCAGGAGCAGAAGGTCTCATATGCGGACTTGGGAACCTTCTCGTTGAATTCCTATCCATTCAGCGTGAAGCCTATTGACAAGTGAGCTGCAGCAAGACATTCGTGTTATCGGATTTTTAAACAATCGATTGTGTGCACTTTCCTCACACTTGTCTTACACTTTCGTCACTGTGCTCCAAGGCTTAAAGCTGCTTTGGGCCCCGATTGTGGACGCCGTCTACTTCTCCAGACTTGGGAGGAGGCACGGAACTGTCAGTCTGTCAGTCCACCAAAGCTCCGATCACCCGTGCAGTCTGGGCTCCGCGTCGCAAACGTCGTGGTGGGTTGTGACCTGTAAATGGGTGTTGATCACAAGGTCCTTGTAAGGAATTTACATAAAACCTACATCTCAAGGATCTAGAAGTGTCCTCGAAAGATCCGCGAAGAGGGTGTGCACGTCGCCGCAGCCCACGTGACATCTGCTCAAGAAGTGTATGTGCGTAGCTGTAGTACGTAATTAGGCGCCGTGGATGTGATCATAGGTCTTAGGGTTCAGGAGTGCGCTCCATTAGGCGCCCTAAAGTTCCGCGAAAAGAAATTTAGTTTTGGCGAAAGTTACGTTTCCGGGACAGTGTAAGTTTGATCAACTGCCAAATCTGTATTTCTCCATATATAGATATTCCTCTCTGTCTATCTGTATATATATATATACACATACATATACATGTATATATGTATACATGTATCGACATTTCTAAGGGATGCTCATTTCAACGCTTTTCGAACTTTTTGCTGTTGTTTTCGAGCCCCTTTGTGGGGAGATGCTGCACGCACCAGCGCCATTGCAAAATTGCCTTGCAGTAAAGGCGGTACCATATTTGGCATTCGCTTCGGGAGTTTCGGGCGGGGTCGCGACGAATGTGTTTGCGTTTGTGTGCTGTGCCATTTGGACTTGGGCTGAGGAAGACATGGCTTCTGCCAACGCAGTTGGCAATAGGACTTGTCAGGGGCTTAGAAGGTAGTAATGGAGGTCCGGCCGGTATCTGAGTAGCTGCCGTGCCACCTGGGCTAGTTTTGCTGTGAAGTCATACACCACAGAACGAGGTCATGATCGTGGTTTCACAAAGTCTGGACCGCCTTCTCTACGAAACGTGGCGCAAACTGTGGTCAGATTTCAGGCTTCAGGCCTCGCAAGCCTCGCGAGTCTCGCACGCCTCGCCACGCCTCGCCACGCCTCGCAAGCCTCGCAAGCCTCGCAAGCGACCTGAGGCTGAGCAGCCGAATGTTGCTTCGCTCACTGCCCTTTTCTTCCTGCTGTATTTCCTTTGCGCCACTCAGGCACCTTGGCACCCTCCCCATGCCAGCATCATTAATCTGGATCTGAAATGCAGGACATTGCCGTGGATGGATGGGCTCTAACGATACTGCGAAAGGAGAACGTGGGCTACGCTGCCACGACCAACGCCATGGGTCAGACCCTCGGCTATGCCACGTGGCCAAAGAAGAGTTCTGCATGTTCGGATGAAGGACACATGCTTTTGTCCTACGCTTCCTATGGGACGCTGCTGTGAATCCGTGAGGCCATGGGCTTCACTGGGTTCATGGCCCTGGAGCACTTCAATCTGATAACCCTGTCCGAATTCATGTTTCTTTGGGGCGTGGTTTTCATAGCAGCTTGGTGATGCCTATGGTTCGCATGTTTCAGCTGTAGCCGGTAGTAGCCCCAACACCCCTCACTGTGCTGGGACGCTGAGGCGGTGACGATGCTGGTCGGCATGCTGAAGTCTGAAGGCTCCGTGCCGCGAGATGAAGAGCCAGAACCCTGCTCCGATGTTGCAGGGCATTTGATTTTTCTCTTTTGGGTGCAGTAGCTACACATGTCCTGGAACCGTAAGCACGACCGCAGAACGGTGGAAACTTCAGAACGACAGGCACAAGCATCACGCTGCAAGACAATTGGTCTCGCAGTCAGCTAAGGAGAGCATTGCAACATCCTATCGCAATATGGTTGAGATACTTCGCCTGCGACCAGTTCGGGTACTGCTACTGCTCTTGGTTACTCTCAAGTTTCCCTTCGCAGTGGCCGACAGTATTGCACCGTTGAAACTGCAAGAGTATGGTGTCAAGAAAGAGCACATGGCCTACATTGCATCGGGCATGATGCCGGCACCTTGCCGAAACTTGACGCTTCCCCGATCTTTTCAGGTAACAATAGTACCAGCAAGAGTTCAAGTCACCTTGGCCCTGCGAAAGGTGTATATCATGCTTCCAGCCGTTGTGTCACGCTGGACGACAAACTCAACACCATGGGACTTGTTACTGCAAACCTATCCATGGAGAGTTCTTCTGGTCGGCCACCCAGAGCATGGTTGACGGCTTGAGCTTCGATTTTTAACATGCGGACAATGGCAATCTGTCCTTGGGTGGTTGCTTTGATGTTTGCACTTGCGGGGGCAGTCTTGATGTGGCTACGGGGTTTCAAAGTCGCTTCACATCCTGCTGTCAGTGGACCAGGTTCCTGTGACTGCCATTGTGGTGGCTTCAACTCCCCCTATCGGAGATCGAATCCCATGGGCTTTCTACACTGTGATCATTACAGTCTCCTTGTTTGCGCAAGCTGCTTGCCTTGTGCCGGAAGCATCCTGTCAGCTCTTTGGGATGTCAGATGCTAGATAAGTTCACGGAGATCAGCTGAGGTTGCAAGTCAGTGCATGTTTGTCTCCAGCATGGCCTTCTTTGCGCGGATCAGTGATCCTGCGATGGGCGGGACGTACATGACAATGCTCAATACGCTGAGCAATCTGGGAGGCCGGCTCAGCAGACCCTGACAATAGTGACGAAGCAGAGATGACACTTATCATAAGCATTTTTCAAGGGTGGTAGAGCCGCGCGCAGCTTCAGGAATGTGGCCGGGAACCGTCACGCTGAAGCTAATTGACTTTGCCACATGCGCGTCGGACCGATGTTTGGTTAAAGCTGATGGTTTTTTAGCTTGATTCATGCACTTGCGTGTGTCATTGCAGTAAGTTGCCCTTCCAAGCAGTAGCCGCACCGGTCGCGGCCGGGAGCGAAGCTAAGGCTTCTACATCATGTCAGGCAAGGGTTGCTCCACAAAGAGAGAAAGAGATGCATGTTGGCACACATTGGCACACTAAACTCTGACATTCATGGAGCCACTCCGCTGCAGGAATTAGTTTCGTGTACGGGATTGGATGGTGCCTGCTGGCGGCTGGGCATGCTCGGCGCGTGCAGCAAGTCAAACTGAGCGATTGGAAAGTTTGAGCATTGTGCACGAAAAGAAATCTCGAACTGGAGAGCATCCTGGGAAGCGAGTGTCCACAAGTGAAGAGTCTTTCGAGAGTGCCGCACAACAGAGTGTCACAAAAGAGGGGGTTCGCCCCAGGCCCTAACGAAAGAAAGAAAGAAAGAGAGAGAGAGCGAGCTGCCCCAAAGCAAAGCAAAGCAAAGCAAAAGCGCGAGAGCAAGAGCCAGAGCGAGAGAGAGAGAGAGAGTTTCCTCCTTCAAGCCCAGCAGAAGAAGAATAGTTTCCTCAAGCGAGAAGAAGAAGAGGAGGTAGAGTCCACCTTGTCCATGTTGTTCCGCTGGGGATTGTGCTGATTCACACCAAACTTGTGCCCTCGCCACCCATCTTCTGCACGAGAATGGTTCATCTGGTCCATGGTGCATCCCCAGCGAACGGGGCATCCTCCACCGCGTCTCTGTTTTCGACTCGCTGTTTTCGGTTGCCGTGGTCCATGTCCGCGCGGCTGAGGTCCATGTCCGTGGGTGGTGCCTTTTGCTCGTCGTCAATGAATTCTCCATGGTTTTCCCATCGGCGTTCAGATGGCAGTCCTCCTGCTCGTCGGTGGCCCCCTCGAGGTGCTCGTCCCCCACGGAAAGTGTTGCTCGGTTTCGCTCTCCTGTTGGCATAGATCCTTCTGCTTCTGCACCTTCTGCGTGGCGACCCAGCTCTGGCAGGATGCGGGTCAATGTCCCGTCCAGGCCGCTGGACATCGTCTGCGCATCGTCTCTGAAGATCCACACCTGGCCTTGTGTGCATTCTCGCGTGCACGTTGAAAGGAGTTGGAGGTGTGGAGAGGTCCTCGTGTCCAACTCGACCACCGGTTGTTAGATTTTGAGAAAGCCCGCGAGTGTCTCCGCGACCTTGACATTCAGCTGGAGGATGTTGGAGACTCGTGGCTACTGGTCCCCACTGTCCTGGGGTTGAGGACCATCGCTACGCAGCCCAAGTGCTGTTCTGCCTTCTCTTCAAGTGGTCCCTCAGCTTGGCGGCACGCTACTTCCTGGTCTTGCGGGGCGCCTGCGACTTCTGCTTCAGTTGTTTGTGCTTCGTTCCCATAATGCTCACTGATGGTTTTGTGAAGCCATTCTTGGTAGAGCGCGCTTGGCCCTCTTCGAAGTTGTCTATGGGGGTTTCCTCTTTGTTCTTGCGCCCTCATTCCCGGATGGCACTTTCCACTTCTCCCCGTGCTTTCCACGACTCTTCTCCCCGGCGCGGCGCCAACGGAGCTGTATCAGAGCGACAACACCCCCTAGGCAACATCTACGAACCACAGACTTGAATCAAGCTCCTCTCACTTGTGGCTGGCTCCAAATGAATGCTGGATGGTTTTCACAAAAGAAATACCCCCAGCCCTGCTTCAATCCCGCACGATCAACCCGTCTACTACTGCAGCGTTGGCATAAACAGGCTTCAGCAGCAGGCCATGGAAGGAAAGAAAGAAAAAAGAAAGAGAGAGATCCATCTGCCAAGTTGCAATCCATCTCGAGAGCATACTAGGAGCGGCGCGTTGCAGTTGAAATACCTGTTGATTGGTGAAGATGTGTTGTGTCCCAGCTTTTGAAAAACCAAGAAGCAGAGTTTTCAAAGCCGTCTAACAAAGGGGTTCTCATCGGAGTGTTCTGATCAGAGTGTTCTCATCAATGCTCTCATTTAGTGTTCTCACTGTCCTCCTCACCATCCTCACCCAGAGGCCACGGAGGAAGCGAGGCTGGGGCCAGTCCGTTGGAAGCTCTAAAGCCATGGTGGAAATGGCATGGGAGAACATCTGAAGGCGACATCTCTGTTTGTGAAGGTTCAGATGAGGCTCTGCGTTGCAAAGAGGCGTGTGTCACACAGGAAATCTTAGGGCACAAGTTGGATTTGCAGGTGCTGCCCGTTCTGCGCTGCAGGTGGTCACACCCCAGATTCCTGCAAAGCCATGTCAGCATCTGAGTCAACAACATCTGGTGGACAGACCGTTTACCTGCAACGGTGGCAGTGCTTCGCTTCCGGGCAGGTGCGAAGAAAGTAAAGGTTGAGCAGTTGGTCTCTGTGACCTTTAACCTGCAAGTCGCTCATGTTTAAGTCCCTTTGGTTCGCTTGGTTCGTTTGGGTCGTGCGTCTCTCCAGGTACAGACTCATCCCCACGCTGGGATTGTTGCGGCCGACGAGTTCCGGCCTGTGAATTCAGCAAGCCTGGAGCTTGGACATGCGACGACGTGCGCCTCAGCTCGCTTTGTAATCTTGTCGAGAATTAGATTTGGGTGCAGGAAGCCGCTCTCAGCGGGCTCGATTCCCGGTCAGAGCCCTGTGCACCCGCACCAGCAGAATGGTTCTTTTTGCGATCAAGTGGTGCTTAGGTGCTTCGCTCTTGGTGCAATGAGCGTGTGGTGTATGAACGATTGCCTGGATCAAGCTTGCCCACAGTCACTGCGTTTGCTCCTTTGATCTCCCTTGCACGTTGCAGCAGTGATTCAGCGAATTCAGTGCAAACATGCGCCTAGAACTCCCAAAACCCCAACTGGAGGGTTATGACGTTACGAGGTGTGAATTTGCGACCTCCCTCCAGACCAGTGCAAAGGCCTGGAGCGCTTTGCTATTGTTCGGCGGCTGGTGTGGAATTCTGCGGGGATGCATCTCCATTTCGCATGCGTCAAACGTGGATGCTCCTTCCGGCACATAAGCACGTCGCGCATTCTATATGTGTCTTCGGGATAGTCATTCTGTCTGCCTTTCCAACTTAAAAATGAATTTCTGCCAGGTGACAGCTTACACTGTAGCAGGCATAGGTTCGTTTGGATTTCGAGACGTGAGAGCCAAGTGTTTAGAGTTCGATCAGCTGTAAGAGGCATGACATGGGTTTCTGGCTGATAATACATAGTCACTGTTCTCACCGGAGTTCCTTGGCAGATATTGTTATTATCTTGAGCTCGTGGACGTGACGAATGCACCCTACAAAAGAGCAAAGGAAAGGACAAGCAAACACCCCTGTCATCTAATTCTCCCTTGACAAGAGACCCGTGATTGAACAGGACGCACCTTGTCAGCAGCTCTTTCATGCGGTTTTCACGGTAGATTCGTGCATGAGTGAACTTGCCATAAACTTCCCAGAGTCAGACCCAGGCATGCGGCTGTTTAACTTCATGTCGGTTCATGCCCTGCATCAAGTGCGGTTTTCATTACACAAGTGGCAACTTAGCTTTGGAGGATTGGTCGTTTGGCCGCAGTCGCAGATGGCCCTGGCTCCGGGAGCGTGTGCATGGGCCACGCACCGGGTGCAGCCAGCACCTGATCGTTTTGCGGTTGCAGCCACTTTGCGGACATGGAGAAGCTGGAAAGGGGTGACGGTCACGGTGAACCTGGCGGAGGGAAGACACCGAAAAGGGCAAGCATGGCGTCAAGCCTGGACGCATGCATCTTTAGCATCAGCCATGGCTGGGGGCATCTTGTGGCACTCCCAGACCCGAAGGCAGCGAGGCAGGATACAGAGTGTTTTTCGGAGTTCATGCCAGTCACAGCTGGAAGCACTTTTTGAAGAGAGCCCATGGCGCAGGGGTCTGGAGCCTGCAGAAGAGTCCAAACCAACAAGGCTGACTTTTTTAGGTCGTTTGCCTGAAGATCTTGTTGGAACGGTCTATAGAAATGGGCCAGGGCGAATACGAATTGGAGAATCCCAATATGGGCATTGGTTTGATGGTGATGGATTCGTAACCGCCCTTACTGTGGATGGCAAGCAGCAAGAGGCCGCTTTTACTTCCCGCTTTGTCAAGACCAATCGGTTCGAAGCGCAACAGAAGCCCGAGGCGTTCTTCAAGACCGAGAGGGGCTCTGGCATGGCGTTGATGGGTGCATGGACACCCTCTGCGAACGGCGATCTGCTATCAAATATCTTCAGGCTGCCGACGAACCCTGCAAACACCAATGTGCTGTGGTGGGGTGATCGATTGCTGGCGTTGTGCGAAGGAGGTACACCATACGCCTTAGATCCTGGTACCTTGGAGACGTTGGGCCAGGAGCTTTTCCGTCATCCGTCCCTCCAGCAAAGTGGAGTGCAGTTTTTCTCTGCGCATCCAAAACAGGACCCAGAATCTGGAGAGCTCTTTAACATAGGGCTGAAGATTGGGCTCGAGCCGAGCTTGGAAGTGTACAAGTGCTCGGCAGATCGACTGCTGTTGGAGAGGACTGGCATCCCCTTGGCAGATATTACATTTGTCCATGACTTTGCCATCACGCGTGAGTATGTAGTTCTTATCATTCCTCCTTGGTCTTGTTCGACAAGCGGTCTTGCAACGAGTCTCTGGAAGGGGGCGCTGGGACAGTTCTTTGAGTGGAAAGAAGACGCAGGAACCAGATTGCTTGTGCTCCGGCGAAGTGATTTGTCTACCGTGTCTTGGTATCACAGCTAGTCTGAATACATTTGAATACTGCAGCGGCGGAATCGAACGAGCTCAGTCCGGTACTGCAGAGTCGATACTCGCGGAACAATGTTGGTAAAGGTGGGATATGTTCCAGCAATCGTGAGGAAGGTTCAGATTCGTGGGAGCACAATTGGTCCAATGGCGCACTCCAAATGTACAAAGCAATCATCACATGCAAGCAAATGCTAGCCAAGGTCTTCGACAAATCGTTGAAGCCGGCAGTTTCGCTTTACCACACGGCCGGCAACATGACTCGATACTTTTGCAGAACCAACCCATAGCTGCGAGCCCGCACAAAGCTTGCAGGTCAATGCATATGATGATGACGCTGGTGCTGCCGTATGGCTTCAGATAGCTGCACACAATGGACCTCGAGAGAATGTCGAACGAAACTTCGGAGACCCTTGGCAGACTGCTATCGGCCGAGTTGCGAGGCGCAGACTCGTTCAAATTATCATTGTCGTTTTGCATGATCTACACAGTCTCTCTGAATATCCCAAGGACATGTATCGGAGCACATGGTCAGACACAACTCGCTGTTCCTTGAAGCTGCTTCGTCTGGACCTGGCATCTGGAAGCATTTCGAGCAGCCCTCGCCCAAGAGGGAAGTTGCAAGTGTGAAGTAAGCGTGAAGCCTTTTTGGAAGGACAAGCCACAGGCAAAAGCCTTTTTGAATCTTCGCTCAAGTGGTCAGGCGAGCTGGGGCCACAAGCCGCTTCGACCTTCGAACTTCCCAACATACATCCAGCCTTCGTTGGCCGCGTCTTGACAGACTTAATCCTCTGCAACTAGTTGGCGTGCTTCAGTCACTTGCACTTGACTCACTTGACCTGTTGGACATTCCGGATGCAAGTGTGCCCAGGCCGAAACAAGCACGTCTGGACCAATGCCGCATATCCATCTGACGCCGTCGCTTCCTTTTGACTGCAGTGAAATTATGTGAATGAAGCAGCAATGTCCCTCAATGTCTTCTTTCCAGAACGCGAGAAGGCGTAACACAACTTGATTGGGGACACAAAGAATGAACACTCTGAGGCATTTCTCAATTGTGTGGAGCGACTGGACATTGATGGTAATGTCGTGGATCGGGCGTGCTTTGGCCCGGGACAATTTGCGGGCGAGCCGAGTCTAAGCATGCAAAGGGGCTGCATGCGTGACCGGGCAGAGTGGCAGCTGTCAGCACATTGCGGCTCCAGGCTCAGGGTAGTCAAAGATAAAGAATGATAAGATGTGGCCATGAATGGCTTAGCATAGCTGCTGCAGTTCCTCAGGATGATCCTCCCCAAGCCATCCACTTCAGAAGAACTGGCGGCGCCGCTGGGCAAGAGTAAAGAGGGGCGAAAGGCAAGAGCGGGGGCAGTAGCTCCTGCATCTTCAAGGGCTTTCGTGGGATGCCCTGTAAACCCTGCGGTCAATCTTTGATGGCATGCGGTAAATTCCGGAGAGAAGAGCGATGGTTCAGTTCGACGGGTGGCAATCGCCCCTGTGCCACGCAGGTACGTCTGTACCTATGTGTACGATTCTCAAACCCACACGTCGCAACGCACTCAGCTTTGCATGCATACTTCACTCTTTCTGCATTTGTAGCCAGTTTTACTGTGCACCACAAGTGGAGAAGACAGAGCAGATGGCACATCAAACACATGAAGGGACGCATATCAGATGTTTTCAAGCCAAGGCACGCCCCGAAAAACTAAGACACTTACTCCACCAATTCGCCCACCAGCAAGAAACCCTTTTGGTGACGCTGCCCATTGCTTCGAGGACTCAGATACCAACTTGCAAGCCACAAACAGCGCTGTAAATGCAGAAGCGAGGTGGCGGAGGGGCACCCGTTAGATGCTGAGTTAATCGAGCTTCCAAAGCGTAGTACTCATGGCGTCATTGCCTGAAGTGTCTTCTCAACAAGCAGGCCAGCTCTTTCTGAGCTCCAGAACCAGCAGGATAGAGCACCTCATCTTATCGCAATGCGAAATAGATCAGACAAGCAGATTGAACCTACTGAAGAAAAATCTCCAATGTTGAAATCGCCTCCTCAGACTGTAGAGGCCTATCAGTCCCGAAAAGAGAAAGCATCTTCCATCCCATGGTTAAGGCAAGACTAGACATTCTACAGCCAAGAGCCAAGACCAGTCCAAGAAACTCATCTTAAACACATCCTTATGACATTCAAGACGATGATACCAGTAGAAATAAGGCATGTCAGCTTGCAAGATCAGACACTTAGCATCGAGAAGCAATCCCGATCAGGATGCTATCTTCAGCAATGCAATTGAAAACGAGTGTCTTGGTGTAGTTTTGCTCCCAGCGCAGTCAAGTATTGGATAGTGGTCGAACGTGCGAGTGTCATCAAAGATGCGTGCCGACACACTTGCCGTCATCTCCACTTCTGTTCCTCAAGCGAGTCGAGTCAACCCGGAGCTGACAAGTCGACATCATGACGAACTTGAAACACCGACTGAAGATCGTCACGCCTAATTTCTCTCCTTAATTCATCTGTGGAGAATCCAATGCCAGACCCATCAAAGCGCTGCCGAGTCTCCAATGCGGACGGTTTCGATGCAACATTCGAGCAGCTGAACTCCTTTCATGTCCAATCTGCCAAGGAAACCTTGAAGAGACAATGCATCTCAACACGCATGGGGGCCTTTAGAGCTGAATTGGCAGGCTGTTGAATATTACTTGTGGGACGTGGCTGAGACAATAGGCAAAGACATTCCCGCCCAAGCCAAGAAGTACAAAGGCAAACACCTCCTTGAGAACTTCAAGCGGTTACAAGTGAGTGGCCTCAAGCGTGTCCGCTCTAAGTTTACCCTACATTCAGGCAGTTCAAGACGTTGAGTGACTGAGAGACGGGGTCCAGCCCCCGAAAATAGAAGTTTAAGCGTTTCAGTGACCGAGTCTGCTCTGAGCGGCAGAGTGACTGGATCTGGTTTAAGCGACTCACGCTCTCCTCAGTTGCTCATACCCAGCGGCCCGTATTTGAAACCAGTCGCGCTAAGTCACTCAGTCGCTCAAACCAGATCCAGTCCCTCGGACCTTCAGGCACTCAGCCGCCCAGAGCAAACTCAGTCACTCAGACGCTTACAGTTCTATTTTCGGAGGCTGGACCCCGTCTCTCAGTCACTCAAAGTCTGAGCCTCACAGGGCAGAGCCAAAGCCAGACACTCGGTCGCTTAGACCATGCTTAGACCCTGGTGAGTGTCTGAGCGTCTGAGCGTCTGAGCGTCTGAGTGTCTGAGTGGATGAGTGGATGAGTGGATGCGTGGCTGGCCCCAGGACCTAACAGGGACAAGCAAAAACTCTTGCAGGCCTCCTCTTTGTGGGTATTCTCAGGCCTCGTGTGGGAGTTGGGACTTCCGGGAACATGTTCATGACCGAACCCGTTCGGCGCACCCTTTTTGGCCGAGCTGGCCGGCCAAGGTTCTTGGCCATCCTTGATGGTGCTCACCTCTCAGCTGGTCCAGTTGCAGAGGCCGTGTTCTAACACCGGGCCGACACACGGCACCTTGCATTCCAACCGACAGCAAACCTAGACATCAGGTACAATTGCCTGGCCACGTGCCATATTCTTTCCACGGAGAGTGGGTGCCTGGTGCGGTGGCATGCAATAATCATGCAGTTCATGTCCCGCGTCCATACTTTGTCCGCTGCAAGTTGATACGTTCAGGCGCAGTCGACGTTCTTCGGCTTGCCTCGTCTGAGCAACCTTCGACATGACGTTGAGAGAACGGGAAGATCCACATCTTCACCATTTGCATCAAAGCAAAATGGACGACAAGGTCGTGTCCAGCTCATGCAAAAGCAGACGGAGACACTCTTCGATGGCAAACTGGTTCTAGAAGCCTCTCGTCGACATGCTGCAGCTATCAAGCTCCCGGCGCCAAAGTGTGCACAGAAGCTGCTATCTGGAAAAGAAACCGTCGGATGATCTTTTGAATCAAGCACAGCGTCCTACGGTACTTGATTTGCCTGGTTCTTGGGCGTGGCAGGTCAAACAGGAGAAGCCATGCCCCTCTCGCGTCCGTGGAGGTTGGGTTGGCATCATAATCCATTGTCTGAGCTGTGCGGTTGTGCGGTCTGCCGGCCAGGCAGGCATGTAAAAGCCCGAATCTTGGCGAGGCTGTCGAACTTTTCATTGAAGGTTGACGTTCAACCTCTGAGGCAGAGTTCATAGAACCACGCTCCAGATGCACGAGGCCATCTCTTCAAGAGTCTTCAGCCGGTGGTGTTCCTTCATGGCTTTTCCGTGTGAGGCAACCCCACGGTGGCAAGGTAAGCGGAGAAGGCCAGGCATGGCGAAATTTCAGAAAAGCTTCCACTATTTTCCAATCCGCTGCTGCCGCTTGGAAGCTGCGAAGCAAAGGCCCGGCGAGTGTTCAGGAAGATGCTGAAGTTCGACCCAGGCCGTTCGACTGTTTGATTCACATGAGTCGCATGGGTCGGCAAATTCCATTGATTTTCCAAGCCCGTCTGCATGAATGCATGTTTGCTGTTTGCTTCATTGATAAATGGAGAAGCTTTAGCTGGCGAGCATCTTGAAAGTTCGACTGCTTTGCATGAAGCCAGAGTCAGAATCAGACGTGCAAAATCATGTCACATGTCGTAATGTACTCAGCACGTGTGCTGCACGTCAAGTCAGGGAGGGCTCCAGTCTGACAGGATGACATCGTGTTCAACTGCTGAATCATTAACACAAAAGAATGGCGTAACACATGTTAGTTCTTCTTATAATCCAAGAAAGAAGACAGGACTACGTGGGTGTCTAGGAATCATTGTTCTGTCCTTGTCTCTTGTGTTTAGTGCTGAATGGAATCGCCTCGCGAGTGAGTTCGCATTTACATGTTTGCTTCACAGATGCCCTGAAACTAAGCTGTCACGCCATGGGAGACTCTGCGGGATTCTCTGGGGGGCGGTCAATGGCGGTCATGAGGGATTCTCTGTAGGAGACCGGGCGGGAAGAACAGCTGAGTAAAAACCTAGGAAACCCACGCTTTGCAGTGAGAAAAAACGCAAAGAGAATGAGTGCCCGGCAGGCCCTTGAAGACAACAGGTGCAGGAACCGAGGTGAACGGAGGCGTAAAATCTGTTCAGCTCGATGCTCGTCAGGCAAATATGTCAAGTCGTGGACTGCCAGAGGAACAACGCAGTTGGCATTAAATTCCTGAGTCAAGGAAACCTGTCTTGTCCCTCTCGCTTGGCCTTTGACCCAACGACAAAAACTTTGGAGCTCTTAGCCACAGGTCCTTACAAAAATGGCCGTCTGCGACATTGGTGGTCTTGTCTTTTTATGGCACACATGTAGTACTTCTTCTGTTCGTGGACGAGCTTCAACAAGTCAGTGTATGTCAAGCGGAAGCAATGAACGATGCACGCTTCCTGCTGTTCAGCTCACTTCCTCATCGTGAATCGGCACCCCTGCGTCCCTTGCTGCGCTCGGCAAACTCTGAGGAGCCGTGGGTCCATGTCGCTTGTTTGCACTTCATGCCTTGAAGTATCACGATTTTCAAATCCTCCAGGATGCAAAGTGCAAACCGGGCAAGGCCAGGGATTCTATCCTTGATTCAGAACGGACTCAAGCGGCCGTCTTTCAAATGCTCTCACCCCCCCGGCACCCTCCTTAGCCTTGTATCCTGCCACAGTGTGGTTGGAGAAGTTGTGGCACGTGGCAGGTGATTTTCGACACCAATCAGCGCGCCGCACAGCTTCTGAGAGGTCCTTTTGTTCTTAGGGCAGGGCATCGACATGTGCTGCACCTCTGTTTGTGCAGACTTTGCAATGCACCTTGCCATTTGCAATCAAGGCCGAGAGAGATTGAGATTGAAAGCTTCAAATGCATTCCTGATCTTTGGTATCCGAATGTGGAAGCCTCACTTGAAGGCACAAGAAAATCTTGGAGCTAACTAGCCCTAAATAGCCCAACGTCGAGGATGAAATGGTGACATGCGACTGGTGCCAGAATCGCGTTCGGATGGGTGCTGGCCTTGGTAGCGGTGGCATGCATGTGCATGGGCAAGGCCTTCAAAGGCCTTCCCTGTGCATTGGGGCTCCTAATGGCTGCATTGGCTGCCAAACGCTTTGTGGCATCTCAGGAGCCGAAGCCTGGTACGCATCTGGCACACAGTTTTCTTCATCTGAGGCTTCGCGGACGCAAGTCATTCATGCGCCAGCAGATTCCCGGCCACCTGTCCTGCAGGTAATTTGCAAGTCATGCCGTCTGGCCAGCAAGTTCGAGGAGGTTGGGGGCTGGTTCCTGGTCGCAAGCGCGGCCACATTCTCAGAGTGCACCTGGGGAGCAGCTCTTGTCGACATTCAAGACTCAAAGACTCAAGAAGTGAAACGCTCAGTGCCGCGACTCCGACTCCGCCCTGTCTGCGAGTCCCGGACTGATTGTCAAGGTATCATTGTTGGGGCATGTCTTGCCAAAAAAAATGTGCGGCCCGTGTCCAGTAGTGTGTTATCATTGTTATCATCATGAATCTGGGTGAGGTGATGTCCTGAATACCATCGGCGAGATCATCGAGATAGGCACAGACCCTAAGAGCCTAAGAGCCCACAGGCATTTGCTTTGCATTTGCTTTGCCTTGGATATGGAGGTCCAGGCCTTCCGGGGCAGAAGGCGGATAGGCTCACTGATCTTCTCGGCGAAGAGGTCAGCAACATGGTCTGCTCGGTTTTGGAAGATCCAGCACGAGAGCGCTCGCTGTAGTGATAGTGGCTAGCGGTGGTGCTGGTGTTGCTTGGTGACTGTTTGCAGTACGCTTCAGAGACAAGTGCAAGCTATGTTTCGGCGATGTCTCGTACTGCCTGCTGGAGTGTCTACTTGCTCAGTCGCTCTCCAAATCTTTCCACATGTTTTGGTGAACCCTTGCACGTCCTTGCGCAAGTAATCAGGTGAAGGATCCAGACTCGTGGCAACAGGTGCTAGTGAAGGCACCGAAAGCTTGAGAACCGTCCTCTTGGATGGGCGTAGAAGCCACAACAGTTTGCTGGTTTGCCTGCTTGCCAGCTTCGTATTGAACATCAGCTTTATGATTCATTAGTCTACACCTGTATCATGGCAATCTTTCAAGAGGCTGCGGACACAGTGCTGCAGCTGTTTGGAACAGGCCAGCACTGTGTTGGCATCCTCCGACTCTGGATGTTGGCCCAAGCGCATGTTGAGGCGACGACGATGCTGCTCACCTGTTCCGTGCCGGCCTTTGCGCGCGAATGCAGTGGCATGCACGATGCTTGTGATATCCGACAACAGTCCTTCTCTGCGCAGGCAATCACCCTGACATGGATGGTGAGGTCTGGATGATGAGGAAAGTTAGACTTCATGGCGCAGTCGCTGGTCGCAACATGCGTTCTGGGCAGGTGCAGGTGGTATCGCCTGCGTCTCAAGCAAGTGAGGTTAGTTCCACCAGGGTACCAAGTGCCTAATCTTCGGGAAGCATGTAAATAGCTTTTCGCCGGTCCCCAGCTTCGTCGGATCTGGCATGGAATGCAGCGCAGATGCCAAGCGCTCCGGAATTCGAATCGACCAGTTCGACACAGCTAGCAAACTCAGTCAGCCAGGCCAAAACCTGATCAATGCAAATTGTGCACAGGCTGTCAACACTTCCACTTGAGCAGGGGGGTAACGAAGCCAGCCGACCTCGTTGTTTAATGCGTGCTGCTCACGGCGTAAGGTTGCAGGCTTGTGACATGGCCTGTAAGGAATGACAAGGTTGGGGCGTTTGTTGTTTGCAATGTTTAAGGTTTAGGCTTTTAGAGTCCACGGTGCTGCCGAAGCACCCCCCCTTTCCCTCCCCGCGACATTAAGTATTGATTAAACCTCCTGATAAGGTCCAACGCCGCATTTTGACCCACCAAGCGACAACTCTCAGAAGCTCCGAAACAGCTAACTGTCGTGACTTTCAGAATGTGTAGCAGTGATCGCACGTAGTCGGCTTGCCCAGTAGCTGATTAGCCTTATCACATTGGGTTGTGCTCCTTGGCTTAGCAGACACAGTTTGAGCTTCATGCAAGGAGCAGTGCAACTTCTGCTGTAGCCTGTTCCTGCCAAGCGCAAAAGCCCTGCATCTCAGTTCCGAGTGGTCTCATTGTTAGGCGGTGGCTCCAGTTTCTATGGATGCTTTATGCCATGTTACCTAGTCTACACGGTCTAGATCCTGCTGCATGCACGATCTGGGTGTCGGTGACTGAGGATCTTCAGGGTGCAAGCCTTTGGCTAATGCCCACAATGCCTAATTGGCTTGTGGTTTGGTCCTCACGTGCTGGCGTTGGAAGTCAAAGTGGACGATGTGGACGCATTGCATGAGACACTCGAACCTTTTGTGAGGCCCTTGTGCGCTGGACAGCGCTCGCCGGAACTGTCCTTGTTCGGCTCAGAAGCAAACCTGAAAGGCTCAGAAGTAAATCTGAAAGGTAGTAAATAAAGCACGACAGCAGACAAACCATCCCTGGCGAGATGGGTTGCCACGCGGTTCTTGCAGATTTCGGTTGTCATTGTCTCGAATTTCGGCGAGTGCTTTGCTGAAATCTCTGCAGCATGTCGGCCATGCGCCCTCCAAGTCCTTCGAGGGTATCTCCTGTGAGGAGCCAGCAGAGCTGCTTTACGTTCGTGTTTTGGGCTGCAATGCATGGTCAAGGAGATGGTTGCCTTGGGGTTCGGTGTAGATGGTCAGTGAAACCAACGATTGTGCACCATTGGGGTTTTGATTAGGATGAGTTGTTCCTTCAGGGTTAGAGCTTTCCGGGTGGGGGGTTTAGGGTTTGACGATGCGCTTGCATGGAGAGCCTGTGCAAAGTAACCAGCTCTGACGTTGAACAGCTGAGTACACCAGCTGAGTGTAACAAAATTGAGCAGAACACTAGACTCGAATGCAGTGCAACACAGTGGAGGAGAGCTAAGAATTGAACCACAACAACGCACAGCAGGGGAAGGTGTTTGTCGTGGCACAGAATGGGTTTGGTACCCAGCCACGCTCAGCACTAACTAAGCACGTCTGTGCCTGACTGCAGGCCCAGGTTATGTTTGTCAAAGCGCAGGTGACGAGTTGAGAAAAGGTCAGGAATTGAGACGGAGGCCAGGAATTTCACGGCAGCAAGGCTTGCGCAAACCCTGCAAAGCCGAACAACTGCCGCAGTTTTCTGGACCAGCCGCCCAGCGGATTCCAAGTGCTCCTGCTTGGAGTTCTAGCATCAAGTTGGTGTCACGCCAGGTGCCGTGTTGTCTACGCCCTATTGTCTAAGCCTGGCATCTTCCCTTACCCAAAGCCACAAAAGCGCAAGCCGAAATCCTGACCTCCAGGCACTTTTAAGCAGAAACCCAAACACATCAACCCAAAACCCACAAGCCAAACACCCAAGCAGCACAAGTCCACCAATTTGTATCAAACACGCATGCAAATTTAAACACTAGGTCAATAGGTTTTTTCGTGGCACACGTACTTGCGTGATTTTGCAAATTCTTGCAAGCTGTGTTGCTGTTTCTTGCTGTGAGGATCAATCTACTAGATGATCCTGAAGTGCCGCCAAGCTGCAGTTTGGGTGGATGCTCTGCAGTGGGCACATGCGCAGACAAAGAAGGCGTCCACGGCTGGCCTCTCTGATGAACCGCGAGGTGATGACAGCCAGGAGAGCAAGAACATACGAGAGAAGACACACACACACACACGCACACAACGAATATCAACCATCCCACCAGTCAGTCTATAGAGCACATCCGGAAACCCTACGGAGACCTCATGGAGATGCAATCACCATGCAAGACGTTTGTCATCGTTTGACCTCTGCGCCGCATGCGAGGACTCGGCGAGGATCCATTGCCGCCGATCGGTGGCTTGACATGCCTCGCAAGCTTGCAGTCGTAGCACTGACTATAATGTTACTCTCTCTACTTGTCCTGTGATAAAAAATGTGTCGGTTCGTGAAGGTCACCTCATCGTCGTGCTGCATTCCGGCGGTTGACCAGGAGGCCGCTGGCAGCTTCAGATGTTTCATCAGGTGTTATATATATGTGTATATGTAAACATCAACCTACATAAGACATAAGCATATATAAGAAAGAAAGATTTATGAACTGACCCCCCCGCCCCCCAAGACCTACCTCTCGCATACAAATCGTATGAGATTCCAGATTCCCAGATTTTCTCACCCCACATTTCCAGATTCCCAGATTCCCACATTTTCCAGATTGTTTTAGACATTCGTTGAAACTAGCTCGTTGCTCAGGATTTGTTGCAAACAAGTATTCTTACACTTTCGCTGTTTGAACTCTTCAGTTTGACTCCGGATCACAATGATGTTTTGTAGAGCAGCATATACAGTCCTCCATATTCTGCCAGCTACTATATACACATTGTCGTAAATCATGATGATTAAATCCTTAAGATCGCTTGAAGCTGGGGCCTTGGTTTAAAATAAACAGGCAAACTATGAAAATTGATTGGCATCTTATGAGCAGAAAATAGGAATCCTCCATTTAAATCCATAGGAACCCTATTAAAATCAATCGGAACTGTATAAAAAGTTAATCGGAAGCCCATTAACGTGAATAGGAACGCGATTAAAGTTAATGAGAACCCAATTATACTTGATAGGGATCCTAATATACTGAAGAGGACCCTGCTAAATTTAATAGGGCAGTACAGCGCTTTTGCAGTCCCAGGCCTGCAAGGTGCTGTACTGTCCCAAAAAACCAATGTTTTTTCAAGCAAACAGTGCAAGAATACTGTACTGTCCCAAAAAAAACCAAAAACCAAAGTTAGACCTCCAGGCCATGTGGCGTCCAAGGTTTTTTTAATTTGATTTACATATTTTGTGTGTTTTTGGGGGCAGTACAGCATTTTTGCTTGTTTTGGCTTGAAAAGATTGTATTTTGGGACAGTACAGCGTTTTTGCTCTTTTGTGCCTAAAACATTGGTACAGTAGAGCGCTTTCGTGCTCGCTGCCTAAGAGGCTTCGAAATCCTCAGTCTCTAGACCCTACCATGGCACCTGACAGGAAAAAGTGTGGGCATATGGGGGGGTGCCATATATATATATATATACACACATATATTTCTACCCTCTCTTCTCTCCCGCTCTCTTCTCTCCCCCCCCTCTCTTCTCTCCACCCCTCTCTTCTCTCCCCCCCTCCTCTCTTCTCTCCCCCCCTCGTCTCTTCTCTCCCCCCTCTCCCCCCCTCTCTCCCGCCCCTCTCTCCCCCCCCCCTCTCCCCTCTCTCCCCCTCTCTCGCTCTCTCCCCCTCTCTCCCCCCTCTCTCCCTCTCTCCCCCTCTCTCCCCTTCTCTCCCCCTCTCTCCCCCTCTCTCCCCCTTCTGCCCCTTTTTCTTTGTCGTCCATTGGGAGGGGGGTGAGTATTATATATACAGATACGTATATGGCTGTGGGGTGTGAGCCTTATGTCCTGAGAGGAACTCGCAGTTTAATGGTCCTGCCCTGCCCTCAGATAACTCGAGTCTGATGGCTGCATAGGGGTCACACGGCGGATGCGACGAAGTTGCAAAGCAGTTAGCACTGAGGGTAGCTTCAGTCTCGGTCGCCACACACGCGTCAACGACATTCTAGCCACCTTCGGCGAGGCCCCACGTGCTTTCGTCATGCAGTCGTGGTTAGTCTTGCTTGCTCTTCGTCTCTTAGAGTTGAGTCGTTGCTGCAAGGAGGAGACCATCACATCGCGGCGTCCTTCATCTCTTCCTGGAGGCTTAGATAGCCTGGGCCATGGAGGACCTCTGGAAACTACTCTGGAAAGCGGATGAAAGTGGCCGTCGTGACGTTGTCAGGAGCTGGGCTTGGCTACCTCCAGGACCCATGTCCAAAATTAGTCTCAACGAATCTAAGCTCCATTCTCTGCTGAAAAAGAACAACTCTCGACCCTTCTAATTGGTCTGGATGCAGACTCAAATCTTCCCAGCAGCGTCTGATCAGATCATGCAGGACCGTTGGAAAGACTTGGAGTCTGCCATGCAGTCGCAGCCTGAATATGCCTGAATTGTCTTGAATGCGGTTCATCCTGACGGTGCATGCCGCATTAGGCTGCACTGGCCTATGCATTCCAGCACGTTTCATGTGTTGTGACTGAAAATGCACTAGACGCCTCATGCACTGAGACCACAGCTGCGGAACCGAGCGCTGACAGAGGAGCGTGGCTTGAGTGTGGCCTGGTAGATGCCCAACTGTTGCGGATGGATCAAAGTGCGTCAAGACAGATCAGCACTGCTGGCCTCTCGCTGTTGGCATGACAGCTGCCAGGATCTGCGCAGGGATCTTGTGCAATTCGCGGCCCCAGACCAGGATCTTAATGCTTTGGTCAAGGAGGGCTTCATCACTGAGGACATTGCTCCGTGCAGTACTTGCAGTGGCTTCCTGAGGGGCTCTTTAGCATTTTCAACAGGACTTTTCGCGCCTGGTGTATGACAAATTTAAGAATGAGGACGAGTGGAGCTCTTAGACTCGGAAATTGTGAACGAGATGCCACAAACAACTCAACATTCTATGACCGGCCGGACGCGACGAGGCCCGAGTTTCTGCACGACCTGCAGCTGGAGGATACCCCCTTCGAGATTACATTTCGACTGCACATGTCCTCATGTCTTGAGTGAATGCGACCAGTGCCAGAAATGTGGTGGGCTGAATGCGGTGAGGGAGCTTGATTCTCCACAGCAGCGCCCCCGGAAGCGCCCTTTGCACACCACCGCAACTTGAGATGCATGTCGCGAGGAAGTACTTCTGGTTCTTCGTTCTGATCATATCTGTGGTCTTCAACATCTGGTACCTCATACACCTGGACTGGCCGCTTCCTGGGAAACATGAAGCCAGAGAGACAGAGAGAGAGACCCGCCAAAGAAAGAAAGAAAGAACGAAAGAAAGAAACGAAAGAAAAGAAAGAAAAGAAAGAAAAGAAAGAAAGAAAGAAAAGAAAGAGAATAAAGAAAAAACAAGAAAAGAAAGAAAGGAAAGAAAAGAAAGAACAGAAAGAAAAGAAAGAAAAGAAAGAAAAGAAAGAAAATAAAGAGAACGAGAAAGACACGGAGCGAGATAGTGGGAGTGGGTTGAGTGCGCAAGAAGGAAGGAAGGCCGAGAGACTGCGAGAGCGGAACGGGATATTATGCCTCAATGCTGCTGATCCCACCCCCTCGATTGGCGGGGAAGCAACACAAAGACGGAGAGAGACAAAGAAGGAGACAGGGGAACAACCAGAGAAAGGAGTGAGCCAGTCAAGCAATGCACAGCGGGCCCAGTGAAAACTGGGTTGGGTCCGTAGTTATCTGCCAGACGCTGCCGGTATAATCTCTTGTCGCTCAC
This sequence comes from Symbiodinium natans, assembly GCA_905221605.1. Lineage (NCBI taxonomy): Eukaryota > Dinophyceae > Suessiales > Symbiodiniaceae > Symbiodinium > Symbiodinium natans. Next base: position 140,740 of record CAJNDS010002573.1, on the reverse strand, counting down.
AATGCCTAAAAAGCCCAAGCCCAAAGTGGAAGATGCACCACAAAAAAAGAAATTTTCTCCGGGTGAGTACAGCAGGGAGGAGTACCAGAGCACAAGGGCAGAAAAAGCCCGCATCAAACTTGTAGTCTTTCAGACCTCCCAAAAATTGACGAAATCCACCCCTTGGGGTGGGGTGGAAAATTGAGGCATCAACTTGGCACCCTGGGTCCTTTTAATTGCCGGGTAGGGACATTGAGGAGAAGCTCTCAGCTCCCATCCTCGTCTTCCAATTTTCTCCACACTTTCTGCAGCAAGAATCGAGTCCGGTTTGCCCTCGGCTCAGGCAAATCTTCACGACGTACTTCAGAGAAGTCTTCCACACGTGGGACCTGCATGGCATTGCAGGCGGGTGCACCGCGTTCCTGCACACTAGGTACGACATGATTCGACTCAAGAACCTGTGAGAACCTGTGAGTAAACGCTGGACACTAGTGGTCAGAGCTATGCGCTCACCAGAGAAGGAAGTCGAGGGATGGAGTGCTGCAATGTGCTGTACGTCCGTATTCCTAAACTACTTGGCCTCGTTGACGGAATATACATGGCATCTTGGGGTGAAGCGGAAACCTGGTGACTATGCGAGCTTTGAAGATGTCACGTCGACATGTGAACCCAGCAAAAGTGAGCACACTATCGGTCACTATCGCACAAGTATCATCATGTAGACGATCGGTGAAATGCTCATGCCCGAGCATTCCAGAAGCAATCTGGACCGAACTAAAGACAAGGTGGAAGCAAGGTGGAAGGTCTTGCTACGTGCACGCGTGCATGCACCCGCCCTGTCATGCCATGGCTGGTTTTCTCTGACCTTGCTTCATAATGTGCATAATGCTGAAATCAAGCCACTGATAGTAGTAGGTCAGGGCCTCGAAGCACTCGTATTGTGTCGAGCTTTCGAGAAAGGCGATGCTCCACATGCTCCCAAGAATACAACGCCGCGTGTCGTTAGAGTTGCTGCCGCACCTCAGATCGCCGCAGAACCTCCATCCGAAGTTTGTTCGCTCCAGCGTTAAACCCTTGTGGTTAGACCGCTGACCCTGTGCAATCCACACGCCCTTGACAGTCTGTGCGCAGTTCGCCTCTCCAATGGTGGTGGCAGCCAGTCCAAGCAAGACATTCAGGCAGCGACTCCAATCGCTGATGCAGGGTATGTCCTGGTAGTGATGTTTGCGATGCTTGAGATGCTTCACGCAGGCAGAGCTCTTCGATGACCCAATGTTCAAGGCCAGTTAGAGTCCAGCTACAGCCCGCAGCACTACGTAGCACCACACATCAGCACCGCAAAGCACCACAGCGGCACTGTGGTGCAGGTGAAAAATCGGCATGTTGTCAATGTGTTGTCAGCGCATCCAGGGCAGCATCTTCGGCATGATCTCCGATCCCACGCCAGGTTCTTGGCGAATCAGTTACTCAGTTACTCCAGAGATCTCCAGAGAGACTTGATCAGGCAAGTGTAAGATACAGAATGTTTGCCGAGGACACGATTGACGATCGTTACTGCCGCAGTGATGGTTTCGATTTGGGAGGCGGACGTGTGTAATTGCGTGGTGAAGCTCGGGCGTTCCTGTGCTGAACATTGTTCCTTGTCCCGTAGGTTGGCTGGCTGATGACGCAACTGGTTGGAAGCTGATCAGGGATCTGATTGCAGATGACCAGCAGCGTGACTTCCGTGTTGCTTGCAAAGGTCTGGGTTGTCTACATCTTGTACATGGCATGTTGTGAGCAGTCGGAGTGCGCACAAGCCTGCTCGAACCTGGTCATGCAATGTGCGGTACATGGATTATGGGGCTGGTGGAGCCAGGTCAGGTCCTAACAGGTTGTAGGACCACGCAGATTATCACCGATCTTGCTGCAAGATGTTCGAGGTACAAGCGATACAACGCTATTGGCTACTTCTTTCAAACTCTCCTACCCCAGGCCGGGAGAACAGTGCCTTGGTGGTATCGTTCCCATGCCCTGAGAATAAAGAGAACAACTAAGAAATGCACATATACACAAGTCCCCCCCCCCCCCCAAGGTCTGTCTTTTTGTAATGTTTGCAGGACACACACACACACACACACACACACGCACACGCACACGCACACACACGCACACGCACACGCACACGCACACGCACACGCACACGAACACGCACACGCACACGCACACGCACACGCACACGCACACGCACACGCACACGCACACGCGCACGCGCACGCGCACGCGCACGCGCACGCGCACGCGCACGCGCACGCGCACGCGCACGCACACGCACACGCACACGCAGACACGCACGATAGGGATGCACGGCATGGCTCGTTTAATGAAACAGTCGGCCCTGCATTCAATGAAGCAGCACGACATCTCGACTGCAAAGCACACACGCGAAAATGGCTTTTCTTTGACGACAGGCTAGAGAATGTTTGAGACCTTGAAGTATTTTTCTTGAAGGTTCCTGGCAAAGTGCTCGTCATAGGGGCTTCCTGTAAACTTGAAAGAATCGCTTCGGTTCGCGTGCTGGTGCGGTTTCGTTTTCGACGGTTCGCTTCCGGCAGTTCGGTGTCGAAAATGTTGAGGCGGTTCGGTTCATGGTATGGTTGCCCGGGAAGAGGCGGGGCCCTGGTGAGAGCCTAATCCCTATCAGCCGAGCCCGAGAGGTAGTTACTAGTAACTAGCCCATCGGGCCATTCAGGCCTAAACCCGGCAATGAACCCTAAATCGCAGTGGAATCTGGAGTTGCTTTAAGGGCCTACAGCCATTCTGCACAGTTGAACGGCTTCCCTGGCCGGGCTGTGGATCAAATGCGTGGGCCACTTCGCTATATCCACAGGTAGGCCGCCTGACCAGAAGAGTTGTCGTGCTGGGGAGTGGCATGAAACCCGGCACCTGCCCCCTTGGGGCCAGCGCAAGAAGTAAGAACGTCTCAAACTAGTGTGCTGCAGGGGGTCAGTATTACTTGTAGGATGTTTGCAAATCTTCCAAACGGAACCTTGTGCTGGCGCAATTCCAAATATTCCAGTTCACTGCTCCGTAAGATTTGAATATGTGGCCTCATTTTCGGAATACACGAGTAACGCACTCTCAAAGTCAACCTCCATCAGGGTCAGGACAACAGGGCAAGCGGAGGAAGATTGCAAAACGTAGATGAAGGTTGGTTGAGGTATGATTGTTGCGTAGAAAAGGTGCAAACAGGCCGCCCCAATGTAAAAGATATGTCGATCACACTAACATCAATGTAACCAAAATGTACGACGTACATCAGTGGGTCCGGGGGTGTCAATATATGTGCACGCAGGTACAGTACATACATATAACCATAGCACCTAACCTCTTGTCCAGTACAGAACGCTGAACAAGTGATTGAAACCAACTCGCATCACGACTTCAATAAATCGACAGGCAAGCACGTTCTCTGCCGTCAAACTGATGGCACGGGCTGGAACCTCGGGACGACAGAACATGTGCAAAGTACAAGTTGGTCCTCCGGCATCATGGCCGCTGAATCGGGAATTGGTCTAATTATCCGGAGCGCATGCTCGGGCTGGGCCTAGAGTTGGACAAGGTAGTCATGGGTCGGCTCAGCAAGGCGCCGGCCCACTAGCCACTGGTAGATGACGCATGTCAATGCAGATTTGAAAGCTGCTCTGGTGTCGTCGGTTGTCATACTGATCTGCGTACACCCAGGTGCACCCTTCTCTGATCCTGAACGAGTATCAAGACTGGGTGACATCGTGGGCCCCCTATCGGTTTCAGCTAGCGTGCTTCAAGTGCCTTGCGAGCTCGGATCACGAAGTCGGCAGGTTTTCTGAGCGTGGCCTGCGCTCGCCTGAGCTTTGTCAGGTCAGAGTAGCAACATTCAGGAAACACGGGCCACATTCACCGGGAAAATTTCGGAAACACCCGGGGGGCAGTCAGGACACAGCCAGGCAACAGTCGGCAAACAGCATCAAGACCAGCGGGAAGCGGGAAAACTACGGTTTAGGGTGTAGGGTATAGGGTTTAGGGTTTAGGGTTTGCTTGTTTCTTGACTGTGGCGGGGCTGCTTTCTGACTGTCTGTGCTGTTTCCTGAATGCAGCTGTGCTGTTTCGGACGTTGTTTCCTGACACTGGCCGCGCCCTTTGTCAGATGGTATCAGTGCGCCAACCTCACACACCTGTGCATAGGTGCGGGCACAGACGGAACACGATTGGCTACATCATGCTGACCATGTCGCTTCTTCCTTAACTGTGCTTAGCTCGCGCTGCTTCACCCCAGTGTGATGCATTCAACTGCTTCTTAGGTTCATCATCTTCCACGCATTCTGTGCCACCGCTGCTGTTAGCGCATTCTCGGTCAAGATGCTGGTGCCCGGAGGGGGTGTGTGAACATGTACATGCAAACTGCAAGGTACTGTAATGCAAAGTAATGTTTCTCCTATCTTGTGCATTTCCAGCACATGCTGGGGTCAGGCAGTGAGTTTCAAAGTTGTGAACCCTGACATCTCTTGGTGCGGCGCTTGTTGGGACTTTCTTGTAGCCTGCTAAAGCGAAAGCAAGAACCTATGTATGAGGTGGTATCGTCTTTTCAGCATCCTTGCTCCTACCTCAGCAACCTCAATCCGAAGAACCAGTTCTCGAGGGCCGGAGGCACCACTTTTTCACCGGATCTAGGCCACTCTGAACCAGATCATGGGTGCGGTCTACATTGATCGTCTCCTGCAGGCAGGTGGCGTTTTGAATTTTCGGACTGGGGTGATACCGAGTGTAGTAAAGTAAGTGTCGGGGCAAATTCGATGCCAATTAGAGGCTTCCGGCTTCGGTGTGCAAGCCGCGAAGCCTCACTTTGTGTGGGAGGATCGGGTGTTCCTTTTCGTCTTCGGTGGGCGCGACTCCACATACGAGGACGACGAGCTTGCCTACAAGAACGTACCGCCACCGTGCTTTCATGTGTAATTGGCCACATCATGCCGTCGAAGCAATATAGAAGCTGCATGCCTGCACCACCTGCTATGCTGCAGCTGCCGCCGCAGCCTTCGGCTGCCAAAGACCTGCCAGCCAGGCCTACATGACCCGACTGGTCAGAGAGCCTTCGGCCCAGCATCCACGAGCTCACACCATCTGCACAGCAAGACATGGGACACTCAGGATTTGGGTGGAATACTGGCAGCAAGGGTTTGAACCTTAACAGGGTGGTAAAACGGGCGGTTGTTTGCCTTGCGCAAAGTGAAGGAGGCTTTACGCTTGTAACTTTGGAGTTAGGTACTACTTCTCAGCCTTGGTCTTGCTTGCAACCTTCGACCATTACGATCTTCAATGGCTGATGATTGAGCCTACAGACGAGGCACAGCGTGTCGTGGAATTTCGTGTAGTGGGCACCCGTGTCATCTCCGTTTGGATCTTGGAAGGACGACGAGAACTACATGCTCCAACGGCTGGGCCTTGCCTCACCGAAACGAGCCGTTTCGGCGTCCGCCACGCAGTCGTCGTATTTGCCGTTGAAATTGCAGTCGCAACTTGCCGCAACATTGTCTAAGGCCCGCTGAGGGGTTGACTGCACGCCCAAAGAAGGCCAGGCATCTGCCTTATGATTGATTGGCAGGGCTTCATGCCGAGTGTTGAGGCTGCATCTGGACTTGACCATACAACCTGGTGGGAGAATCTTTGGACCATGCATCATCCTCAAATTAAGTCGAGAAGTCCAGCACTCTCCAGCACTTTTCTCGCAAGATTCGTTTCTGCAAAGGTTGGGTTGCCACTCCATCAGCCGAGTTAACTCGAGCCCGGACCTGGAGACCGTTCAGGAGGACCATTTGTGGTCCCAAGCCGTTTCGCTGGAACAGCTGATGCTTGTGGCAGACTCAGCAGCATTGCCTACAAGTCTCTATCTTCATGCAGGAGTACCACGAGTCGCCTGTGAACTCGCTGCATTCAGTGGCGCCCTAAGATGATGACAATAGCTCGCGTAGTGAGTGTGTTGTCTCTGTCTCTGTCCCTGCCTGTTTCTCTGTCTGTCTCTCTCTCTCTCCCTCTTGTCTTTCTCTCTCTCTCTCTCTCTCTCTCTCTTGTCTGCATTAGTAGGTGTGCTGAGGGGCGGGGCCGTCCGGAAACGCGCGCCCCCTCCGGTAATTTCACTCCTCGGCACTCTGCTGATTACATGGCTCCCGCTGCTCTTGCTTCGTTGCATGTGCCTGTTGCTGTAGGTCCACCGAGGGCATCCGCTCACTTGTTCCCTCACTCGCGCACTCGCTGCCTCACGTGCTGACTGACTCACTATGGCTGACTCACTCATGCCACAGCTGCCATAGCTGCCGCTGCTGCCGCTGCTGCCGCTCCTGCCGCTGCTGCTTCTTCTGCTGCTGCCGCTTCTGCTGCTGCTGCTTCTGCTGCTGCCGCTGCTGCTTCTGCTGCTGCTGCTGCCGCTGCTGCTTCTTCTTCTGCTGCCGCTTCTGCTGCTGCTTCATGCTGCTTCTGCTGCTGCTGCTGCTGCCACTGCTGCTTCTTCTGCTGCTGCCGCTTCTGCTGCTGCTGCTGCTGCTGCCGCCGCCGCCGCTGCCGCCGCTGCTGCGGCAACGTGCCCACACATGCCCACTCACTCACACGTCCTGTCACTCATGCACTTTCCTCCAGCCGTGCCATCGGCGATGCACTCCACTAACTCACAAATTCACTCGTGTAATCCCTCGCTCACTACCCTCCGTCATTCCATCCAGAACCCCAGGCACCCCCACCGCCACCGCTAGCTCTTACGCACTCACAGGCCTTGGACGGTCTGTGAACTCCAGCTGCTCTTGCTGCTCCAACGAATGATGTTGATGCTTTTGCAGCTAGTTCGTTACAACGAGTTGGCACCATACCCGCTATTGCCAGCTTTCGTCAAGTCGCTTGTTAGGCATAGTGTGGTGTCTTGGCAAGCTGTGGCGCGGCCTGCCAGGGCATGCCATAGGGCACAGCAAACGTACTGCCAAGAAGGCTTTTCATGAGAGTGAAAGGATGTCCCCCTGGGCCGTATCTCAGCCTGGCTCTTCTGACTCTAAGCTGTGGCGAAGTGAGCAAAGTGTGCTTTGCTGCCTCCTCTGCAACCGATTTTGCAGCCGACAAATTATTGCGCAGTGGCCGCTCGATGCCAAGACTGGGCCTGCAAATTCCTGACGTGGAGCCATATGAGCCCATTGCATGGGCCACAAGCTTTGGTTACAGGATGCTGGACATAGTAGGGAATGAGTCAAGTGCAGGGGAGGCTATTCGCCTGTCCAGCGTTCCTCGTTCCCGAATGTTTTTGTCAGCAAGGCTTCGAGAACACGGGTTCCAAGAGGCACACCGCGGCATTCGACAAAGTCTCCAACAGCTGCGCTTGGACTACGTGGACCTCTACATGATGGCCTCGCCATCCCCGGGAAGAATTATTGAAACCTGGGATGCCATGGTGGAGGTGAGAAAGATGGGTTTGGCGAGGAGCTTGGGAGTGTGCAACTTCGAGCTTGTCCATCTGGAAGCCTTGAAATCCCACGGGCGAGAGCTGCCAGAGGTTTTGCAGCTAAAGATGAATCCCTTCACCTGGCATCGCCAACGCGCATTATCCGACTGGAGCAAGCAACATGAAATCATGATCCAGGCAGCTGGCCCCTTCCATGCAGCAGCCTTTCAAGACGAAGTGCTCCTATCCATCCCAGCACTTCGAGACCATCGTGCGAAATCTGTAGCTCAGGTGCTCCTGCGATGGGCGATTCAGATGGGTTTCCAGGTAGTGCCACGAAGCCGACGCAAAGATCATATCGTCGAAAATGCTGACGTTTGGTCCTTTTTCCTTTCGGACGAGGAGATGCAAACAGTTTCAAGCTTGGGATCTGCGCAACGAACGCATGGAGGGTCCCAAGTCCATGCGGCACTCACCTCCGCTGAGTTGGGAGACACTACCCTAATAAATCGATCAAGAGCGCTGTTGAACCCAGCTGCTGAGCTGTGAGGCAAAAGTGAGATTCTGCTCAGAGTTGCCGTCTGCCTCAGCTCCTGCGTAGCTACAACGCCTTTTCTCGACAACATGGTTTTCTTTCGAGTCTTTTCTTGTTCGAACTTAGAACGCTTTGTTTCAGCTATCGGCAGCGTGTGCCTGGTTCGTATGCGTGACATGACCCACGCAAGGCGAGAAAGGATGAGGACGGGGATGCTGCCCAGGATGTTGATGGAGACGAGGCTATCACTGTGTGAAGTGCAGATGAAGTGCAAATGTCAGCCGGGGAACGTGCTGAACTACAATAACTACAACAGGTCAGAGAGGCGGAGAAGATCCCTGAGCATGTGAATGTTGAAGTTCGTACTTGGCGATCGTTATCCGAGAATCTGTCGCACAAGGCTCTTTCGAAGGTCGGCTGAGAAGTTTGTCGTTGGGATGCGCTTGAGTCAAGGCCTCGAAGCCCATGCAAGTCAGCCTCAAGCTGCCCTCATCTGATGCGTTGGGCCCCGTTGCCAGCGAACGATCCGGACAGGACAGGTTTTGTTTCAGCATGTTTCAGCTGCAGGCAGTACCATGGACCTAGTATGTGGACTTACGGTACTGACCATGAGCTTGCTCACATCTTGTGGCTGCGCGTGACTGCACCAGGACGAAAGTGCTCTGTCAGAAACTCCACGCACGAAACACAGCTGGATCAGTGACCAGGACTGGGAAGCACTTGATGCAAGCAGCTGATGCAGATATCTAGAGATGCTGATAAGATGCACTTGTTTTTTGGATGTTCTTGGGAGTTCCAGTGATTCCATTCATGCGTCAGTCGCTTGCTCTATGTAGTTACACGGATCGGAAACTCAGAAACTTATCTTGCAGGATCCTATCAGCGAGTCGTCGCAGCCGCTGCTTTTCCCTGTCCAGGATCGCATGCACACAAAGCGTAGCATAAAGATGCGCAGAGCGTAGCAAAGCAAGCAGCGCAGCAAGGGGCTGCCATTGCAGTGGAAAACCTTGCGTAACACATCACTTTACCAAGGGTATCCAAGGGTAGTGAGTGTACTACACCGTACAACGGTAGTATCATTTGATTGTGTTGTGGCGAAGTTGTTTCAGAAGATAGGTCTGCAATATTTGAGCCCGTTTAAACCATTTAAATCAGCCCGATACCACCCCTCAGGGCCCTTGACCCCGATTCGCACAGAGCACACACCCAATCCCACGACCATGCCATGGTCCTTTAAGTTCCCCGCTTGCACTTGGAAAATGAATCAAGATCTCCTCCCCAACCTCAAACCATTCTCACAGACGGTGTTCTCCACCCAGCATCTTTCGGCACTGCATCGTTGATGCATCGTTGCTGTGCAGGACCCAGCAGGATCTGAGTCTTTGATGAGCCGGGAGTCAACAAGCCACATCCTTGAGAAATGGATGCGGGTGGTGGCTCCACCTCATGTGCGGTACTGCGGACAACTGCTGTATCATTGCCTCAACCTGCAAAAGCTGGCAACCCCTGTTGAGGTTCATTTGGCATGTCAGCCATTGCTCGAGCGGTTGAGAGCAGGTGTAATGCCAGCCGCTTATAAAGCACTGTTTCCCGCCTTCATGTCCCCACGGTGCAGCACTTGCATTTTGCGGCGTGTCAGCATGCTCCTGTCTCTTTGGTTTCCCGAAGGCATGGGGGGATAGTTGGAATGGCTGGACAGAAGGAGTCGCCCACAAGCGGCCAGGATCTCGGACCAGCTGGGCTCACGCCGTGCAATAGCTGTATAGATGGTCGTTATGCAATAGTCAATACCTCAGAATCCTGTTCCAGCCTTGGGAGCTGAGGACCGGCTATCTGGCCTGGGCTGACGGCTGGAGTGACACTGGAATTCCGATGTCCAGGCCTGGAGCACAGCTGCTGACACAGTGAGAATCAATGACGCAATGCCGTGCCTGAGCCTTGAAAGCGAGCAAGGTCAGACACCAATGATGTCGTCGACCTGGAGCACCTCTTCACGAGCCATGAGGCCACCATTGACTCCAGCGTGCTTGTTGCATCTACAATGTTCTTGGACTTGTCCTTGCGAACGTCGCCCATTGCGACCGCAATGGTGTCCTTGGCTCTAAGGTGGACCGGGACAGCCATGTCGACCCGACGGGCGATTCCCTGGTGTGAATAAATCATTTCAAGAATAAAAATATTGCCCATTCAGTCATGCATTCACCCATTCATTCGCATGCGCAGACGATTGAGTCGCGCCGGTGAACAACTGTACCGGGAATGAACCATTTAAAATGATTCATGTACACGTCTCGAGAAGCCATGAGAAGTCACGAACTCTGTGTTTCTCTGGGCGTGAATGCTGTCCATGGGCTTGCGGAATCGTAGGCATCACAGCTTAGCCAGACTGCCAAGCAGTGTGCTAGCCATGATACAGAAGCAAGATCTAGCAACAAACCTCCTTGGCCGAAACGAATCAGCAGGATTCAAAGGCTGTCTTGCCTTGTGTGATGTTGCCTTTTGAGCATATGGTGAGTTCACACGCCGCCCTTTGCGCAGCTCCGCATCATTCCGGTGTATATTCCGCAAGAAGATTCAACGACACAACTACACGAAGGCGCAGACGCTTTGTGCTGAATCATCACGTAGATCGTCAGACCATCTTGTGCAGCAGAAGATTTGGATTCTAGGTGGGTGTCTGAGAGACCTTACGTTTGCAAAGCAGGCACTTAGGGTACCTGGATGACGGGAGTGCAGAGTCCCCATCCATGCGTGCGACATGGTTTGCCCGACTGCGTCTTGGAGCGAGCAGAAGCTGCTGACAGCAAGACGGTGACCTGTCAGATACTTCAACAACCATGAGCAGCAATAGTAACATACAGCAACAGCGCCTTAGTGGCTCAAGCATGCTTCAGCATCTCTTAAGCCATCTTACGCCCGTTTATTTGAGGATCAAGTTGCCACGCAGTGCTTGTGGCTTGTTCTGGCATGATAAGTCTTCAGTGCAAAGCTGCTAATTTTAATTTGCCAACATCTGCCCTTGAAACATCAATGCCAGTCCAGTGTTGTGTTGACAGCTCCGCAAGCAGACACGGAGCTGGCAGAACTGTCTTGGGGTCTTTCTCGTGCATGGCCGAGGCCGAGTTAGCTAGCCAACATAGTCGCCTAGTTTTTATCCATCGCGTTTCTTTCGATTTGAACGTGGCTAAGGACTTTCTGGACCACCTGCACCATTTTCATCTTGACGAGAGCACTTTGCTGGATGTACTCTCCGCTCGTGGATCAATGCCCACATCGTCGAACATGCTCTCGAAGGCCTGGGTCGACCGCGCATCGCCTGTCGGCATCGTGTAGCACGGTATACTTAGGAAGACATGGTATGGTATGGCATAGTGTAGCAAAGTACAGTATTGAAATAATGCGGTGTAATGCAATATAGCACCGTCTATTCTAGTACAGTGCTGTACAGTATAGTTTGGGACAGTAAAGCATGATAGACTATAGCATAGTATAGTCTAGCATACTACAGTACGGGGTACAGTGTATTTAGGCGTGTGTCCTAGTGTACAGCTTCACTCGCATGGCTTGGTTTGTTTGGATGTGTGTACAGTATAGATTCCACCTGCATCCGAGTTTTGTTTCCTTGGGATGAGGAGTCAGAGTAGTTTGTTCTTCCTTTTTAAGGATGTCGGGTGACTTTCAAGGAGAGACCGTAGGCATCATGGCCGTGCCTGGAGTAATGCGCGTTGTTCAGCCGGTGCCATGTTTTGCATCTAGTGCAGTCTTGCTGTCAGAACCTGCGTGGAACACAGCGGTTCAAGCCTCTGTTTGTGTCACTGTAACCTTCCTTCGTCACCTGCGAAGAATAGCGTGGTAACACAATCTGACAAGCTTTCGGAAGTGCAATCGGGCCCAGAATTGACCTTGCAGGGCTAAGCTTACTTGGACATTTGTGTGCCTTGTGTGGTTTTGGCTTGCCAAGTGCAGGCACAAGGAGTGACAAAGCTGGAGGAAGCAGTGGCTTCTGCCTACGTCACCAATGCGCACCTTGCCAAGGACATCCACAGGCTCTGGAGAGAAGCCGAGAAACCAAGGCATGAACATAGAACAACTGCTCCCTCAATCTCACAGGCTCATGCGGGCACAAAGTTGGCCTGCGCTTTTTGCAGAGCGACCAGTCATGCACAAGAATTGTTTTTTTCCGTGTCTCTTGTTTTCTTTGCGGCTTGCACACGTCACTGCCTTTGATCTGGGGTCTGTGAGGTACGGCCATATTGTGAAGGCACTGATGGCATACGTGCACAAAGTAGAGCGAGCTTATGCAGCCAAGAGAACGCTGTATCGCGGCATGAGACTGGCGGAGTATCATTTGACCGAGAACTACGTGGTTGGGCGCGTTGTCACTTGGCACGCTTTCTCAAATGTCACCACTGACTTGGTTTCTCGGCTTCATCAGAGCCTGTGGATGTCCTTGGCAAGGTGCGCATTGGTGACGTAGGCCGAAACGGGGAGTCATCGCCTCTCAGAACTGTTTTACCCTGGCTCGAGCTGACGCTCTTCTGGTACTCAGATCTCATGGGCTCAGTGCTGTAGTGCACTCCCCCGCTCGCAAACTGATAGGCTTCTTGTACAAGCCGTCTTCCTGGAAGAGCCATAGTGACATGTCCACAGCAGGCAGCCTGAGCAGCTGAAAGAAGACCGCATATGCTGCAAGGGAGTTTTTCACACTGCCTCTCATGAGTTCACAGACATGTGCTGCAAAGGCTACTGCTCTCCTGAATGTCACCACTGACCGCCAGCTTGCCCAGTCCTGCGCCCAACATGACCGTGGTCTGTTCGGCTCCGTGGGCTCAGACGGTGTCGAAGTCCTCTTTGTGATCCAGACCAGTTCCGGCCGGGGAGCAACACTTCCGGGAAACTACTCGGAGCTGCTTCTGGCACCCTTTACGTACTTCGAGGTGCTTTCTGTGGAGCGTCAGAGAACTTGGGTGCTTGCCCCAGCAGAGGGTCTTATGGTTCGACTTGCATCAGAGGATAGAGGAGCATGTGTGAGCACAGACCATCTGCATTTCTACATTCTGTGCCAGTGTGGTATTGGATATAGTACGTAGGCTGGGCTCTTCAAGCGGTGCTGCTCCTTCGGATTCTTCTGAAGTCTTTTGGAGATCCTGTTCAGCTTCATTTTGGCCAGCAGACAGTTAGTTACAGGCGGTGCTCCCCAACCAGCAAACTGATTCTGATAGTGCCTTGAAAACCTTTTTTCCGTGGCATCGCATGCGGCGCAATGTCCGGCAGTCAATTCATTTTCTCTGCTATGCAACAGGTTTGAGGTCCCTCTTCAGGAAGGCCTAACAGGCCTAACACCACCGAGCACACAAACCACCTGTAACCTCACAAGCGGAAACACATTTTCCTTGGGCTGCGTTAAACTCCCCAGGCTATCTCAAATCTCAAAAGAATGTAGTCCGGCACATGGACAGAGCCTACTCAGAATCAAGGTCCCGTGCAACTGTTGGATGCCATCACATGAATGCTTCGCTTTGTCTTGGGTTGGGTTGTTAGCGGTGTGGGTTTCATATTGCTTCATCAGAGAGTGCCATCAGACGTACATAGTGCATCGAATTGCATCGGCTTTTAGCCTCACCGGCTCGATGGATCTCGAGGTCATCACGATGCAAGTGGTAAAACTGCAACGGTCTTGGGTCGAGACCAGCCCTCACCGACTGGTGCTGCTGCATCCAGGGAGTATGCCGTGGCCATGGTCAGCAATTCCCAAAGAGGTGCGCCTTGTGTAGATGTTCGTGGCCACCAGTTCGAATGCTGAGTCTCAGGTCTTGTCGGAGTTGGATGATGATGCTGAGGAGGCTGTCAGGCGGAAGTTGGACCCTCCAGGTGCTACTGGGTGCTTGTAGGTGCTAGTGCTGCCAGTGCTAACCCTAGCGAAACATTGCGCTGGGCTGCGAGATTTTGCCACACAGAAGAAGTTTGCGTTTACAGTCGCCAGCCCTGTGCAATTGGCTGCGAGGTGCACTGCTCCTGGCTTCCTTCGTGGCGATCATCAATGCCCTTCTCGTCGGTTTGTGCTTTGCCCTAGTTTGCAGCCCCATGCAGAGGTCAATATGCTGTCCAGGCTGTCCAGCATTTCACCCAACATCCCCCCCCCCCCCATCAGGTATGGCTTTGAAGTCGACAGTTGTGGCTGACCATTGCTAGCTACAGGTTTGAAGGCTCAGACATGTTCAGACGCTTGTAAGAGACTCTGTCTCTGTGTCATGTTGACATGTGTCTGCCAGTTTGCAAACGTTGATGGGTTGTGTGCAGTGCACGCTACCCACTTCATGGACTTGCAGTTCCGTATGTGCTGCTTCGGGTGCAACGCTTGATACTGCTCCAAAATTCAGTGACAGGCGTGTTGAACGCAATTAAGCACTGTAATTAGGTCAGCTTCCCACATCCCGCTCCGACCATGCTGCCGAAGGTATTTTGCTGGCTTTGACGTGGATGACTTCACCATTGTTTACTCGCAAAGCTGAGGCGAAAAGGGGAGGGGGAAGAGAAAGCAGGCAAAAGCTCTCGACATCCTTGAGCTTCGGCCTCCTTCAGCACTTCGCAACGCTTCAACACTTCAAAACATGCTGAACACTTGTAGCGTCCCGCGGCGCAGCTTTGAGTTTACCATAGGTATGCAAGCCATGCCGTGGCCTGCAACGGCCTTTATCTGTCTACAATTGTCTACATCTGCAGGGCTATGAGACATTCCACAACCGGCACTCGACAGTGAAGATGAGTCTATACAAAAGTCATGTCGCATGCAAACTCAAGCTATCACACTTCACACGCTCAGAGAAGTCGGAGTGCATGGGCTGACGTCTAGTGATGTCATGTTTTGCGCCGGCCACTGCAGGTGGCACCCCCAGCCAAGAACCAAAAAGCTCTGTCACGAGAGTGCAATATAGTGAACACCCTTGGCGGCCTGCCTTTGTTGATGGCTGCCTTGATGAAAAGATCTCCTAGGGATGCGCTTTCCATGCTCCAAGTTTTTGATTGCTATGACGAGCAGCTGAGTGATGCTCCTGCAATACACCTTGATGGCAAAGGTCCACGACCCTGCGCAGCTCGCTGCCTGGAATGTCCAGTTAACCTTGCATCTATACGATGTTGCGATCCAGCCGCCAGTTCCATGGTCTCCAAGCATGCTTGGCCAAGGCAGGAGTGCCGTGGAGTCCTGGGAATGCGCCGTGAGCCATCAGATCCTCTGAGCCGTTGAGGTGCTGAGAGATCCACGTTAGCCGAGGTATCCGAATGGCACCACCATGCCGTTGCAGCATGTGAGAGCATATGGAGGTGCCAAGAATTACAAACAGCTCAAAGGGTGCAGAAGCTCAAGAAGCATCAGCGATGTGACTGCCGGAAGGCTCACCTCAAGGTGTCGCACCTGGCCAGGCCTTCTAGTGGTGCTCAAAGTGAGACTCTGTGACATTGACCGGCTCCGTGAAAGCTCCAGGCGCCAAGCATCGGCTTGCAGGCCGATGGTCTACAAGCAGAGGCCCTGCCATGAAAGTTCTGTGAAGATCTGTGATCCGTGAAGCGGCAAAGATAGCGGCATGAGCACTCGGGATGAGCCATATCATGGCTGAGCTAGAGTGACGCATCGATGCGCATGCTTTGCTCGCAGCACAGTTTGCAGCACCGCGGATGAAAGTTTGCCCAAACATCTGGGAGCCTGACTCCTGGAGGTGGCGCGGCGCAAGGCTGCAGAATCGCGTGTCCAGGAACTTGAGGCTGAGCTGCTGTGGAATATACGGGCGAAACAGGAATTGATGAACTAGAAGTGACTGCAAATGTAGCAAGGCATTGGTGGCTCGACTCCAGAACCGCGTCGCAGTTCTTGAGGCTGAGGGAAAGCCGAAAGGCTCGGGGCTGCGGTGAGATGCAGACTTGCGTTGCTTCATTGGCAGGAAAACATGTTCAGGCACCTGGAAACCTTGCCAATGACCCGCAAACGAACAAGATGCTCGAAGGTTTGATTTCTTTTGTGCCATTGTGTCTGTGACGGATGCTGTGGCGGGCTCCTGCGGTGGGTGGGGGGGGCCGAGGGGGTGGAAGTAGGCATCTACATAAATCTAGCCACGTTGTGTTCGGGCTGCGTTTGTGGTCTTGCTTGGTCAGAAGGTCTGGAGCGATCGCTGGCCTTGCCACAGCTACATACTCGATATCGATACATAGGGCTTTGAGTGGCACGTGTCAATTTTCGAACCTAGTCCCGGCTGAAACGAGCATAGATCTGTTTGCCAGAAAGCAGACTGCCAAACAGGCTACTTTCGATAATCTACATACGTGTTGCGTTCTAACTTCGTGCGTTCTTTAAGTTGTTTCAATTCCATTAGTGGGTTTGGGCTGTACATCTTCACGTCTGTGCTATGCGGCACGCAAGTAGAGCCACTGATACCCCATTGTGGCGCTAGAAAAACGGCAGGTTCGCGTCAGGTCAAAATAACAGGTGCTGCATGAACATGCCATCATTGTAAGGTGAACCACCCACAATACATCAGTCGATGTAGTTCGTCCCGATTAGCTGTTGACAGCTCTAAAGTCTTTCGCGTTTCTCTTATGTCCAACGATTTTGTGATTCACTTGTCCTGGTGCTGAATGTTGCCTGCAAGCTCTGACGCTCCAACTGCGCACTCAGGCTGCAGGTCTTTTTTGAATACGACATCAACATGCCTTGAAGTGTTTTGGGTGAGGTCTTGGGGTGCTGTGGGACCTTCTCTTGCGGGATACGATCAGACCGTGCAAACGGTGTTGCGCGCTAGCACCGGGCTAGCTCGGCGCTAGCAAAATCTCAACGCCACCTACCGTGCAAGACCTTGGCTCACCACACGGATTTGTAACCATCGGGTTTACAATGAACGGAGAATCTTTCAAATGTGACATGATGTGGCGCCAATGGAGCGGAAACGTTTATATGATCAAGGGCGTGACAGCTACTGAACTACTGCAGGCAGTATGTGCAACGAGATTACTTTTCACTGAAAGAGTTGCCATTGTGGCCCAGGGTGCTCCCGCTGCCGGAATCTCGACATTGGCAGCGAAACATGTGTGGTCGAAAAACTGCCAGATGATGCCAATGCAGCCGCAAGCCGCTTGAGAAACAGCTAGTTACCACAAGCAATCTGGCCACAAGTGCGACATCGGAGACATCTTCGCTCGCGCCAAAGCTTCAGCAATAGCAGCACTAGCTGTTCCTCTGACAACTCGTCCGACAGCAACAGCTGAAAATTTGTCCTAGCATCCCGTCTAGGAAACACGCCAGGATCCCACTCCATCTCAACAGCTTTCTGTCCTTTGCGACATAAGGCGGCGCGCAAGTACTGCCGCATGAACGTCAATTTCGGGAACAAGCAGTTTGACAACAACCCATATACGTGTCAAGCAGGATGAGTACGTGTTGCTTGAGACAACCAGTTGCGGCAAGGTGGGCCTCGGCGTTCGGCTCCGGCACAGCACTCAAACGAGACCAACAGGGGGTTCAAGTATGTTCAAGTATGTTCAAGTTCATCAAGTTCAAGAATTATTGAATGCTGCTCGCTTCGCTGACATCCCGTGCAACAACAGGCACGCAAGCAAGACGCTGATGCGCAGGCCGGAGCTCAGAGATGGTCTGCAGAACTTCTGCAGATTCAAGACGTTCAAGTCATTAGCCGCATTAGCCCTATAGTCAGGTCTCTGCAGAAGATGAGGAGGAAGATTCCATCGACACTGCGATTCGAACGCTCGCTCCTCCAAGTTTGTGTTCTTCCTGGACGAAACCAGCATGTAACGCTCGTGAGCTGTGAGTGGCATCCATCTGCCGTGCTGGCAGGTACCTGGAACACAATCCAGACTTTCCTGTGCGAATTGCTTACTAGAGCAGGACTGCAATTTCTCTCGTAGCTTGCAAGAGCCAAGCGCAGCCGTGAGGTCCATCCAGAAGGTGGCGCCAAATTACTACGTGCACCGCTGAGCGCTGCTGTATGCTTGTGCACTGGGCAAGTTACCGGTTCCCGCAAGTCGCCCAAGTGAGTAAGTAGCAGAGGCTGCACCCGCCTGCAAGTTAATTGAATGGTGGCCCTTGAGTCCCTTGAGGTGTTTGGCGATCGCGGAACAGTGGAGCGCACAGCGGTGAATCAGCGCTTGCATGTGTCATGCGCCTTCATCTGGATCTGATGCGGAGTCTTAAGGTCTACATTCAGCAAAGAGGTGAGCATGTTGTCGTCCGAGTTGGTGGTGGCTACAAATCCTTACAGGCCGATCCGTGTTCTTTCACTTTTCACACATCTCCTCGCCCCAATCAGTTAGACAGAAAAAAGCGTTGCTGTTGCTGGTTATTCATAGCTGCCAAAAAGTTCTTGCTTGAATTCACGAGGTCTTTATGGATGCCGGGGTCCCAGAGACAGCACCTTTTCGAAGTTGCATGGTGCCGGAGTGTATGTTTCGGAACTTAGCTGATAGGAGCGGGCGCTCATGGTCACACGAGACAATGCCGGACGCCTAGAATTTAAAGTTGCAGGACGAAGGCAAGCTTGCGCTCAGGGATTAGAGAACGAGCGGGTCCCGAGTTGAATTGGAAATGAGATGTAGCTGGAGTGGGGCCAGGCCATGTCAGGGCTAGGTCCCAATATAGCATGCTCCACCGCGGACAGTCGCCCACCCCGCAGCTGTGAGAAGTGTCTGGTGTGTGGAGATTGGATAGGACGCTGAGCCAAGCCCAGCGGGTTTTGCGACTCCGATGCTCTCATGGTAGGAGCTCGTCGATGGAACTGGATGCCGGCCAGGTCGTGGCAGTGTTGGTGGCCATGCTAATCTTCTTAGCAATTTGGGCAATTTTGCGGCCGCGTGGTTTTGCAACACAGCTGTGTACCTGCAGCTTCGTCATGTCCTTGGTATGCACCCAGCTCCTGATGAAGAATTTGGGATCGGGCGACCTTAACTTCAGATATCCAGCAACTGTCACGAGCTTGCACTTCGTTTTTATTTGGCTGACGAGCTGGATGTTTTGGGCCACCCGCAAGCAGTTTGACAAGTGCAGGCCGAGCTCGCTAGGTTCAGTCAGGCGCTATGCCAAGTACGTCCTCCCAATTGCTGCCAGCCTGCCACTTTCCATCGCACTAAATAACACGTCCCTTCTGTATATGGGGGCTGGACTTGTGGGCATCATTGGTACGCTGGCGCCTATCATTACTGCGGTTTTGACCCACTGCCTAGGACGTCGGATTAACAAGACTGGCTGGATCGGGGTCGGTGTTGCAAGTCTGGGTGCTACTTGCATTGGGGCTGGTGAACTGAAGGACCATCGAGAGACGAATTCGGTAGCCTTGGGCCTTATCTTTTGTACCGCCTCCGTCTTCCTAAGGGCTGCCAAGGCCGTTCTGCAAGATCAGCTTCTGGAGCCTACGGCCTACAAAGCAGAAAACAAGCAAAACGAAGACAAGGATGACAAGTCGGATCTGGAAGGCCAACATGGCCAACATGGCCAACACGGCCAACATGGCCAACATGGCCAAGGTGGTCCGCCCCCTCCGCCTGCCTTGATCGCCTTATCTCCGATGCACGTCTGGGCACTGCAGGCACCCCCTTGCACGCTATGGGCAGTGACCTACGCCCTGTTTACCGAAAGCCCGCAGCAAGCCGTGGCCGCTGCAACGCCCCAGGTTGCGCACATGATCCTTCTGACCTGCATCACAGCCACTATTTTGAATGTGCTGGGCATGACGACGATGAAGCAGCTCGGAGCTAGCTCCATGCAGATAATAGGCAAACTCAACACCATCATACTCCTGGCATTTTCGATGGGCTTCTGGGGTGAGAGGTTGCCGCAGGTGGGATGTTCACAAAATCTCACAAATCACAGCTGGACCAATCAAAAACCAAACAGAAACACCCATTGCATCCCATGGCTCCTGCAAGGAAGTTCTGATTGGGACATGTTTCGTGCTTGCTGGCGTGGCTATCTTTGAGCAGCGAGGCGCTTGCCCAAACATAATTGATTGCTTGGACACTGCAGGGACGGACTGAAGACATGAAACGCTTTGCTTATGGAGGCCTCCGAAGTGCCAAGATTTCGCTCTGCCACACTCATAGGGTCCTAGTGCCCTGAAATTGGGACATCTTATTGTGACATGTGCTATATAGGTGCCAGTATGAGGGTTGC
This sequence comes from Symbiodinium natans, assembly GCA_905221605.1. Classification (NCBI taxonomy): domain Eukaryota; class Dinophyceae; order Suessiales; family Symbiodiniaceae; genus Symbiodinium; species Symbiodinium natans. Next base: position 120,625 of record CAJNDS010002573.1, on the reverse strand, counting down.
ATGCATGTGTTGAGAATGGTCCTGTGTTTTGGGTTGACTTCCGGATCCAGTCCGTAGAGGCTATAGAGTCTGCAGTCAATAGATCACAAGCTGAAGTGATCACTGGACGCATGACTCGACAGATCAGTGAACCTTGTCGTTAAATGGACTAGGCACCCGGAGGAACGCTCACAAAATTGTAGTAGGTCAGCTCGGACATGCAACTCCTTGACCAGATGCGCAAATCCATGTGTGCCTGCAGTAATACAGACGAGATGCTTTTCTCGCGCGCATCGACAAACCAGATGCTGTGTAGATCAAGACTGATCAACAGCTGAGGCAAGAGGATATAGCTTGGACGCCTGCCATACTTCTGAAAAGATTTGGAAACAACGATGGTTTCCACCGGTGAATGGAGCCTGCGAGAACTCAGATCTGTCCAAGGCATGTGAGGCGGAACGTGGCGCAGACCGTCATCCTGCTCAGAGAAAGGAAGCGCTGTGTTGGAGTTTTCCCTGCTGTTGCTCGATATTCATGTACACTTGTTGAATTAATATGCGTGTGGCATGCTGTGTCCTTGAGCCATTGACAGCAGATTTTGATTTGCTCCAAATATGAACAATAGCTTCCCGAGAAAAGCACCCAAAACCACCTTTCTCCAACTCAAGGGTGAGTGCCACGGGGTGCATCGTTGCCTGGGGTTAAGACCTGAGCCTCAAGGTGTAAACCGAGTTTCGGAGTCTGAGTGTATTCGGATGTATTCGGTAAACCCCCCTTCCCTCTCTCCGTACCTTTCTCCGTATGAACTTGCTCTCCCTCCCTCCCTTTCCCTTCCCGCCTTCTCTCGCTCTCTTTCCCCTCTCTCCTTCCGCCTTCAACTTCTCGGCTTCTTCTCCCTCCACCGCAATCCTACCGCAATCCTAAAGAGGAACGAGCCCTGAACCAAGCACCATGCTAACGATTGAGACGCTGGCTTGGAGGTGTGTTCTATTGTTAGTTACAACCAAACCGCATATTCTTTGTGCCTCTTTCCTTCCTCGGAAATCCTTAGCTGACAAGTCCTAGACTCCAAACTTTCAAGCCCAAAACCCTAAACCTTTAACGGCTAAACCTGGAGCCCCATAAGGCCCTGTAGGCTTAGTGGTTGCAAAGCAGGCGCGCGTTTACAGGTCTCTGATCGCTCAGACTCATGTGGGCTACAATCTATAGTCGGGGCGCTGCAGTCCAGGCGGCAGCGGTTCGAAAGCAGCAGGCCGAGCTGATAATGGAGCAGTGTGCACCTGAAGGGCGGTCCCCACATCGCCACTAAAGCAGTCGAAGGCATGCTTTGCGAAACACAACATGCTCAGATTTCACATCCATGTGAACCCATTCAATTCACTTCACAGTTTCCCAAGAGCGCACCAGTTTTTTTGAAGCGCACAGCTCCATCTTGCTGGCAGGTTGCCTGGCGCAACGGAAGAGGGATGCAAGTCCCCGGCTAGATTGGCGTAGGATTCCAGCTTCCTGATGTCCGGGTTGCTTCTTGTGGACCTGACTAGCTTACATGTGCTTGCAGCTACTCTTCAGCACTACACGCTTTGGTCATGCACACGAAGCCAACGATCGTCTACATACATACATACATACATACATACATACATACATACATACAGCAGTCGAGCACCTGGAAATTGTGCAGTCTACAGACCTTGTGGCACCTCTGCAATACAATGGTAGCAATGTTCTGTGAAAACGAAGCAAGAGCTCCCGGCACTTTGCAATGTAGACTTCACTGTAAGTCTTGGAACGCCACCTTTCAATATTAATTCAGAGGTCAATGCCCTACTTGTGCAACGCGTTCCAGAAAACTGGGTATTTCGGAGCTTCACTCGTTTGCTGAAGAAGGAGCATGGCCCACCCCGATTCGAGCGACTCTAAACCATCAGGCTCAGAGGACTGGTTGGAGGTGGAGTTGGCAATTTATGGTTTTGACACTTGAAGAGTCATTTCAAGAGCCCAACCCGCCCTTCAAGAAGGAATTGAGATCGTGCCAAGGCAAAGCCATAATTTAGCCCTGTTGATCGACTAGTCTCAATGAGGCAAACAAGTAGCCAGCAAGTGTTCACATGTTAACATCTTATGTGACCTTTGGTCATGGTGCATGTGGAAGCTGTTACACCGCTACGACGGCTGCTCAGCGATGCGCGCCCAAGTTGGAGCGAGAAAGATCTGGCAGCAGTGGAAGAGAAGCTGTCGCGTGTGGGTGCTACCACGGTGGGCGAGCTAGCCAAGCTTTTGGCCCATGGTCTCAACAAGCGGCTGCATGCTGCTGGCTTGAAGGCCTTCAATAGCGAGACCCTTGCAGCTTTACGAAATCGATTAGAGACGGAATCAAGATCTGGCCTAGACAGTTCCAATGACAAGAGGGCGGGGGACGCGAAAGACGAGAACTCGTCACAAACGAATACAAGCAAGCAAGAGATGAAAGCGCAGCAGAAGCAAGAGAACACCGAGTCCGATTTCGCCAAGGCTGGAAAGGTTGACAGTGAGCGCAATGAGCATAGTGAGCGCCCAAAGGTGGTGCCAACTGCCAAGGAGCCTCCGCCGCCGCCGCCTCCACCCACATCCCCTTTCAGCTATTCTCCCTCATCCACGTTTGGCCGAGCAGAAGCTCTAGGTGAGACACAGCTCATCAAGGCAGTTCGGCAAAGCGACATCCGTACTGTCCAGTATCTTCTGACTCATCGAGCTGACCCAAACGAGAAGGACAACTTTGGTGAAACAGCCTTGATGGAGGCGGCTGGTCAAGGACAAGCCCAGATCTGTAGAATATTGCTGGAGAATGCAGCCAATCCCACATGCCGATCACCTTCTGGATTAAGTGCAACGCAGCTGGCATCAGAACACCAATCCATCGCGCACCTCTGCTGCATGTGCTGTATGGTGTGTCTACATATCTACCATATGCGAAGCATGGCATGTGGGGAAGTCACTTCCGCATGAGCGCTCAGGCACTTATTCGCCTTGCCACCGGACTACTGGTTTGACAGGGGTCTCCGACTTGCGGCTCGTCAACATGACGTACAGAAGGCTGAGCTATTGCTACAGCGAGCAAAGGCAGAGGAGGTCAGCTTGAATTTTCAACGGAAAGATGCCAATGGTTTTGCTGTGCTTCATGTGTGTACTGCCCGAGCTCCTGATTCTGATGACGGCCGTCGGCTTGTCAGGCTCCTGATTTCAGCGTACCTTGCCCGCTCTTGAGCTCTATACCGAGTCCTCCTCAATGATCTTCTAGCCTCGAGATGTCTCAAGTCTCAACCTTCCACTTAGGACTGCGGCAGTAAACGCAACCAATCTGCTCGGCGAGACTCCGCTCATCCTTGCTACCAGGGCTTCTGCAGACGCCAAGAGAGCTTTGAGGATGAGCGGCGTGGCGTATATAGTGTGACTGCGCCCGCTGGCGCCCGCACAACCATGATAACAGTGTACGTTCAATGCCGAAAGGCTGAGAGAGTCTGCAAAGAACTGCAACCGCCTTGGTTTGAAGTCTTTTATATGGAGGGCTTGACAAGATTGACTTTGGTGGGTTCGCAGTTGAAAAAACCTGGAAGACTCGGACTAGGCAAACTTTTGCAGGAGAGAGGCAGACCGTGACCTTTGTTTAAACGCCGTATGTAAGATGCAATACGATCTGTCTCTACGTCAGCTGCTATGTTCTACTTGAAGTTCCTGATCTGAAAGCTACTGTGCTGAGGCATTGTGCAGCTGTTGCTCGACTCTGGCGCTTCCGTCAACACGTCTGACGCAGTCCTGCACGAGACGCCCCTAATGGAAGCTGCGGGAATAGGCGCAATACGATCAGAGCGAGATTGAATACACTGATTGAACACCGCATTGCTGCAATCACGTGTCGCATGTCGGAAACTGCGACGTGGGCACGTATTGACGCTGTCCTCCAGGAGATCCGGACGTGGTCTTCACGTTGCTGCAAGCCCGGGCAGAAGCAGCAAGAAGCAGTGCAAGTGGTCAGACAGCTCTGGATTTCGCTTCTTCGGAAGAGGCGGCTTAGATTGGTTTCTAGTAGGCTGTACCTCATTGGTCTGAACTCCTTTCCAGAGTTGCCCCATGTACTCAGAGTACTCCACAATCCAAGAAAGAATCATGGCCACATCTTGGAGGGATCTTAGAGAGGGGCGCCTTGCGACGGCATAGTATGGCATGCCCTCGAGACGTGCGGCTTTTTTTAGATCTACGGCCGCGTTGTGATGTAAATAGTGGACCTGGGCTGTATGGTACATTTCCTTGGATGGGCTCACACTTCTTGGCCAGGGATTGCTTTCTGTTTTGCTGATAGCTGTTGCTCTCTAGCTACATGAGCTCGAGAAGTCGGCAACCTAGAAGCTTTGGTGCTCGCAATATTGTATAAGTTTGTTGTGCAGGTTTCACGCGTGCATCGTGACAAGTTTACGCAAAGCTGTTTTTGAATAGATCGAAGGAGTCTCCTGAGCACGCGGTGCACACATTGCTTGCAGATGTCGTTTCCGAGATTTTGCGACATCGTGCTTAGGTAACGTGGATGCTCAAGAACCCTTTGGAGGCTCAGCGAGCTCGGGCACATGCTAGAGCGAGTCTCAGCGTGGTGCGCATCAGGCTGGCAAGGCATCTCAAGGTTGAGGCTGAGTGTGGCTTCGAACAGGCAAGCTCCAAGTATCAAATTTCATAAGTTGAAGCCAAGGTGCACAGCCCAAGCCTGCTGCACCACCTCGGCCAAACCATGCTGTGCCACCACCACAGCCAAAGTCTGCCGTGCCTCCAAAGGCGGCTCGACCCTCTCCCAAACCCAGCATCTTGCCTGCATCAATCTGCATCAATCTGCATCAATCTGCATCAATCTGCATCAATCTGCATCATCAACTCTTGACGACAAGTTGACCCTTCTGAGCTTCCAAGGTGCTCCAAAGCGCCCGCTAACATATGCAGAGCGCCTCCAGATGCTCGGTCTGCCATGGGGCAACCGAAGACGAGTCTTTGTTTCTTTGCGCATGCTACCGCACACATATGCACACGTGGAACCTTGCCCAAGGAGCCTTCTCACCAAGTACCCAGGATTCCAAGGCTCCACATGCACGTGAACAGTCGATCACTGTATCAGTCTATCAGAAACATTGAAGATGGCAAGAAACGTAAGCTGATGCTTGCAGGTTCTGGGGTGGATCTTCCGAGTCATGCCTGGCAATGGACGCCTGAAGAGCTGGAGCTCTTCATCGGTGCCTTCGCCTGTTCTAGGAACAGCTGTGCTAAGAATTTGACACTCCACTGAACTCGCGTCTCCGGCAACAGGCAGCATGGGTCAGTTCTGGCCTCCGGGACGAGCCAAGCCGAGTGCAGGCTTTGCTGGGTCTTTATGTTACAGTGGAACGTGGCGCACGGCTTGTTTCCCAACCTGAAGGCTCGAATCGAGGTCCTGGAAATCGCAGCAAAGGCCCTCTCAGCATTTTCAATTGCATTCGAAGCGCGGTTTCGGTGGTGTCGCAGGGCCTCCTCCAGATCCATGGGAGCGTCCTTCAATGGCTTCCATGCAACCGCTGAAGGCCTACTACCAGGCGCCATTCCATCGAAAGAATGGAACGTGCAAGTCCCTGCGATGCCTGCAATGCTGACAGGACTCTTGTCCGTAGTTGCCCCTCTCGCTTGTGCGGTCAGGCTCTTGGTGTACCGGAGGGCACGCGCGACAGGAACGTCCTCAAGAAGGCTTACAGGCTCTATGATGTTTCGCTGTGCTTCACGTGGATCTCCACTCCCTGGTTGCTCTGAGTTCTTTGCTGTCCACGAACGGGAACTGCTGGCGGGCGATTTTGCATTACAGGCAGGCTGCGCTGAAGTGGCATCCAGACAAGAACCCGGACAATCCTCTTGCTTCTGCCAACTTCCAGAAGGCGATGCGGACCTCAGTGATCTCAGTGTTCTCTTGCCGCTGTTGATGTTGTCAAGTTGTCAAGTTGTCATTCAAGCTCTTTGCAGGCGTGCGATGCATTCGAGCAACTTGGTCAAACAAGTTCTGGAAATCGAAGATTTTATCGACATGCTGCGCATGTATAGAAAATTAAACACACAGTTCAAACTTAAAACTTAAAACAAACCCGAGACACATAAAGCCACAGAAATTTTTTAGTCGGGGTCCAACCTCGTCCAACACTAGTTGTGGTGAAGGCAGCTTTGTAAAGCGCTGGGCTTGGGCACGTTGTGAACATGGTGGCCACTTGAGAAGCTTCGGATGACTCTGCTGGAAATCGCTGGAGTGCACCATGGAATGCACATCGGAATGCACCACGGAATGCATTATGTGCTTCCAGAACCCTTGGAGACGACGCACCGACACTGAGCTCTGCCAAGAGCACCTGCAGTGCCAAGTATGCCAAGTACAAGTGGTGATCGGCTTCGTCCAATGCGAGGATGTACGAAGCCGTTAGTGAGGCCGTAAGCTGATCGAATCTGCCAGGCCTATGCGGACAAAAGCTGGGTGCATTGCAGAGTACTGCTGCAAGTCTCTGCCTCTTGCCATTTTCATGCGGCCTCTTGCATGACTCTGAAACAATGTTTAAAATTCCGCGCCTCAGCACAAGGCGTGCAAAAGCTGTTCTTTGAATTCAAGGAGCTGTCCGATAGATTCATCGGGTATGTGACTCGTCGCTCATGACAGCTTGCACTAGGCGCAGGTGCACCAGAACTCATGTCATATTCGCTTGTCTTCTGTCTTGAACTGGTTTAGCTCTCCCACGATGTTTTCGATGGCATACAGCAGACCTGTTCCGAGAAACATTTGTTTTCGCTGCCAAGCACAATGGCCCAGCCTCCTGTGATACGTTCCGCATCTTGGCATACGTATTGAATGGACAAGTTGCACAGCCTGACGGCAGCTTGCAAGAGCCTTGTGCAGGCATGCAAAATGGGACTTGCGCCCCGGGACTCAGCGATCATTGCCGATCGTGTTTCCTATCACTGCTGTGTATTGCTACCAAGTGATGAGGTTTTCGCTGCTTGTTTACCCGATTTGTGGTCAGGTGCGCTGTTGACCGTGCATTTGCAGGATATGCACATACAAACGGTACAAACGCCCCTGATTGCAGGAGGCTATGCTCGGAGGTGCTCCAAGCCCGAATTCTCTGTTGCGGATGCCCTACAGAGATGGTTGCATGAATAGGCGCTCTCAGCTCTCTTGCGCCGCAACACGCTGGCCGCTGCCGATTCTCTCGAGATCCGGTCATTGTTCTTGAAGCATCTCTGATGCCTTCTCTTGCGGATGTATTTGACAGTTGTCCTGGGGGACGAAATCAGTTAATTCGAGTGAAGTTGGGAGGGAGAACCAAAATGGGAGCAGGTTTTTTGCCGCGTACATCCTTCTATATATATATACATATATTTTATGTATATAATGTGTATTTATTTATTTACTTATTTATTTCTTTACATATATATATATGTATATATATATATATATTTGTATACACAATATATTCACAAGAATGACCTAGGCGAATCGCCTAGGCAGGAAGACCTCAGTCACTTGAGTTGTGACTTGTGAAGCTGATTGCAGCCATCATGATGCTACAAAGATTGCCAACATTTCAAAAGCAGCGCGATGCCACTGACCAGAAGCCCAAGAATTCATTGCAAAATTCTGAAGTTTCTTGTGGCACGCTGTCTTGCAGCTTGCTGGTGGCGGGCCTTCCTAGTTGATGCAGTGTGCGAAGGCAGTCAAGCCCTCTTGCTAACGCCTGCTGGTCTTGGAACGTTCGCCGTGAAATACAAGTGGAGGGCAGTGATGCTTGAGCACCAGCCGGGAGGGATCAGCGCCTCAAACTTAAACAAGGCTTGCTGTGCATCCCACCGTGTAGAACTTGCCGCTTCCTCACTCATTTTGTAATTTCTTTTTACATGAGGAAATTGGAGATAGCAAAAACACTGCGAAGTACATGTAGTCTTTCAAGTAACTCTCTAGGCCCCTCTGACCCTGTATGAAGAGCAGTGTCTAAAAGTCAAAGTTTGAAACTTGATATCTTACACAAGCAGCTCAATCAGCTGATGAATTTGGCTGACGTTGGCCAATTGGCATAAGTTTCGCGAAAACATTTTTACCCAAAGAAGGTCATTTCGCAATGCAGGAGTTTCGATCATCGCCCGCTGGGGGTTGAGTGGGTTTTGGAATCCCGTCACATGATTGTGGGATCTTCTGTATTCTTCTGTGCAGTGCCTGCTGTTGTGCCTTGCCCGACGTCACTTCGCAATCAGCCGAGGCGGGACTTGCGCACCATGCAGTTTCCCAGCGCACCTTCGGGCCAGATGGGCCAACCTGGTGCATTTCCCGGGCAGGTGCCGTGTCAGAACGGTGTGTTCATTTTGCCACGCGTTCTGGGTGATTGTGCCAACGTCAGGCTCAGTTTGGTGCCTGGCCTTAGACCACAAGCCGGCACAGCATGGCGTAGATCGCATGCAGCAGGACGCCGGCCGAACCAAGGTGCAGGCCTTGGCCAAGGAGGCATGGCTGGGAGTGCGTTCGGCACGCAGCCTGCGCAGGGCTTGGCAAGTGGAGTCCCTCCTGGGACCCCGTTTGGGCAGGGGCTTGGGCAGGGCCTTGGGCAGGGCCTTGGGCAGGGCCTTGGGCAGGGCCTTGGGCAGGGCCTTGGGCCAGGCCTCGGGCAGGGCTTTGGACAGGGGTTTGGGGCTCCAAGCGTTCCACAGCAAACGCAGCAAATGCCACCGCAAGGCTTGGGGGGCTTTGGTTGTGGCGGAAATCTGGGTGGAAACGCAGGAGTGTTGCAGGGCAACCCAATGAATGCGGGACAACCAGCTTTTGGGCAGGGGCTGGGAAGTCCTTTGGGGGGAGGCCTGGGAGGAGGTTTGGGAGGCTTCCAGGGCGCTGCAACATCGATGTCCGGAGCTCGATGTTAGCAGCTGTTAGCAGTACAACAGCATCATTTAGTAAGTTGGGAAGCCATCAGAGGCCTGCGTCCTACGCTGCTCAAGGTCTGCAACAGGCAGGGTGTAGGTCAGTTCGCCATACTGCATCGCCGCATCAACGACGTGAGAGAACCAGGACCAAAGTCAGTCGCCTTTAGGTGTCACTCACTGCCTTTCAATGACTCACATCTGCCAATTGACACGTATCCGGTATTGTGCTGCTGCATGTTGAAGATGTCTATTCGGATTCGGTCATGCCGGAGGCGTTTAAAGTTGAGGGGTTTAGTTTGGTCGCAAATTCCCCAAATCTATCTACTCAAGGATGCCCATATTCGGATACCAAGCAGTTTCACGGCGGGTGGATGATCGGCGTACCTTTTCGGATATGATAAAGGTTCGATGCTGAATCCCAACTACTGCATCTTCACCAGATTCGGGTTGCTCATTTCATCCAACAAGGAAGAGCTTCATTTATTCCTGCAGGCGTTGAACCACAATCCCGTGCAAGATCCTAAGCCCACAGTATCCGTTCTCATTCGTATGGGCATCACATGGCTTTACTGTCGAAGTTTTCCCACTGTGTCGTATTCTTCGTCAACTTGTCAGCTGGTCTTCAGTACTCAGTGTTCTCGCAACACTCGAGCAGGTGCCGCAAGCTGAAGACAGGACAATTTGTGATGCTTGTAGCGATGGTTTTTCGTCTGGGCGTGGCGAGTGAAGTTCCTCAAGGACTCTCGAGGATCTCGCCTGCACTGTTGGCCCTCAAAGTGGTGTCTGGAGTGCCCAGTCTGCCCAGTGTCGCAGTTTCTCGATGATTCGCCATTTCGTGCCGACATGTGCCGTCCCTTCGCAGAGTGAAACCTTCCTCCGACAGGTGCTGCAAAGCAAAGGTTCCGCCAGATCTTTCAAGACACACTGCGCCTGCCTTGGCTGGACCTTGTGGTTGCAGCGCGCACTATCACCTGAACGCATGTGCGTGATTTTGTGTTCTTGCGCATGCATTTTGCAGGCCTTGGCAGCCTGCAGCAAGAGAGTCATTGCAGCAAACTTACGCTCGGTCACAAATTGCGCACCGATTCGAGACTTGAATATAGCAAGGTCAGCAACTATGGAGTCTGGCCTTCAGATTCTCATGTCGGCAGGTGCCATGGGACCCCAGGCAGGGTTCAAAACGTGTCGTGTTCAGGAACAAAAAAACGTGCTGAACTTTTTACACAGTCATGTGGGAATGCAGCGAGAACACAGGCGCCTGATGAGTGTGGCCTGGGAAAGCTGAGCGAACCTTACATGCCGCTGATATGTCTGAGGGGGGCTGGAAGGCTGGAACTTTTCCCAAACACCTGCAAAGGACCCTTCAACTCTTTGCGTTCGCCGCTGTCGATGACCCCCAGGCGCTCAATGCAACGGTACGCATGACGCATCGTGCATGCCGTCAGAGAGGGCACGGAGGATCAAATGCGGTGCATGGAGGTCTTGCTGCAGCTGTTCAGTGCCCTGGAACAGTTGGCTTCGCCAGTCCACATCTGAGTTTGATTCGCTTTGCTTTGGCACATACCCAAAGCAAGCGCACTCTGCATCTTGCAATCGAGGAGGAAGGGGGAAAGGCTTCAATTCAAAGGCTAACATCGAGCAAAATGCACAGTGCAGGGGTTCTGTTAGCAGCAGCAACAACAACGACAACATCGACAACAGAAGCACCAAGCAGCGGACAGCGGGCAGCGGAGCGAGTCGGCGGGCAGCGAAGCAGCGAGGCAGCGGGCAACGAGCAGCGGCAGCAGCGGTGGCGGCGGCAGCAGCGGCGGCGGCAGCGACCACGACCACGACCACGACCACCACGACCCAAGACCGGGCTAAACTGCAGTTTGCACGCCGGTCCGTGGAAAAAGCGCGCGCGCAGAAAGCATAGCATTACAAACTATCATTCACGGTTCCGGCGCTGGCGTTGAATAGAGAGATTTCAAGAAGAAATTAACCTGCAAATCCAAAGAAACACGTTCCCTCGTGTGTGCTATAGCGATGAGGTGGCCTATGGAGAATTGTGCTGTCCTGCCTAGTCCGGCTGTCAAGGGCAGGGAGATGCTTGTTATGGCTTCTTGTAGTAGTTTTAGATGGGGACGGTCAGCGAAACGTACTTTTTTGGCAGCGCTTCAATGGGGATGTTGGGACTTTCTCGAGGGCATCTGTGTTTAAGGCGTAATGGGCGGCTCAAAGGCCGAGGCTGAAGAGAACGGGGTTTCCAAATTTGGGTAGTTTGGTGGGGAGGGACAGCGTGGTACCTCGTTTGTGTACTGAGGTGCTTACCATGCTGCTTGACATGCCGTTGGTGCCCTGTTTGAAGCAGGAGCAGTATTTGTTTTTCTTTGTTTTAATCTGGAGGTGCGCCTGTTTGGTTTCGTTTTTTTACCTGGAAGGTAGCCTTGGCCCAGACTGGGTGGCCTGTAATTGCTTTGCCTCGCACTTAGCTTCTGCGCGTTCACCAGAGACCGTGCTTTGGGGCATTGTTTACGTCAGGCTGTCGCAGATAAACCTGCGAAAACAACAGATGGGAGACATGAGCTCAGAGTTGATTTCTTCTGCGTTAATCACCAGAATATGCCGCAAACAAACAAAGCATGTTCACAGCCGCGGCTTGCAAGCGACCATATATGCCTCGTTGCGGAGAAAGGCCGTCAACGATGAGCGAGTGGACGGTTTGGATGATATGGCTGGCCGGCAGTTCCAGGCTTGCATTGTACATATTTGTACATCATCGTACTGTTGAGCTCGCCCATGCCCAGTCAAAAGATGTTCTCCCAGAGTTGGTGGCACATCTTCAGGCGCAGCTTCTTGCAGCTTTAGCTGCCAAAGATGGAGCGGCGGGGCATGGCTGTGTTATGTACTAGTCTGATGTGTCAGACACAAGTTGGTGTAAACAGCTGTTGAACTCTTAGAGTTTCTCAGCGAAGCGCAGGGCCGTGCACAATCCTGTACAGTCCACGCAGGCAGCCCAGGATGCAGCGTCTCGATACCTGTCGGCGACTCCGCAGGCCGATTCGACACACGACTACACACGACTTACGCACCACTCGAATGATTTTCAGCACAGTAGGGCAGTAGGGCGCATGCCAACATCATCCAACCCAGCATCTTGTCAGGGACAGAGCGCGTTGGCACCTCTCACGGCGCTGGCGACGCAGGCTCGTTTCGGCGAAAATACACTTGAAGCATCCTGAAAGATTCACAAAATACCAGTTGAGAAGCCTGAGTAGATGCATATGCTTGGGTTGCTTTCAACGTTAAGCTCCACGTTCAGGCCATGGCGTCTCCAGACGCGCAGGAAACTGGGGCACTGCACAGCTTGGCTTGGATCTCCGTGGCTTGATGCTGCATTGCGCCGTGAGGAAAGGCTCCAGCTTTTGGAGGTTTTCCAGCGGGCTCTCAAGCAGGCTGTAATCTCAGTTAGATGCATCGAGCATCTAATAAGAAGTGTGATGGCACTATGGCGGCTCATTGCCTCCATGGCGAACTCTGTGTCGCCTGTTTAGGTCATCGGCAGCGGTGCCGAGTTGGACCTGGCGTTGAGTACAAGGTGGCCGCTGTCTGGCTCCCGATTTGTGCCAGCAAAAGTGACTGTTACCTTTTTTTGTCAAGCTTGCCCTGCTGTGTGAGCAGCTGAGGTGGGGTGTCCTCCACATTGCACTGGATGCATTTGCGGCTTAAAATGCTGAGCAACCGCATGGAAAAGTTCCTTCTGTACTGTAGCTGAACTACCCGAAGACCTCCGCTATGGTAGCAAACTTTATAGTAAACATGTTCAAGCTGCAATGCTCTACCGAAATTACCGAATCTGGCCCATCGAATGTGAAAATGTCTCCCCCGCTAACACTTACTGTATGTAATGCAAAAATGCCAACAAATTTGCGCATGCTCACGCGCATGTAGCGCAGGGGCTGTTCGATACGATACCGCGTTGAATCGCAGGTTCAGGATACCGGCTGGTACTCCTCGTCGTAAATGCCAGCTGCGGGCTGCGCTGCCCAGTGCAGCCACGAGTCACGAGCACGGCTCGCCTCGCGCTTCGGTCGGTGGGCGAGCGTCTCGGCGGGGCGGGCAGCGACGATGGCGAACCCGACGGTGACGGTGTGAACCCTGGAGTGGCCTCACCTGGTTCAGTCGGCGCCGCCCCCAGAGGCGGGCAACCCGTTCGTGGACCTCACAAGGTGACGCGTGAGGAGCGTGCTGGCTGAGTGTGTTGCCGTTTCAGTCGGACGTGGTCACCTGGGCCTGGGTTGGTCGCCTCGCCGTTTCGTCGTCCATTGTGGGGGTGCGCCGGGATGCCTGAAGCAGGTGTGGATTTATTGGCCCGCCACCAGGTCACCCACACTCGCACACAATTCCTGGCTCTTAGTTACGCTCCTGCATGCAGCCTGCGGCCACCTATTGTCCGAGGCCCTCTCAGGATCCTCTCAGGCAAGCGTGTCAAGCAGCCAGTCCGCGCTAGTTCCCCGCTCTCGTTTGCTTGCGGCTTGCGTGATCCATGTGATTCTTAAAGTCGTTCCCGTTCCCCGCGCATTGTCACACGCTGCAGAGGTGTTGCTCTCGGAGCCCCAACACATGCCACGCCTCCGAAAAGCTGCAGACACACTTCTTGCGGGCCCGCCGTGACGTAACCAGCGGCAGTCGCAAGGTGCCGGACGATCCATCCCAAGCGCACAGCCGCGCCAGAAAGGTTTTTGTCGTGAGATTGGCAGTGATCAAGGTCGGCAGCCTAGCCTACTGCAACCGGACTCAGGCAGCACTGAGCGGAAAAGGCACGGACGAACGAATCGCTTCCCAGAGTGTGACTCGGATGTGTTCCGGGTGCGAGTGCCCGCACCTGTGCCCATGCTTGCGTTAGCCCAGCGCACGGGTTGCAACGCAGATGCCGCCACAGAGCTCGCCGACTCCGGCCATGAGTCGGTTGCCGAAACACGCGACTGCCGCGATGCGGCGCGGCCTGGAGTTGTATGGCACCGATCTCGACGCGGAATTTCGGCGAAAGTCATTGGCCTTGCAATGTGCACCCAGCCAGCTTGGGGGTGGTGGTATCTTGTCGAAAGGTTTTAAGGGTTACGGGGCTTGCCGCATTTGTTGTCGAGCCCTGCTTTGCGATCACTGAGAGCTTCCGGGAATCCAGGACCTGAAGGCTGAAATCATGCTGACATCTGAAGCTTGAGGCTTCCTGGTCTTTCACGGCAAGCGAGATCTGCATGTCTAAAAACCGAAGCCGGAGCTTCTGGAGCTGTTTCTGGCCAGCTCTGATGAAACAGTTTCTCTACATGTGGACTCTTCAGCTATCTGCAGTAACATTTTGGATTCCTGGCCAGCCGAATTTTGCAATTGTCACCCCTTTCTTATTCTCACCGAATCCCCTTGCATAGATCTGTTTAGACATATGAACCTTCTGCGAATTGAAATGCTCTTGGACCGGGACCCCGGGGCCGGCTGAACATTACAAACGCGATTCCAAGAAACATGCGAAAAAACACCATCAAAACATACCTAGATGCTTGGCTTCAGTAGCCCATCAGGTTTCATGAAACCAATCGGGTTTCTTAGTTTTCTTCATGAAGATGTGACGAAAGACAATTTCCGAGACTTAACAACTTAAGAATCACGATCATGTCTAGTAGTGTGCAGAACTTGAGAAACGTGCGCAGAGCGTTTTTGGAATTGGTACCCGACGAGAGGTTTCGCATGTATCTGGAGGCACGTTCCAAAACCACATTGAATTTAGCAGCCAAGCAGGGGGTGGAGATTTCCACTTGGTTCCAATAGAATTCTGAAGGTTTCCCCTGGCTAAGTTTCTCGACACCCAGGGCCCAGCACCCTTATAAAAACTTAAGTTTTCTGACTTGGTTCCGGCAGAAGTCCTTCCATTTTTTCTGAGAATCCTAACGCGCGACCCAGAACCACGTCGAAAATTGGCGGGCCAGAACCACGTCCAAAATCCTAATGCGCGGGGCAGAACCATGTCCAAAGTCCTAATGCGCAGACCGGGAGCATGTGGGGTAACCTGAACGTATCATGACTAAATAGCTGGGGTGGGAATGGTAATATTCGGCCGGGCCCGGGTCCCGGTGCAAGAGCATACAGATCTACACAAGGGGTCCGGTGAATAAGAAAGGGGCCATAACCTTTAAACCATCCTTAAACCCTTTCGATAAGGCTTTACCACCCCCAACCCCCAAGCCTCAGACACAAAAGCTAAAGCCTCAGACCAGTTAATCCTGCACCGAGCATGTCGTGCTGTACAAGCCCATGGCCGCGTGCGAGCACTCGTCGTTGGCGACGTTTTCCGCCGCCTGGTTGCATACACCCTGGCCCGACACGTACTAACCGTGCAACTCACGCACTCGATGCCGTAGGTGCCTTTGACACGTCTCACGTCTCCAAGCAAACCATGCTTCCATTTTCGCCCGTCAGTTCTACGGGTTGACTGTGAGGGGCGCTCCGGGCTGGGGGCGGGGTGACCCCTTCTTGCCGCCACTTTATGCGTTGAGGACGCGGTCGGGTTCTTGCATCGAGTGCCCGAGTCCCTCTATTGCGCCGAGGAGCCGGTCTGGCCTTCTTGCACGGCCTGTGGTCCACCCGCTCCTTACGCCCATCACTTCTACGGACCTGCCCGCTCCTGCATGTGCGCCATCGCGCAAGGCGAGGGTGGGGAACAGGGAGGCGCGCGCTGTGGGCTCACGCGTCGAACTCGACAGTTTCGCTCGCGGCGGCCTGGAGTGGGGGTGGGAGACTCGCAGCGCGGTGGCGCGCAAGGTGGCGGAGGAAGGAGGCGGCTTCGGCACCAAAGCGCGCTCCTACCTCGACCCGACGACGACGAGCTGCGCGCGCCGTGCGCTCGCAAAGCTCGGGGTACGTTTGGCGCCGCTTTCGGCGAGCGGCGGCCTGCACTGCTGCCCCGGGGCGGGCGTCCGTTCCCGGCTGCGGCATGCCAGCCCGTGTAACCGGGCAGACGATAGTGGCGTCGATAGCGAGTTGTGCCCCGTGCCAGAGGGGTAAGCCGTTTGCAACGACTTCGATGCAACGTGCGTCGCTGTGTACTTCATTTTTTGGGTTTTTTTTCTTCGCACGCCCTTTTGCAACTGCAGCTCGCCCGGGGCCTAGTGAGCCTAGTGCTGGGACGTGGAAATTTGCGTAAGCGTCGCGGGAGATACTACGCGCAAGTTCGTACATGTTCATGTCTGCGCGAACAGCACCGCCCTCCGGACAGCAGAGCACCGCGAACCGCTCGCTACCCACCCGGAACTCCGGCGCGAAGTGCCGCAGAGACAAAAAACAGAGACTTTTTGGGAGCGAGGTTGGCGGATGCTTCAGTGAGATTCCATGACGACACACGCGCTGCTTGCTCCGGGACGCTCGCACCCAGTGGACGCAACCATGGTGGAGAATAAATGCCACCGCCGCTGGACCACGTCCTGGAGCCGGGCATAAGCGCGGTGGTTAGCCGCCTGCCCATGCGACCATGAGGACACGTGTACTATGCGCCGCAGAAAGGGAGCATGCAAAACATTTTCCGCAGCAGGCTGCCCTCAGCAGGCCGTGGCCGCAGCAGGCTGCCCTCAGCAGGCCGTGGCCGCTGCCACCGCATGCAGCCCGTGCGACCGCCTCCTCGGCCGAGGCCGAGGGGCCGAACCGCCTGCCCTTGCGCCCAGCGCCGTAAAGCAGTAGGTGTACGCAGTACGGTGGGTTGAGGGACATGACGAGGAACCGGGCCAAACGGCTGTCCGGTGCGTGTGAGCGTCGACACCAGTGTGGTATCGCAGCACATCGCCATGTTCGAGCGTCGTAATTAAAGTTCTCCCGGCGGCGTAGTGCGAGCAAGCTGCATGGCTTGCACGGCTTGCATGGCGCGCGGGTGGGGGAGGGACGGCGGAGTCGACGAGGACCCGCTATCCTCGCAGAGGAGCGGAGGGTCCCCATTAACGTTGGCAGCGCATTAAATGTCTTTAGTGGACCGCGCTCCTTTCAAAACCAATCGGGTCTACCACGAAGTTCTCATGTAGATGGCTTTGTATTTGTATAGATACATTAAGCATGCCCCCGCGCGCTCTTGCGCCTGCCCTTGCGCGCGCACCATGTTCGGAAGGTTTTTTCAAGAGTGGTCTTATGAATAAATCGTCTTTGTAGTCCTACGTCGCAAGAGCAGGGGGTTTCGAACAACTCTCATTTAATAATCAACGGCTTGGTGTCGGATCGTTCGGCGGCTGTGCGTCTGGACTCGCGGATCTCGGACACATGTGGAAGTGGAGGATGGGACTGGCCAAAGGGCAGTTCTGAGTGGCTTTCTTTTTCTTTTGATCAAGCGTGCATGCAATGGGGGATCTTGTGGTTCCTCTGGTCAACATGTCGTGGTCAAATTTCTTTTACACGCAGATGATCTAGCAATTTTTAGTGACAACCCTGCCGACCTGCAGCGAGCTTTTGACACAGCCCATGCTTGGGTCATGTCTTGGCGATTTCACTTTGGGGGTCGGGCGGAAGAAGTCCGCAGTCATGGTTATAGGTCGCGGTCGTTGACGCGCTCCTGCACCCTTTTTTGCCTTTTTAGGTGGCCAGGGCCAGCTTTTGCCTCGTGTCAAGACTTACACATATTTAGGATATTTAGGGATTGCTTTGCAAGAAAATTTGTTTTGGGAAGCACACATTGACCAGTTGCTCGCGCGGCGAGCGCAAAATGGCTGCGTGTCTGTTTTGGACGGGGTCTGCGGACCTTCCATTTTCCTTCGTGGAGCGCAAATATCAGACGCGTGTGCACCACAGCACGATTTCAGACTCGTGTACTTCAGTGGGGCCGTCGGCTTGTTGGTTGGCCACGGGGTTCATCTAGTTTTGCTGTTCAAGGTCAACTTGGGAGGTGTGAGCGGCTCGGCTAGTGAGTTTGCCCCAGGGTTGTTTTGCAGGGCAGCTCGCGCATGTTGCTGACCAACACCCTTCATCTGGGGTCTCGTGTGTTGCACGTGACTTGAGGTGCGCGGGTGTGCCACATCCATCACATCCACATGAATGAGGTGTTCATTCCGGTTCTGCACAAAGTGTGGTATAGCGGTGATTGAAGCCCCCCGACAAGCTTAAATGCAACTTATGCCTCCGGGCTTGAACCACGTGGATAGCCTACAGTCTATTCCTCTTCACCCTAGAAACTGTTTCGCTGGGCCTTCTCCACACTCTCTGGAGTGTTCGTGGGCCTGTGCCGCGTTCGCGCCCATTGGCTAGAGTAACAACAATCGATCAGATTCATCATGTGCGTTACTGGGAACAGCAAACCTTTGGACGGCGCGTCCTTTCCTTGCACACGTTGCTGTGCGCAGTAAAGACAGCCCGAAACATCGAGTACAACATTGCATTCGTTGGCCGCCCTGTTGTTCTCCCTCGGAATCTTAATGGCAGCCGGCTAGGGCCCGCCGGTTCAGCGATGTCGACAGCTAGCGCACTCTGCGCCCTGATACGGACCAATACGGACCAGGTCACGGGCCCACCGCCCGCCCACTTCGGATTCGAGAGCCGCACAGCTTCTGGGGGCCTCCCGCGCTTATCTCCGGATACGCGTCGTGCTTGCGGCTCTGCGACCTGCAGGACGGCAAGCCCGTCCGGGTCAGCGGGGAGACCAGAGTGACGTCGCAGCACAGCGCTCCGCCTTGCTCCGCCCAAAGGCGTGGCGCCATATATATCGTCACACGACAAGTTTTTCGGCTCCTGCTCCAGGACGTCAGCGCGCTCGAACTTTTGGCGCACGCGGCCACCCAGCTCGCCAATGCCCAGATCCCTACTGCCATCGTCCCCGGCCTGGCACTGGCGCGTCTCACCGCGCTTCAAAAGCCCGGCGGCGGGGTGCGCGGGATCGCAACAGGCGACGTCTTCCGTCGTCCCAGTCTCGCGCGCGCTGGCTCAGGGCTGGGCCGACACATTTGACCAAGCTACACGCCCATACCAGTTCGCGCTCAAAGCTCGGGCCGGTACAGATGCCCTGGCGGCTCATGTGCGCGCGTCGCTCGATATGCGGCCGGATGCAGTAGTCGCGTCGCTGGACGGGCGAAATGCTTACGACAGCATGTCCCGGGCGGTTTTTTTGTCCGCGTTGAACTCCTGCGCACCGGAGCTGGTACCTTTTGTACGCAAGTGGTATGGCGACCCGTCCACGTACCTGTGGTGGGACGCGGCAGGTAATTGCCGAGAGGTTTCGCAGGGTGAGGGCTGCGAGCAAGGAGATCCGTTAGCCCCCGCCCTGTACGCACTCGGACAGCATGGTGCTTTGAGCAGCGCGGCCTCGGCCCTCGCACTTTCCGAGCGCCTCCTCGCCTTCCTCGACGACCTCTACGTCGTCACCAATCGGGATCGTGCCAGGGAGTGCCGCGATGTGGTGGTCCACCGCGTTGAGGACGAGTGCGGCATCGCGTCCAATGTAGGCAAAACCCGTGTCTACAGCCCGGCAGGGGGCCCGCCGCCGCCCCAAGTGGCCGAACTGGGCACGGACGTGTGGCGCGGGGACCGGCCCCTGGCGGAGTGCGGTCTGCTTGTGTTGGGCACGCCGGTCGGAGTACGTGCGGGCCTGGGCAACGACCCGAGCGCACGAAGAGCGCCACCTGCTAAAGCAGTTGCCCCGGCTCCCAGACCTCCAATGCGCTTGGCTGCTCTTGGCCATGTGCGCTTCCCCGCGCGCTAACCATGCCTTGCGGACCGTCCCCCCCTCCGAGGTCGCCTCCTACGCCCAGTTGCACGACGATGCAGTCTGGGAGACTTTGGTCGCACTGCTGGGAAGCCTTCCTCCAGACGAAGCGGACGGAGCGCGCTCTTTGGCGGGGCTCCCCGCTGCGCTCGGAGGCCTGGGTGATGCCTTGCCGGTACTCCGAGCGCGGATGCCCGAGTTCGCCACTTCCTGCGTGGATTACTTGGGCGCCGGGGGTGGAACTGCGCCCTGCTTACAGAGCGCGGCTGGTGCCCGCAGCCATACATGCCCCGAATGGCGAGCGCTTGCCGAGGAAGCCCGCCCTCGCCCCCTTGCGGACGCTGGCCTGGGCGACTGGCCGCATGGTTGGCAAAGCCACGCGTCGCGTACCCGGAACCTTCACTTCCGCGACAGCGTGCTATTGCCATCTTTGCCGCCAGCCGCCTGTGCGCTTTTGCGTTCGCAGGTTGGGCCGCATGCGGGAGCCTGGCTAACAGCAGTGCCTGCTGAGCACGCCATGACCTTGGAACGCCAGGCCATGCAGGTGGCACTGCGCCGACGCCTCCGCCTCGCACGCCCTCTCCGGGGTGCGGCGCGCAAGTAGATGCTTTCGGGGACCACGCCTTGGCATGCCCCCGCAGCGGCCTCCTCGCCCGCCGTGCCAAGATAGTGGAACGGGCGTGGGTGCGGGCGGCTCGGGAAGCAGTTGGGGCAGACGGGCAAGTAGTCCCGCAGCAATGGCTGGCCCACACCACCCTTCCGACAGGCGCCGCTTGGACCTGGTAATCTATGGCGCCACGCCTTTGGGCGGAGCGCTGTGCTGCGACGCCACGCTGGTCTCCCCGCTGACCCGGACGGGCTTGCCGCAGCCCGGCGCTGCTGCGACGGACGGAGCGGTCCTGCGGGTCGCGGAGCGCCGCAAGCGCGACGCATACCCGGAGCTGTGCGCGGGACCCTCCCAGACACTGGTGGTCCTGGGCTCCGAGGTGGGCGGACGGTGGAGCCAGGGCGCGCTCCAACTTGTGCGCGACCTGGTCCGGATCCGTGCGCAGCGCGCGCCGCCCGCGCTGCGGCAAGCAGCCGCTTCGGCGTGGGCACGGCGCTGGTGGAGCCAGCTGTCGGTGTCGGTCCAGCAGGCCGTCGCCAGCACGGCCTTGGGCTGTTCCTGGCCTATGCCCCACCCCAGCCAGCGGGTTGGTCCTGACCTGGACCAAGTCCTGCACCTCGCTGAAGCGCCGGGCCCCAGCAGGCTGCCGCTGCGCTGACGGCGCTGCCGCGCCTTCGGCGACTGCGGCTTTTAGCCGCTAGGGACACACACATTGCAGCGGAGGAAAAAGGTACTCCCGCTCACACCATGCCTCTGCGGGAGCGCCCTGGAACTTGGGTATGGCCGCCGCGCTGATGCTTAGCAACGGGACCTAACAGCGCGGGCCAATAAGCGTGGCGATCTTGCCCAGATCGGCCCTCGGCTCGGACTTTGCTGGCGGTGGCCTGTGCAGCCCATGGCGGCGGCCGGCACAACATTTTTTTTTCCGTCGGACCTTTTTCCACCGTCAAACACCGTCACCGAGCCTACGGCCTACCTACATCTACCTACGGCGACGGGCGGGCAGGGATGCGGTGTGGCCCGGCTTGCCATCGGGCGTCAGCGAGGAGCTCGTGCAGAGCCGGGGCCGGTCCGGCAGCACAGGGCTCCGTCTGCAGTGGCAGCTCCAGAACGTAGCTGCAAGCTCGTTGCGCAGCAACCGCGATGAGGCCACTCCACCGAAGCACCCACGCGACCTGTGCGGCGGGACGGAGCGCAGCCGGCGTAGCGGAGGCGCGTGCACGCGCGAGGAGGCGAAGGAACGAGGTGGCTTCGGCGTCCCAGCGCCCACCAACTTCGAGTCCAAACACAACCAAGCGGCATCGCCTGCCGCGGTCAAGCTCAGGGTAAGTCTGCCTGCGCTTGCGCTTGGCAGCAGCACGCGCAGCGACGCCCGGCTGGGTTTCAGTGCCACGGTGCGGTCGTCCGTCCCGGGAAACGGGGCTGACCAGGGTGGCATCGACTGCGAGCTGGGCTCCGTGCCACAGCGGTAGGCCGTTGCAAACGACCTCAATGCGCCGGACATCTTGCCCGACGCACCGCTTCCACTAGCAGCCGCATGCCTCATGCCAGGGCCACGGGTCACGGCTTACCGCCATACAGTACCCTGCCATTGCCAGCTGCCTCCCGTGAAGGCTTGCGAGCCTCGCCGTTGCGCTTCACTGGGAGGAAAAACAAAAATGCCAGAGCTCATGCGAAATACCAGCCCGGCCAGCGTTGCTCTTGGCTCTTTGTGCCCTTGCTGCATGCGGGCGCCGGCCACGTACGAGAGCGGCCGAGCAAGCCTGGCAGGAAGGACCGGGCTTCGAGACGCGCTTTGCAGAGCTCGCTGCTGCCCTGCGCCGTGCTCCCCGGAGTGCCGCCAGCCACGCTCCTACGCTTCCTTCGCGCGGCCGCGGATTGCGCCAACGAGGTTGGCACATTGGCCGCGGAGCCGGATGGGCTCGAGCCAGCAACAGCGCAGCTATCCATGCTTCCTTCGGACGCCCCATTGCCGGTCTCGGCAGCGGTGCTGGTGTGCACGGCGCCCGGCGGCTACCTCTCCGCGCCCGCTCAGTCCGCCTTGCTCGAGGCCTAACTCGAGGCTTACGGTGGCGGCGCGCTCGCAGCCGCAGCCCAACCGTTGGCAGACGACATTCGCGCCACGTTCGAGCCCCTGCGCAGCCCCGCCGCCCACCGACGCCGTAGACCGAGACGATCGCGCCGCCGCCGGCAGGCTGACCATCAGAACGGCGACGCCGGTCCTGCAGACATCGACTCGGACGATGCTGTCCCCACATGCCCGCCGCCCGCCGCATTGACGAGTGACGCAGCCTGGGAAGCCCTTGACGAAGTCGAACTTTGCGAGGAGCTTCGCAACCCCGCACTGCCCCCCTTCATGCGAGCGGCAGTCCGCCACGCGTTGACGTCAGCGCTGACACGCCCGCGCGGCACACGCGGCCGGTCAGGGCACTGGCCCGAACGCTTCCAGAGCATGGAAACGGTCCCTGCTCGCCCCGCGCATGCTGCTGGCACGCCCGGAGCAACAAGGCTCGCAAGGCCGGGCTACGCTCCTCGCGCGGGCTGCGGCGTTCCAACCAGGCGAATGCGACAGCTTCTGGCCGCCGCACGGCCCGGACCACGGGCTCGCGACCGCGCGCTGCCCCCGTCCGAGTCCCGAAGGTACGCCGACGCGCACGACGCAGCCATCTGGGAAACGTTGCAGGCTTGTCTTGGAGGAGAGCCCCTTGACGATGCGCCCGGTGCTCGGCGGACTCGGCCTACAATCCGCGCAACGCACAGCCCCGGCCGCGTACTGGGCCGCGTGGGCAGACGCGCTGCCTCGCGCTGCCAGTCATGCGAGCTCGCGCGCCCGACTTGGCAGCCCGGTGCCGGGAGGCTCTGGAGGGGGGAGCGGGCCGAAACGCCGCGGGTCTGCGCGAGGCGGTAGAAGCAGGGACGCCGTTGCGTGAGGCAGGCTGGCAGACATGCCCCACGTGGAGCGCCCTGTTGAAAGGGGCGCTCCCGCCCCCAGCCGACGACGCAGGGCCCGGAGACTGGCCGCATGGATGGCAGATGCGCGCGACGCGAACTCTCAACACGCACTTCCGCGAGCGCACGCTTCTGCCAGACATGCCACCCAGTTCCCAGGCACTTTTACGATCCCAGGCAGGACCGCAGGCAGGAGCATGGCTCGCTGCGATCCCCACAGAGCCGACGGCGATGCAGCTCGCTTTGAGTTCGGCGACCACGCACTTGCGTGCCCGCGCACTGGACTCCTCGCCAGGCGGGCCAAGATCGTGGAGCGAGCCTGGGTGCAGGTCGCCCGGGAAGCGGTGGGATGCGGTGGGGTCGGAAGGCCAAGTCGTTCCGCAGCAGTGGCTGGCCAACACCACCGCCCCGCAAGTCGGAGCGCAGGACCGTCGCAGACTCGACCTCGTCGTGTACGGGGCGCTGCGCAGCGGAGAAGCGCAATGCTGCGACGCACGCTGGTTTCCCCGCTCACGCGATCGGGGGCACCCGCAGCCATGCGCAACGGCCGTGGATGGGGCTGTGCTGCTGAGCGCCGCAAGCACGCCGCGTAATGCCGCGTACCCAGAGCTCACGCGAGGGGGGCCGCAAACGCTCGTCGTGCTCGGCTCCGAGGTGGGCGGCCGCTGGAACGCCCAGGCCCGAGGCTTCGTGCGAGACCTGGTGCGTCTCAAGGCGTACCGCGCCCCCCTCCCCGTGCGCGCGGCAGCGACAGCGGCTTGGGCGAGGCGTTGGTGGAGCATGTTTTCCGTCGCGGTGCAGCAGGCAGTCGCCAGTACGGCTCTGGGAGGTGCCTGGCGGCAGCCGCTGCAACCTGAGGCTGGCGAGGGCCGGCCACTCGACAGCGTCATCCACCACGCTGCCCCTGAAGGCCAGAGTCGCCTGCCCCTGCGGCCGCAGCGAAGGGACACCTTCAGGCAGGCGGAAAAAAAGGTGCGAGTAAAAAAAATACCAGCCCTGTGCAGTCGCAGTGCAGGAAGGGTGCGGCATAGCTTGATGCGCACCGAGCAGGAGCTTCTGAGCCAACTGCCGCAGTGTGCGTGGCTCCTCCTCGCCATGTGCGCATCGCCACGGGCCAACCACGCGTTGCCCGCAGAGTGCCACCACTTGACGTAGCAGGCGATGCCCAGGCCCATGACGACTTGGCGAGCGCGCCCCAGCTTTAGCCTTGCGTCCGCCAGCGCACGCTGCTACCAGCCTTGCCGCCGAGCGTCTGCGCGTGGGCCGCACGCGGGCTCCTGGTTAACCATTCCAGCGTAGCCCGCCACCACACTGCCCCCACCTGCAATGCAGCTCGCCTTGCGCCGCCGTCTGCGCCTCCCACTCCCCCTTCGATTAAGTCGGTGTGGCCCCCCTCCCGGTTGCGGCGAGCTCGTCGACACGTTCGGCGATCATGCCTTGGCCTGCCCTCGCATAGGGCTGTTGGCTCGGCGACGTCGAACGGGCATGGGTGAGGATCGCACGCGAAGCTGTTGGCGCCGACGGTTAGGTAGTCCCGCAGCAAAGGCTTTGCAACACCACTGCTCCTGGCGTTTCCCCAGGCGACAGACGCCGCCTCGACTTGGTGATCTACGGAGCAACGCCTATGGGTGGAGCGCTGTGCTGCGATGCGACCCTGGTGTCGCCGCTCACCCGCACGGGCCAGCCCCAACCGTGTGCTGCCGCGCACGACGGCGCCATGCTGCGGTGGCCGAGCGGTGACAGCGAACCGCCATCAGCGCGGGCGGGCCGCAGCGGCTCCTCGTCTTCGGTTCCGAAATAGGAGGGCGCTGGCTTTCTTAAGAAAAACCTAGAAAATTGACCAAGAGAAAAAAGGAAAGACACCCCCAAAAGAAAGACCCCCAACAAATTCGAAACAAAACAGCTGCTCCGCAGGGACACACCAAAAAGAAACCGCAGTGACAACAACAAAAAAGCGTGTCCTGCAGCAACAGCAAAACAAAACCCCGCAGCGACAACAAAAAAACAAAAGCGCCCCGTGCCTCACAGCGACGGCAACAAGTAACGCCCCGCAGCAACAGCGCAAGAAAACGCCAGCTCCGCAGCGACAGCAACAAAAACCCGCGCGACAACACAAAAGCAGCGACAACAAAAATCATTCTTACCGATGCCGTAGGGAGTCTGCCACATCTTTTGTCAAGATGGCGACGTCAGGAGCCTGGACTTGAACCACGATTTGAACCTCTCAATGAACAGAGATTCGCGGCGCCTGAGCCCCAAGCAGCACGGAGGGAATCTTGCCGCCCCAGTAGGTAGGCAACGACAATTGGATTCATTAGATATAATTGGTGTGTTGCTTTCAGGAGAACGATCATGGAGTGGCAGCTGTTCCTCTTAAGTAGCTTTCGGGAGAAGCTGGCAACATACCACACCGGGATTGCTTGAGATTCGCATTGAAGAAGTGCTAGGCCAACGAAGGAGCAAAAGACATGTTTACTCCGAGCGCCATCATCGATCGAGAATGATCGAGACTACTTCAAGCGGTGCGAAACATGAAGACGCACCATGAAGCTGAAGGTATGGCATGTTTTGCTGCGCCATGTGTTCTTTGCTTGCCGGTGCGCGGCCACCGTGCCAGCGTGTGGAATATTCCGGCATTATGACGACAACCATCCTGTATCATATGGCGTGCAACTACCCATGGGTAGAGCACCATTCGCTTTTGCAATGGCCCACTCCGAGGACTTGACAGACTATTTGTTGCATGATTCATCTGGACCTTTTGAAGTTGACCCAGCACGATTTGCAAGTTTGCAACAGGATTGGGGCTTTGAAGAGGACAGCATCAACGAAGAACTTGAAAACATTTTGAAAGCAGATTGGCATGCCGACAGCTTTTGGGGAGCTGGCTATGATCAGGTATTCGTACCACGCACTGACGAATTCTTGCCTGCAAGGCCGGCACCTTTTCGAGTTCAAGCTTTCCTCGACGCTTTCCGGCAGGCCTCATCCAAGTGTTGGGTTCGCTTGGCACAAGCTCTGCGAGCACATGAGCTGAAAGCGGACAACGCGGACTTGCAGGAATGCCTGGGTGTGTTCCGCCATTGTATTCAAGACAATGCGCACTTTGCAGGTGTGGAGGCACAAGTTTGGCAGGGTGGCGACTTGATCATGGACTCCCACACAGACGGCGCAACAGCTCTGTTACACTTGGGCGTTACGCTCGGTGGAGCTCGAACTCTCAGGGTCGGCCGTTTTCGGGAGAGACATTCTCCGTACAGACCGCAAGAGAACCGGCGAAGGGGCGTGCGATCTGGTGATGAGATCAGCGTGTGGAACCGAGAAGCATATGATAGGCAAGAGTTGTGGGACATTGAACAGTCCCGTGGAAGTTTTTATCTAACTTCTCCATTTTGCTTTGAGCATGGCGTGAAATATGGCAGAGACGTGTCCAGCCCGACATTGGCTTTGCAGCGCCTTGGCCGGCCTTGACTTGATGCAGAGGCAAAGGTAAGGTAGGGATGAGCTGGGTTTTCGGCAAGTGTTTAGCCAAGGTGCCGGTTTGCTTTTTCGAACTATTCGGCCGCACAGCTTGTGAATGGCCAACGTACAAATACAATGCGAGGCTTGCCAAGATTGCCTGGCTTTGCTTTCGCGTGCTTATTTGCCTGGCCATTTGTCGTCATTTGTTTTTTTGAAAAGTAGCATCGCAACATATCGCAACTTTTTTGTGGGTTGCGCGTGCCCGCAGTCCAGGAGAGGTGGCCCAGGTGATCGCCCATTCCCTTGCAGATGCGATCAATGGACAAGAACTCCGACTACCGACCGTCCAAGAGCAATTTGGTCGGAAAAAAATCTCCTGTGGCATGTGATAATACATATAGTGGAAAGATCGCTGTCTGACAACACGCGGCGTGATGCAACTCAGGGTGCAAGCAGCGGCTGCGCAGATTTCCATTGCCAAGCAGTGCCGCAAAGCTGCCATCCAGCAAATCAGAAAGGACAATGTTGCGGCTGTTGTGGTGCCATGCACCAGTAGTCACCAGTAACAGGGCCAAATGTCACATGATGTCACATGTGGCCAACATGAGGCACAGAGCTCTTCCAGCAGCTGGCCCTCTCATGCGGCAAGATGTGTATCCAACAAGGATTGGGGCGTGGCAGCTCGATTGCAAAAGGACACTTTGTTTGTTGCTGTGGCAGTTCTGCAATTGAATGTGTGCGAGCATGAGTTTTGAATAGGAACTCAAACTTACTCTGACGAACAAATCGCTTGACAAGGGAATGGAAGAACTGGAAGAACGCAAAAGGAAGGAACGACACCGGCAGCCCTTTTCGTTTTCATCTCTGCTCTATATTCGCTCTGTTCAGTAAAGTGTGTGTGCGCGTGTGTGTGTGCCGGTTTCTTTTACTTTGGGTTGCGTGCATGCCGACCTACACCAACACAACATATGGATACATATGATACGTATTGTAAATGCAGATTTGTCGTTTCGCTTGTTTTTGCGAGTCTCAAGAGAAACTGGCTACCCTTGCGCGCCAACATGAATCTCAAACATGAGGTGCAGGCTGCTTGTTCCTTGAGTCACAGACGGGCCCGTTACCGTTGCCCCTACAGTCTTGCAGTTTGTCTTCTCGTTCACCCGGTTGAAAGCTTGATATGGAAGAGTTCGGAATGCCAGCTGCAGGTTTGGAGCGCTGGTGCAGCGATGGTGCTGGGGTCATGGCGCTTCAGTCGCATGCGTTCCGCCCTTCATGCCGCCGGTGCAGTGAGAAAAAGCTCGTCCTATAAACGAGGCAGAGTGCATAATCAGGGCTGTGTGGGGCGTGTCAAATACAGTGTCAAATGAATCGCTGCATTTGCCGCCGTTTCCAGATCAGCTTAGTTGCAGAGCGCGTGCCCATGCGTGCCCAGCTATGCTGAGACAGGCAGGCGAGGTGGCTTGCTTTCACCCAGTTTGTATTCTTGGATGACGCAGGCATCGGACGACGGTTCTACTGACTCCGATAGCTCTTCCTCTTCGTCTTCCTCATCTTCATGTTCCAAGGACTCAGAAGTGACGTTCCATCCGGCGATGTTATAGTGATTATTCAGCGCTGGTGGTCCGTGATGACGCATAGGGTAGACGATGATGAGCGATTTTCTTCAGAGATGTTCAGAGACAATGCGAGGAGCACGCAGCATCTTCAGCCTGTCTAGAACGTGCGGGTGGCCAAGGTCGGTTGTGCTCTGACTGCAACCCTATGCGGTCAGACCGTTATCTAAGTTGACCAGGTGCTGGCAAGGACACCAATGCCGCCAGTCACAACCCCTCAAAAGGCAAGGGCCGCATGGAGGCACTTGCCGGCACAATAACTGGACAGTGAGACTTACCGAGTCTGCGAGAGAGAGAGAGAGAGAGAGACTTACTGGAAAAATGTTGAGTGTCACTACATGTATGTGCACTAGAGAAGTCAGGGAAAAGATGATGACTCCTCCAGCAGTGAGAGCACGTCCTCTGAAAGCAGCTCTGCCGACCAACAGGACACGACTTGGCACTAGCTTTTGAGCAGCAGCCTAACTAACTGGCCCTGCCTGGACCTGGACAGTCTAGCAGATTTGATGGTGTGGTAACACGCTCCTGCTTGTGTTCTTGTGGCGGGACCGCCTGGGGACTTGAGCTGTTTACCTTGAACCAGCAGCATGGCTTGTCAGGAGATGTCCGAGGCATCTGACCTCGATGGCGAAGAAGAAGTGGATCGAGAAATAGAGGTCCTAGGAGCTTACTTTTGCTGCACACTGGTGGACGTTGGTTCGTGTACTGGCGATGCCAAAGCCCGCAGGTGTGCACACGAGTGAGCATCATCAAATCAAACCCTTCCAGGAGCACCTGGACTCAAGGATTTGATCATCAGCCAGGACTAACTCTCCCTACGGTAACCCCACATATTTTCTCCTGAGAAAATACGCAGGTTTTACAATGTGTCACATTGTTTCACATTGCTGACCCAGACTGGATCAATGCATAGGAGCCGGCTCCCGTGGATCCTTGCTACTCTGGAAACTGGGCTGGAGCTCCTGAAGTCGGCTCGCCAGGTCTGGCTATGACTGCACGTGAAAACGACGATTTCAGCAGCTTGTGAAGATGTCCCACTGCAGGTTTCAATCGCTTCGCCGCGGCTCGACTGCACTTGAAAATCTTGTGTGCGCCATTTCGTTCCAAAGTTCTGCAGCGGCGGAAGCGCTCCATGGTGCAGTTGCCTTTTTCGAGCAAGGGGCACAAGGAATGGGGCACCAAGGCAGCTGTGTGTGAATTGTCTGCCAGGCACGCGTGATGTGGAATGCAAAAGTTGGCCGGAAGTTGAAGCCAGCTGCCACATGTGCCAAAGGTTGGGGGCACTGCATCACGTGCTCCAGATCTCGAAGAATTACAAGTATTGTCAGATATTGTGCGAGAGGCCAGTGCCCACCTCTCCAGCCGCATCAAGAGGCCAAAGTTAGAGCCGCAACTTTGGGGCGAAGGAGAGTTATTGAACATGAGGCCGTTGCATTCATGCTGCATCCGCAATCGCCAATCTCCCGCATGCCGGGGACTCATGGAAACCTGTCTTTAGTGCCCCAAAAGTTCCAGCTCAGATCGCACCAAAAAACATTCTATTGTTGCTTTTCCAATTTAGGGCCGAGATCTCAGGCTTGTGGACCATCCTACTGGATCAGGCACCAAGTGTGCACTCTTCGCATGGGATTCAGTTCCTTGCGAGATCTTGCGAGGCAAGACTCGCGAGATGATTTGCGTGTTGGACAACTACTACCTGGACCCACGACCGAAGGTGCCGATTTTTCCCAAGGACGCTGTGCTCAGTCGCGATCAGTTGCGCATCTGGAAAGTTGAAACTCCTATGGCATACCCAGGAGCCAGTCTGCCGCAACTTTTACATGGAACTGCTTCGATGGCCCAGTCGGTGCTTCTGGCTAATGGCTAAGGGCGTGTCAGTGCAGTCCATGCCTTTTTGCATCTTTTTGTTGTTCACGGCAGGTACCGGGATTTCTTTTCCTGCTTGAGGACGAGCTGCCAAGCAAGGGGAAACCATGATCTCACAAGTGGTTAGCTATTCGCCTTCAGGCCTCAGGATGCGGCCAAAGCTAGTGGCTGTGCAGATTGGCGCTCTCGGCGGCAGCTTCGCTGGGACCTGGCACCCTGACGCAGGGATGCGCAGGGCGGTATAGGGCGGTCAGCATCGTTACTGCATGCTCATGTTAGTTGCCGTAGAGCTGCCGCAATCTTCACTGATCTCAAAGATTCCACCGAGGACCTGTCAGGAGTCATTCTGCACGAGCTCTGCTGCAACATACGGGAGGTGCTGGAAATGAAAGGATGGCCCCTCGGAGCCAGAGTCAGCCACAAGTCGATGGCGCGAAATCAAGCTGCTGCACTCGCTCCAGGTTCTTCATGGGGAGAATGAGGCGGTCACGCAGGGAGGTCTGCTATCGGCACCTGCTGCCTGAAAAGCCGCAGCATCAAAGCTGTCAGTTGCCTGGCGAAGGCATTTCGCCATCGCTTTCCCGAAGAAACTGCCCCTGCTGCACCCCTGCGAGCTTTGCGCTATACATCTGCTGGGGGTCGCCACGTCCGGACCTGAGCAAGCAAATGCTCAACCTTCGTGTGCATACCAAGAGAGAATGGAATGCCTTTGCATTTAGGTTTTTTCGGCTTTTGTTGATAGAACCCGTCATGCGAGCATTTTGTTTGCGTAGCGCGGGCACGCCGGCTTTCTGTACAGAGCACCGTTCAAGCCCGCATGAAGCGCTTCCAAACCATTACAGCGTGTGTTGCGCTGGCAAATTGCTCCCCACCACACCCTTGCCAGCCAAGCATCATCCTGTCCAGGGGAACTGCTTCAAAACCCATATGATGAACCCTTGGACTTTGACGGACGCAAGTCCGCTTCAACCCCAAATCCGAAAAGGAGTGACGAACTCTAGGAACAACAGTTGAAGACACTTGAAGCGGTCGCCAGCCGCCGGGGCTGCACATCTGAACGCGTGGACATGCTGTGTCGGCACCCAAACCAAACGATGTCATAGCATTACAGCAAGTGGATGCCTGAGATATGCTCAAGCTTCCAACCCGAACACGGCATAACATGGCGAAACACTGTGACGTGAGGAGTTGCAGCATCCGAGCACCTCCCAATGGCACGATGTAGTACCGAGCACCCCAAAATACGTTAGTTTTTCGACGACGAACCACAAAAATAAAAATCGCAAAATCATAAGAAACATTTCGCCGCCGTTTTGTGGTTGGCGGAGTTGCCAGGCGGACCTGCGGCCGGATTCGTGGATGCAGAAGCATTTGGAGAAATCGTGCTCTTGGCACATCATGCAGTCTAGGTATCTCAAATTCACTCGAGGTTGGACAAGCAATGTGCCCTGACTTGTCATGACAATCGAAGGATGGCTGGCCCGCGAGCGCTTTGCTGAAGGTTGCCTTCGATCGTGCACAAGCCGGTTCCAATGCTTACTCGAACAAGGTGGCTTTTTATGAGGCTTTCACAGTTGATGTGAATACACTCTGAGCTGCAAAAGTGGAGGTCGTTATCATGGATGAGGCCCCCACAGTGTGCAACCAAAGTCATGCGAAGTCCTATAGCCTGCCATGGAGCATGAGTCAGAGGTCCACAACCTGGTTCGGCTTCAGACCCAGTACTCCGAGCAGCTTGCACGACTCAGCATCTTGGCAAAAGGAGGATGCAGTTGCACATATTCTCTTCGCATTGCCACAAGGAAACCTCCTGTCCACCGCACGTGGCACTGTCTTGGTGGGCTTCACCGGCACGCCTATCCTGAACGAGGTGCCAGTCAATGGTGTGCTATACGTTATGGTGTGCTATACGTTTCATGCCCGCTTTGCAGATTTCATGTCAATTTAAGTCCGCCGGATGGGTTTTACTAGGCGGCCACCGAACCGAAACGGTTTTCCGAGTTCAGCTGGTAATCCACAGAGGAAAACTGATGGAGATGCACAATCGAAGCATTTGTGAGGATGTTTCAGTGCCGTCCGTAAAATGCCCGAGACATTGAGCAAACTCATGTCGTTGAACCACAGCCCAATGACAGACAAGCCCCTTCAACTCACTTGCTACTGCCCATTCAACTTTAGCTCGAGTTCCTACCGATAACGATAGACAATGACAGACATCTGTCGGTGTCATTTCGGCACGTGGCTTTCCGCTCTGCCACACGACCCTCAGGCAAGCGAAGGGCGCCAGCTGCTGGACCCGCGGAGCTTCATTATGAGAGCTGTTTTTCCGTAATTTTGGGTGACCTGTTTCCCCTAATTATGGCGGCCTTTGCAAAGGTGTCGATCAGGGGCCTTTTGCATGTTGGAAACGCACGACCTTTGCAAGCTCAGGACATTGTCAAGGGTGCATTCGCTCCTCGAGGCGACAGTGGCTTCCTGTCTTCCTTTCCTATGCGCCCAGTTTCTCGGTGTAGCATGGAGATCATGGAGTGCACCTGTCCGTTAAGTGCGAACGGCCGTGACTCAAAGGTTGGCCTATTTCCGAATCTTGGCTTAAATTTCAGGTATGGTGCAGGAGCATAAATTTGTCTTGGTTATGTGCCAGGCTTCTCGCAAGCTACTAGCCTCTTCATCGTGAGCTCACCTGCAAAGTGTGCTTGTGTTAACAGCTGCTAGCAACTGCCAGGACATCCCTTCCCCGTGGCATCCCCGGCTGGTTTTTTTCCATGCCCTGTTGTTATGTCGCGACACATGCAGACAGCGCACGCGCGCCTTGGAACACTTTTGGGGCAGGTGCTCACCTGTGTCAGCAGCGGGAATCCCATGAGAAGCTCTCAGGCTCCCCAAGACTGGCAGAGTAATGGCGACGACCAGCAACAACACAACCAAGCGAGCACACACCTTAGAAACAAGTAACTGGTCAACAAACTGCATCGCTGCAAGCATCGTAAAGTGCATGGCATGGAGTGTTTCTCGCAATGCTGGTGCTTGGCATCGTATGTCATTGCGAGAGACCTCAACGCATTGAAAAGCCATTTTGACCTCCTAAGGCTAGCAATCGCCCTTGACTCCGTGACTGCCAGACCGAGTACTATTCAAGCAGTGTTGAAGCAACAGAGTCTGCCTATGCACCGGTGATCTGTGGCCATAGAAAAAACTGTTGGATCCATGTCCGGAATGACAGAGTTGCCAGGTGTACCGGATGCCATCCTTACACCAAAGCTGCGGCGCCAGTTGGTTCACAAGGTTGTGGAGACTTGGGGAGACGTAGGACGCTGAGACATCCTTCAGCTCAGTACCGATGCCACCAGGTCGTGCTATCCGCGGAGGCCTTGAAGCGTTATGATGCGAAGCGAATGAGGCTTGCCAAAGCTTTCTGCCACAGCACAAGTTCAAGAGTTCTGCTGACCATACAGAGCTTGGAGGATGCCAGATGCCATTGTTTCAAGTTGTTCCAGAACGCACACGCTCAGGAAGGGTCTACCGGAAAAACGACTCAGAGCATTTTGCAATCTTTGTGAGCCTGGGTTGGCATTTTGACACTCCTGCGTCTAGGGCAAGGAGCCGGTAGGAGCTTGGCTTTGCTGATTTTTGCCCGGCTGGAAGCGGCCTTTGCTGAGGGTCTGCTCTGAGGTGCACTTCGGAAGCCTGCACGATGGGCGAAGTGGTAGCAAGGACTGACGCATTCACTGACGCATTCAATACGCAGTCATGCAGAACTGCCGAGCAGACTTGCAATCTTGATCAGTTCGAGGCTCGCATCCTTGCCAACATGGAGATCTGCGCTCCGAAGTTGTTTGCCATTGCCGAAAGCATTTCGCAGCATGCTGAGAAGGCTGGAACTAAGTTGGAACACGATGGTGATCTTTAGCTTAATATAATGGAACATGATTGCTTGCGACTGCATGCCTGAACAGGCCCTGGTGCTGGTCGCACACAGCTCAGGACTGAAAGCGCTCGTTGAGCACTTGCAGGCACGCAGCCTCTGCTGCCCTGCTCAGCTTTAGAAGACGTGGGAAAAGTATTCCCAGCGCTGGACATGGGATTCGCAAGGAGAGGGCCCGTGGAAGCAACTTTGGCATTGCAACAATGGAGGAGCTTGCAGAGCTTGGCCCTCGGCACTGAAGATGTGACGAGTAGTATGGAGTAGTCAGAGTAGTCCCCATGCTTGAAGCCTTCAAGCGAGCAGTGCGCCTTCAAAAGGTTCAATTCCCCGGCGAACTTAAGAGGAGAACGCTTTCGCGTTGACCTTGGATATTGAAGAACTTGAGAGACAAAGTAGTCAATATCAGTTTGTTTGTCTGCATCCTTCCAAACACTGTCAAGAACTGCAGGTGTACTGGTTGCGGATGCGGCGCAATGCTCCGAGGGGGTCAGCTTTATGGCGGTTCGAAAGCTTCACCTGGCTGATGTGCCGGCACTCTGACTTCTTCTTAACCCTGATGCAGATGACTTGTGGATGTTTTTGGGTGCTCTGTGAGCTGAGGCATCTCCTAGTGCCTTTGTACAGTCCGTGGGGAGAGCGATACGCGGCGGAGAAGCACATAGAGCAATTTCACGCAACTGCAGTCCTGAACTGCTCTGACTTTCCACGGCTCCCGCTTCCTGTCTCAAGGAATGTACGGGCATTCAGCCTTGCCTGACAATGAGCAGACCGTGACTGTCCAACTGTGGGTTGCAGTATTCCCTCGCTGGATGCGCTCGCCGCTGGCTGCCTGGAGCTTTCGCGCCCAAAAGCGGCGTGATGCCGGAGTCCATTGATGTTAACTAGCCAGGGTTGTCCATGTCGATTGGTCATGCGTCACATGTCCGTGGCTTGCCCTTAGTCAGCATAACTGCAGCACAGCGCACTTTAAATTAAGGACATGGCGTGTGGTGCTCGGCACTTGCTCCGACGATTGCTTGCTGCTGGCATGACGGATCTGGAAGCGCTGAAACTGCGCCCCTGGACAAATGCTATTGAGTAAGCGATTTTTCTATGGGCTGTGCCATCTACCGCACGGGTATATGCCTTTTTCCGCCCTTTCCACACCATTGCACGCCAAAGCAAGTCGGTACACTGTGGAGACATGCACTAGCGCACTGCCGTTTCAATGTTGTCGGGTATCTACAGCCTTCTCTCACGAAGTGGCCTTGTTTGAACGATTGAATGGGCCCCGAGCGCTTGTTTGCGCTCCAGGGCAACCCAAGAGCCTGCATGGCGTTGTAAGCAGCTGAGTGCAGGCGATCTGCCTCTCGAGTCCAACGAAGTTGTTTTAAGCTAGCGGAAGCGCCCTGACAAGCCAATGCGCCCTGGGCCCATGACAACCCTGACAACCCCCTCACAAAATTTCACGAATCATATAACATTTTCGAATATGTCACATGCAGGGCGGAGTGCTCTTTCGCGCTAAATAGGAGCCCATGGGGTCCTCCAGCAGATTTCAAGGTGTTGCCCGACATAGATGGCCATCGCTAGTCCGGGAAGCTCGCCAAAACATCCTCCATTCCTAAGTGAACTGTTTTGGTTGTCGTATCGCAAGTCACTGCGCAGAAACATTGGAGGAAGTC
This sequence comes from Symbiodinium natans, assembly GCA_905221605.1. Lineage (NCBI taxonomy): Eukaryota > Dinophyceae > Suessiales > Symbiodiniaceae > Symbiodinium > Symbiodinium natans. The sequence goes on along the minus strand of CAJNDS010002573.1, from coordinate 84,927 downwards.
GACCGAAACTGCGTCTCATTGTGGTGAAGCATTTTTTGTGCTGGAATCGACGTTTCCGTCAGTCGGCTGGATGTTTGTTCATGGTGGGAGCGCCCCTTACGCGACGGGCGCGTTCCATTCGTTTTGGCGATTCTGGTTGATTCTTGGGTTGGGTTGGGGGGGGGGGGGGTGGTTACGTGCTTTTCGAGAGCACAGGGGTTCATGTTCTAGGTTTCGGGTGCACGGTTTGGGGCTTTGGTTTCGCCTGAACCCTAAATGCCGTTAAGCCAGCTGAAGCCGCCACCTTGGCTCAGCCTGGCTGGAACCAGGGTTTAGGGTTTGGGGTTTAGGGTTTAGGGTTTAGGGTTTAGGGTTTAGGGCAAAACGCACATGTCTGCTTAAGAATTGCTATGTTGCAGGGGCCGAAAGTGTGTAACAGTGTCTATTTTCGAGCGACCATGACGTTCCCGCCTAGGCAAAAAGCACATTTTGCCGCGGACGGTCTGAGAAACTTTGTTCAGCTGCACTTGTTGGCAGCTTGGCACAGCTTGGAGAGAGCTCTGAACACATCTGAGTGCATTCGTCGGAACTGAAACTGTCTTATGTACTTCCAGATGCGATCTGCATTCGCTTCGCGATGGCATCCGTCGCTCTTTTTGTTATGCATCCCCTTGGGGATGCTTGCCTTGACATAATGCAGATAGTATGCAGATCGCATCTGGAAGTACATAAGACAGTTTCAGTTCCGACGAATGCACTCAGATGTGTTCAGAGCTCTCTCCAAGCTGTGCCAAGCTGCCAACAAGTGCAGCTGAACAAAGTTTCTCAGACGGTCCGCGGCAAAATGTGCTTTTTGCCTAGGCGGGAACGTCATGGTCGCTCGAAAATAGACACTGTTACACACTTTCGGCCCCTGCAACATAGCAATTCTTAAGCAGACATGTGCGTTTTGCCTGGGTTTCAGCACATTCCACATTCTGGCCATGCCAACAAACACACGTCGCGCTACAGGCGCTCCTACCTTCATCATGTGTAGTACAAGCTTAGTACTGGAAGCACGTTTCTATGGGCCGGCTGGATTTTCATTGCTTTGTCCTCTGTAGTGCAAGCTTAGTACCGGACGGAATCGACGTTTCTGTGAAATGGCTGGGTTTTCATTGGCCATCGGCTGTTTGGTAATGCTTGAACAAACCTATCAAAATTGCTTTCGTTGGGGCGGAGGTCCTGCAGCAAACGCTTCTGAAAATGTTTGTTGGCATCATAGGCTAAGCGTTCCTTGAGGATTCTTATATTTTCACAACAACGTGCACTGGGGGGGGAAGGGATCCCACGGTCGTCTGCTGTGTCGGTTTCCCAGTGCAACATTTGAGGTCTAGACCGTTGCGGTGGTCATGGTGGCCCTGCCACAACCCGACCTCCGCTGTCATTGCCAGCAGCTGCGGCATTCTTGGAACAGCTTGGGCAGCGCGGATGCAAGAGGAGCGGCTTTCGAGCAAGGGCCAGTCCTTGCCCAAACAATTGCATTGGTAACATGAGGCCGTGAAACCTTGGCCTTTTTCGGGCACATCCAGGAAAGACTTCCGTAGCGGATGTCGTTTTGCAGCGAGTGGTCGCACTGCTTTGCTGCCGACGTATCCCCGGACAATAAGGCGTAAAGTTGTAAAGGGGGGTGAGGGGTCCCAAACAGAGATGCGCGTAGGGGTGAAGGTATGGTAAGTGCCACATCCTCCGGTCCACGCTCAATATCGTTCAATTGTGTGAGTTGCTCGGTGCGCAGCCCAGGCTTTTGGAGGAAGCGACTGCCCTGCGATTGCGCATGAACAGAAACAGGCCTCAGGCACATCGCGCTGACAGAATGTGCTACTTGCATGAGTTTGTCCAAGAAAATCGTAGTACCTGCGGTGAAGGTACGTCGTAGGCAGCCGCCACCATTGCCCAGACAGTATTCAGGACGATGCGCTTCGAGCATGCGCAAGGCAGGGCATCTTACACTCACACTCCGAACAGCCATGAGAGGGGTCGCACCACCACGGCCATGGGCAACTTGAGTAAGCCTGAGCAAGCGTTTTTTTGGGATTTGCTCGCGAAGTGAAAACAGCAACATGCTGCCCCACAGGCAATCCCCGCGCCGGTCAAGTCGCAGGCCTTTGAAGCGAAGGCGAGAGGCATGCAATGAATTGGTCAATAGGTCAACCAGCACAACCCAGTGCAGCCCAGTGCCTCCAACTTCAGGAAGTTCAAGGTATTTTGGTTTTTCAATTTTGTGGTGGATGATGTTCGTAGTGGATGTAGACGGCTCGTACAGTAACAAGATGTATCGAGGAGAACCCCCAAGCCCGCACAGTGGACAAGTGCAAGGCGGAACTGGAAGTTTCGACCTGAGTCGACTACTGGACACATCTGGACATAGTTGCTTTGGCATCAGGTCTTTGCGCCCCCGAGGCATCAGGTCCTTGCGCCCCCCCCCCCCCCCCCCCCCACCCGCAAAAGAGAATAAATTCTGCAGCCTCCGGATCATTGAGGAGAATTGCATGCATGCTGCCATGTATGGCCGTGCCTTGGAGAAGGTGGGGGTTGGTGCTACAGCACCACGTCACGCAGCGGCTGCGGACAAAACGACGGGCTTCACATTTGGGGTTTTGGGTTAGGAGTTTGGGGAAGAAAGTGGACTGCTGCAGAGTTAAATGAGGTGGTCATGAGCACAGATGGCCAGGTTGAGAGCATGATGCTTCTTGGGCCACGACTTGCCCAGTGCAAGACAAATGATACCCTGCAAATGGTAGGAAGGCATGTTGGACCGCCCATTGCACAGACAGCCTTTCTGGGCTTTGCCAGGCAGAGTTTCGGAGCAAAGCGATCAAAGAGCAGAAGGAAGAGGTGCTTTGGATGTACGTCAGGGCTGTGATTGTAATTGTTACTTCTGTGTGCGTGGCCTGTGAAACCAGCTTCGGTCATGGCAATGCATGTTGAGCCACTAAGCCAACGGGTGAGAAGACTATGCTAGCAAAAACTGATACCACATGGACGGCCCAGAAACCATGTACTTTGTAGATCTGTCGCTGGGCATGCCACAGCTGCATGAACGTCTCAGAACATCTGGATGCTTAGGTCGTGCAAGAGTGCAAAAGTCTAACATGTTGGCCGAGGCCGAGGTATGTCGAGGTTGGCGTCCTGGGCATTTCCCCAAACTGTGCGTCAGGCAGCGTTAAGGGGTTCCAATGTCAGGAGTAAGAGAGGCTACGTCGTGGTAGCCGCGCGGCGCCCCCACTGTGGACCATGTTTCTGCTCGAAGCCTGCTCTCCTTTTGGACCAGATCCTCGAGACTGTAGACGCTTTTGGACGTCCCAGCGTTCGGGGTCAGCACTGGTATATTGGTCTTTCTGAAGCAGTTTGACAGGACCCCGCCGCCGCTGCCGCAATAATTAATATCAACAACACGCGGCGAAAGAAAGCAACAAGCCTTCGAAATTGCCACGTCACACCTAAACCTAAGAAGTGCAACTTGAGGTCGCATGTGCGACAGTTTGTGGTGTACCGTAGCAGATCGTAAGTGAGCCAAGCTTCAGTAGCCAAGCTTCAAGCCCAGCTATTGACTGTGTGATGTCAAAGGTGAAGTTAGAAGAAGTGGTTGTCAAGAAAGAGCTCCCAGACGACCAACACCACAAACAGCGGATTCTTGCTTGCACCCGCGTGCAGACTTTCTTCTTTGCCTGCTATCTGAGCTGCCTGCTGCTTGCGCATGCTACGTGAAGGCAATTCCCCATCAAAGGACCAAACACCTCTGAACAACATGAGAGAGGGGCCGCAAGCCTTTCTGTCGAGGCGTCACCAGACTCCAGTCCTGAGCAGCCGGCCAGTAGCAACGCCGCAAAGCGGTCAGGTCAAGGACTTGCAAAGGGATGCGCGGTTAAGTCTAGTGGACTTGTGCATGGTTCGTTGGTAATGAAATATTGGAAGTTAAAGTTTCTGCACCCACGCTAAGTGCTAGTGTGAGTGGGACTGGCAGGAAGAGGAGACGCCAAAAGAACGTGGTAGTGGGGACGACCAAACGCTGGCGTCCTTGATTGCCGCCGACCCCACCAAGCAGAAGGCTTTGGTCTCCCAGCGTGTCTCTGGAAATGCAGGCATCCCTTTTGAAGTCTGCGATTCCGGCACTGACACATTCGCACGTGTTCGGGGCTCTCTTGGAATCCTTGAATTTTACTTGGTCAGGCTCAGGACCGTCACGGCCATCATCCATGAGCGCTGCTTTTGTGGCTTCGGCATGCTTCGGCAACACTTCGTACATTCGGCTCTGACTGCCGTGCCAAGGCTGGCGAAAGAGACCCGCTGTTACGAATGATGCAGTGCCTTTACACTGCCCCAAGCGCAGCAGAAGCAGAGAGGGACCTCTTTCTGAATGTGCGCACCGCAGATGAGGAGGCACGTGATCTTTCGTGACCTGAAAATCGTGGGGTTCTAGGGGGTAGGTACCTAGAAATTTAGGAAGCTTAGGGAGCCTTAGGGAGTACTGGGGAGTATTAGGGAACCTTGGGTTACATACCCCCTTGGAACCCCCCTCCCTTAAGAACTCCCAAACTGTCACATCCTAGCACGCATCAAGCAGGCGCTCCGGAGCTTGTCGCTGAGAACACGCGAGTTTGTTCCAGCCTTCAGCTCAGCAAGCCTTGTATCCATGTCATGGATATGTATTGTGTGACCCATTGAAGAAGCAGACTTTTCCGGTGCTATTGGTTAGTGGCACTTATGCACAACTGCAGACCAGGTGCTGTTTGGCAAGTCAAAATCTAAACAAATCTAGGTAAAGCCGCGTTGTTCTGGTCCTGAAATAGTCGTAAGGACTTGTTGTTCTTGAATTTCTTGATCTGGGGCATTCCCAACATGTTGCCCTGTGAGACAGCGCATGACCGTGGATGCTTGAAGTGTCGAATCTCACCCAAGCTGCATCGAAGGGAAGGCAAAAGGAGATAAACAACTTTCTGAAATAGTGAGGAGTTGAGACAGCACATGTTGAAGTCTTGCATGCTTCCGTTGGGCATATAGTCTCCTCACAACCTCTGTATACATGCGAGCTCACCAGCTCAACCGAGGCGCTCGTTGCATTTCGAAAGAAGGCTGTCGATCGAGCCATATTGGCGCCAGAGAAGCATGTGAAGGCCGACCCTGAGCATGCAGCGTGTCAACGCACGAAGAAGCCAAGAAGCCTCATGGTGAAAAGTTGTCATCGTAGGAGCGGTGAACCTGGAAGTCATGCTCTGTACGCTTACCGGGGCATGCCTCATTGAAAAGATTCATAAAAGAATGCGTGCCATTTAGTCGTGTTCAGGATGTCCACCTGTCGACATGGTGTCGCCAGCAGTATGAAGCGTTCAGTTCTCTTTGCTTGCATCGCTGCTGGGAACCTTGTTTGCGATGCTTGGGGCAGAATATGCTAAAGTCTCTCCGCTCTCCCATCTATTCTCAACTATGCGGTTCCGCCATGCATATTGTTCGTTCATGACTTCGCTCACTTCCTTACAAATTAGTCTATTTATTCATTAGCACGGGCCCCTTTAAGACAAAATACACTGGCCCGTGACGTACCATTCATCTCTCTCACTCTTGTTCCACAGCCTTGTTCGTTCCTTGTTCGCTCAAAGTAATTCAATACGGTTATAAGTTATAAGTGCATGAAATAAGCGCATGAACCGTATTAATATGACTGCGCGAACTCAGTGAACGAAATGATTTTTTCAAGATCCTGTCTCACGGACCAGTTCATGAGAGTACAAATCATGAGTCTTTTTCCCCAATCTTGTTCCTGTTTAAGCGTTCAGTTCAGCTCAGTCCAGCTCATGATAACCTCGCTAAACCTTAAGACCCCAACATCAGGTTCTCCTTCATGACCCAGGATTAGAAACCGGGGCTCACCCACCACACCCTTCATCTTGTTCCTGTCTCAACTGAGTTCACCTGTCATGTTCTTGTTCCTTTCGTACGTTAACCTCTTCTAACCCTTCCATTGGGACCTTTTTCTGTCATCATCTGGACGCACTTTCATCATATTGTTGTTACTGCCTCAAAGGCCCTGTTAACGCCCTGTAAGCCCCTGTTATCACCTTCATGCGTACGTTAACCTCTTTTAACCCTTCATTCGCTTCCTTGTTCACCCATCACGCCTTGAGACCCGAACTTCCATCTCCCGTTTAGTACCTTTTGAACCGGACAGGAACTCTCTTGACAAGGAACCCACCCTCGGTACACAATAACCTCATTTCCTGGTCTTTTCCTTCACGTGTGGTCGCATCACACAGTTGTTCCCGCACTCATAATAACAGCCTTGAGTCAAGTAATACTGGCGGTTAATGAATCCTGGCCCACGGGGTCCCACTAGGGATGCGGATCAAAAACAAATTTATTGAGGATCAAGAAAAATTCATTTAGGATCAAAAACTAATTTATTTTGGATCAAGAAATAATTTATTCTGTTCTTGCGACGGAGAGAGGGAAGGGGAGGGAGGGAGGGAGGGAAGGAAGGGCGGAAGGGCGGAAGGACGGAAGGAAGGCAGGAAGGAAGGAAGCAAGCAAGCAAGGAAGCAAGGCAAGGAAGCAAGGAAGCAAGGAAGCAAGGAAGCAAGGAAGCAAGGAAGCAAGGAAGCAAGGAAGCAAGGAAGCAAGGAAGCAAGGAAGCAAGGAAGCAAGGAAGCAAGGAAGCAAGGAAGCAAGGGAGCAAGGGAGCAAGGGAGCAAGGGAGCAAGGGAGCAAGGGAGCAAGGGAGGAAGGGAGGAAGGGAGGAAGGAAAGGAAAGGAAATGAAAGGACAGGAAAGGATATGTAGGAAAACATAACATAACATCATATGTTATAATATATATATATATGTGTGTGTATATATTTAAAACAAAGTATAACAAAATATTGTAGTGGCATAGAGTAGAATAGAACACAATATCGTACAGTATACCTTTGTATCATAAAAAATATAATAAAATCGAAACAACAAAGCATATATGTATATATTTACTGCTATTTGATGTAGAATTCATAATACACAATACATATTTATTGTTTGTTTGGCGCCGGGCAAGCTTCTTCAACGCGTATGAATCCCTTCCAAACCCATGATGCGAGCATTGTGTTTGCAAATGGGGGGGGGGGGTCTGCGCCCCCCCTTGAAACCCCCCGCTGTTTTTTAAAGCCGGGCAAGCTTGCTTCAAAGCATATGAATGTCCTTTCCAAACCAATGATGCAAGCGTTGTGTTTGCAAATGGGGGGGGGGGCTGCGCCCCCCCCAACCCCCCCGCTGTTTTCTTAGTCCGGGCAAGCTTGCTTCAAAGCACATGAATCCTTCCAATCCCATGATGCGCACTTTTTTGAAAAAAGCATGAAGACACAATAAGATACAATGACATACAAGAATATATTACAAAAAGATGCAATAATATACAATAATACACAAAAAGACAACAACATACAAGTATGCACAAGAATATGCAGCAACATACACGTAAAAAAAGAATAACTTACAATGATTTTCAGTAATTGACAATAATATTCAATAATAGACAGCAATATACAATAATATACAATAATATGCAATCATATACAATAATATACATAAATATACAATAATATACAACCTATACAACCATATATACAATATTTTTCAAAAATATACATAAAAAGGTACAGCAATATAAAAAACACAAAAATGCAATGACATACAACAATCAAAACTCGTGTACAAAAATTACAATAATATACAATCACAGACAATAATATACAAGAATATACAAGATTTACAGAATATACAAGATTTACAAGAATATACTATAATATAGAATAATCTGCAATAAATAATATACAGTAACCTACAAAAAAAGAGAACAATATACAAGAATTTTATACAATAACATTCGATAATATGCAAGAAAATGCAATATTATTCAAAAACACAAGAAATACAAGACAATACAATAATACTCAACAATATATACAACAAACAATGTACACGAATATGCAAGAAAATACAATGTCATACAATATTAGACAAGAATTTCCACAATACTATGCCAGAATATACATGCTTCAGAGTATACGCATGTTTTTGAAACTTCTAATGCCAAGATGCCAGCATTGATTTGCAGCCTCTGCAAACTCAGAAATGCTGCTATTTACTGTATTTCCAGCCTCTGGAATCGCAGAAATGCTGCTATTTTCAGTATTTGCAGCCTCTGCAAGCTCAGAAATGCTGCAGTGTACAGTATTTCCAGCCTCTGAAAGCGCAGAACTGCTGCTATTTATTTACAATATCTGCAGCCTCTCTGGAAACTCAGAAATGCTGCTATTTTCGGTAGTTCCCGCATAAATGCTGTGTTTTTTCGGTATTTAGAGCTCGCGAACGGCCGAAGTGCTGCATTTCTGAGCGTTTACAGCCTCCGCTCCGCTTGCAAGAAGCCTTCGAAGCCTTCAGTAAATTATTTTTTGATCCCAAATAAGTTTTTTTTGATCCGCCTAGAAATAATCTCTGGAAACTCAGAAATGCTGCTATTTTCGGTAGTTCCCGCATAAATGCTGTGTTTTTTCGGTATTTAGAGCTTGCGAACGGCCAGAACTGCTGCATTTCTGAGCGTTTACAGCCTCCGCTCCGCTTGCAAGAAGCCTTCGAAACCTTCAGTAAATTATTTTTGATCCCAAATAAGTTTTTTTGATCCGCCTAGAAATAAATTATTTTTTGATCCCAAATAATTTTTTTTTGATCCCCTACCCGCCCCACTAACCTCTGCATAAATCGCTAGGATCATGCGGGAACCATGAAACCGAGTCGACAATTAGGAGACATGACACGATGCCGCGTGGCATCGTGTTCCAGGCCTTCAACTGCGTTCAAGGACTTTAGAGTTAGAGGCGCGAGGTCAGCGCATGGAAATGAGTTGGTGATGGTGTGTCAATGTGGGTTTCTGTGTACATTGTGTGGAAACTAAACCACAGGTGCGCAACTCTAGTAACCAAGAGCATCGCGATAGTATGTGCACGTGCTTACATCAGGAGACTGCCGGGTTGAACACAAATAGGCCAATGTACGGCAAGGACTTGACTGCACGACGACGCAGTCGCGCATTATTACTCAGAGCAAAAGACCAAGGTCGAGAAAGAGAGAGAGAGAGAGAGCGTGCGCTTCACGCGCGGAGGGCGCTTGCGCCCTTCATGCCTAAAGAAGAAGAAGAAGAAGAAGAAGGAGAGAGCGAGAGAGAGAGAGAGAGATCGTCGGTAGCACAAGTCTCACACCAACAAACTCTGTGACACGTGCCCCTTGGGGCGGCCCCTTCGGGGGGTTAAGCGAGGAAGAAAGAAGGAAGGAAGCCCCGCAACTGGATGCCGCTCCAGACACCGGACGCGCAATTCTCTCCGTGTGAAACCTTGTGCGCCGCTGTGCGCCTCAGACAGCCGTGAGAAACCACGTGTGCGGAAAAGTTTTGGGCGGAACAGCGAAACGGCTGCAACAAAATGCTTCATGACCCGAGGGACCCCATTAGACTGGCCTTTGCAGACAGGTCTCCCAGGAGCTTATCGAGGACAGCGATGGGCAGAATCCTGGCTTATCTGATGTGGGGCAGATGAACCGACACTTGAGCTTCAGACGTGCTGGTGTTCGTACGTTCGCTCAGGAGTAGCAGCATCGATTTTGGGCTTACTGATGTCGACGAATGTGCCGAGTCCAGGCTGTGCAACGACTTTTGAAATCATACCCGTGCGCTGAGCACTGCTGTGCAACCTGTGAGGCAGTCACAAGCTGCCGGCTGGTGCAAATCAGGCAGCGAAAGCGCATGAAAGCGCAGATCGTACCATGTGTCCCCCACGCGTACCATGAGCACAGCCCGCGGTTGATGATTTGATGCTCCCGAAAAGGATGCTGTTGTGCCTTCTCACGATTCGCACTTCCTGCAACGAAGGCTTCAGGCTTCCAGCACACAAACCATCACAAACCTGTCGTACCCTGCAGCATACCAAGTAAGAGATAACCAGCAGGCCTGCTCGAGTACTAGTGGCCTCCAGGCCTACCATAGTTCGTATCGAACAGAAGGGTCGCCGAAAGGCTGATAGGGTCCAGAAAGCATGTCGTGGACACATCAGAAAGGGGCTTCTTGCTTCATCGCTTGCCGTCTTAGAGTTCAAGTTTCCGAGTTCTGAAAGGCATCCTCCGCTACAGGCATGAGCACTGCCTGGACTCATGCCCGAAGCTCGAAAGGATTCTCTGACCTTCGTCGACGACATCTGCAGCGGCACCAAAGGCAGCCCCCGACGAACGTGGCAGGGCAAGTAGCTTGCCAAGACACAGCGTGAGCGGCGTTTTCTCGCTTTCCAGCGAAGTAGCCGAGTGCAGTTCATTTGAGGTGGCAAGCAGCTGCAAGGCTGCTGCCTCAGAAGGAGCCGGGGTGCTGACATGAAACGCACACTTTCGGGAGCATCGGTCCTATGTCACTCTGCCCGGCGAATCGCTTGACCCATCCGCATGTTTTGGTTCTGGAGGGGGGCCGTGGAGGATGTGAGGCATGGGCACTGGAGATCACTAGAGCGTGCCAGGAGCCCCTTCGGCTTCGCCTGCCCCGCTGCATGCTGCTTCAGCTTCGCAGGCTGCGCTTTGCTCCTTTGACACAGGTGATTTAGATTGACCTAGCTATGGGGTCGGGCTTGCGAAGCCGAACTTGTGATTGCGAAAGCTTCTTATGCCCAACACCACTTTGGGCACTTAGGGTTCTGAGGGCTTATCTGTCATCACTCTGTTTTGAAGGTCCCTTGTCCACGTGGCTATCATTTTGCTGTTCGTGTTTCCCATTGATATGCATAATCTATATCTAAATGTTCATCTGGTATCCCCCACTATAAACTAAATGTATATTACACACGCATATATATATATATATATGGTCACCCCCCCCCAATGGACCCACCGCGGGCCTTGATCTTTGCAAAAGTACCGCAAATACCGATAAAACCTATGCTGTCTGGTGATTTTCCGGTGACCGGATTTTTGACTGTATTCCTTAATTCACCCTCTCACACACGCACGGAGGGTTTGTCTTTCTGTTGGCTTTTGTTTATAATTTAAGATCTAGGCATTTAAACCTAAGCCTGCAAAAAAAAACTTAACCTTTAAACCCTGTAGGGTTAAGGTTTAAAGGTTAAGGGTTTAAGATTTAGGCATTTGAACCTATGCCGGTAATTAAAGCTAAGCCCTTAACCTTTAAATTCTATCGGGTTGAGATTTTTAAAGGTTTAGGGTTTAAGATGTAGGCATTTAAACCTAAGCCTGCAACTAATTTTAAACCCTTAACCTTTAAACCCTGTAGGGTTAAAGTTTAGAGGCTTAGGGTTTAATAGTTAGCCATTTAAACCTGTAGCCAAGCCCTTAACCTTTAAACCCTATAGGGTTAAGATTTTTAAAGGTTTAGGATATAAGATGTAGGCATTTAAACCTAATTAAGCCTGCAACTAATTTTAAACCCTTAACCTTTAAACCCTGTTGGGCTAAGGTTTAAAGGTTTCGGGCTTAAGATTTAGGCATTTAAACCTAGTCCGGCAATTTACGCTAAGCCTCTAACCTTTAAACCCTATAGGGTTAAGATATTTAAAGGTTTAGGGTTTAAGTTTAAGGTTTAGGTATTTAGACCTATGCCGGCAGTTCATATTGAACCCTTAACCTTAAACCCCATAGGGATGAGATTTAAAGGTTTAGGATTCTTTACTTAGACATTTAAATCCAAGCTGACGATTCAACCTAAACCCTTAACCTTTAAACCCTATAGGGTGAAGGTTTAAAGTTTTAGGGTTTAAGATTCAGACATTTAAACCTAAGACAACGATTAACACTAAGCCCTTAACCTTTAAACCCTATAGGGTTAAGGTTTAAAGGTTTGGGGTTTAAGATTCGGGCATTTAAAGCTAAGTATGTAATCAATTTGTCACCCTTAACACCTCTAAACTCTGTAGTGTGAAGGTTTAAAGGCTTAGGGTTTAAAAAAACCTAAGCCCCCTAAGCCCATAGAGTTTAAACCTTAAGGGTTTAAGGTTTACGCATCGATTCCTTAACCCTAAACCCTCTAGGGTCAGGACCCTAAAGCCCTCGGCAATCAAGCCTAAACCCTTGACCTTCAAACCCCATAGGATGAAGGTTTAAAGGTTTGGGGTTTAAGACTTAGGCATTTAAACCTAGAGGGCATTTAAGCCTTAATCCTAAACCCTTTAGGGTCAGAACCTTAGCACCCTATGGGGGTCTAGCACGTTCAAAGGCTTGAACCCTACAGGCGCTGAAGGTATACATGTCCTATCGGTTTTTAAACCATTACACCCTGTAAGAAGGTTTAGGGTCTTTTCGGGGTCTATCTCTAAATTTCTCACGGGGTTAACCCTGCAGGGTTTAAAGTTAAAGGTTTAGGGTTAAAGGTTAAGGCAATACCTATAGGATTAGAACCTTATAACCCTGTAGTGCATGAGGCTTAAACCCCTAAAACTTAACCATCTTTTTCTCGAGAAAACCAAAAAAACCAAAAAAAACAAAAAAACCAAAAAAACCAAAAAAACCATCTTTTCCAAAACTATGGGGCTGGGGCCTCCAAAAGATGGTTTTTTTGGTTTTCTCGAGAAAAAGATGGTTTTTTTGGTTCGAAACCATCTTTTTCTCGAGAAAAAGATGGTTTTTGAGCAGCCGCTCTTCGAAAAACCATCTTTTCCTCGAGAAAAAGATGGTTTTTAGAGATCTTACCCTGGAAAAACCATCTTTTTCTCGAGAAAAAGATGGTTTCCGGAGGTCTTGTCCTGGTAAAACCATCTTTTTCTCGAGAAAAAGATGGTTTTTGGAGGTCTTCTCCTGGTAAAACCATCTTTTTCTCGAGAAAAAGATGGTTTTTCGAAGGATGGTTGCTCAAAACAATCTTTGTCTCGAGAAAAAGATGGTTTCGAACCAAAAAACCATCTTTTTCTCCAGAAAACCAAAAAAACCAAAAAAACCAAAAAAAACATCTTTTCCAAAACTATGGGGCTGGGGCCTTCAAGAGATGGTTTTTTTGGTTTTCTCGAGAAAAAGATGGTTTTTTTGGTTCGAAACCATCTTTTTCTCGAGAAAAAGATGGTTTTTGAGCAGCCGCTCTTCGAAAAACCATCTTTTTCTCGAGAAAAAGATGGTTTTTGGAGATCTTGTCCTGGAAAAACCATCTTTTTCTCGAGAAAAAGATGGTTTTTGGAGGTCTTGTCCTGGTAAAACCATCTTTTTCTCGAGAAAAAGATGGTTTTTGGAGGTCTTGTCCTGGTAAAACCATCTTTTTCTCGAGAAAAAGATGGTTTTTGGAGGTCTTGTCCTGGTAAAACCATCTTTTTCTCGAGAAAAAGATAGTTTTTAGAAGAGCGGCTGCTCAAAAACCATCTTTTTCTCGAGAAAAAGATGGTTTCGAACCAAAAAAACCATCTTTTTCTCGAGAAAACCAAAAAATCCATCTTTTGGAGGCCCCAGCCCCATAGTTTTGGAAAAGATGGTTTTTTTGGTTTTTTGGGTTTTTTGGATTTTTTTGGTTTGTTGGTTTTTGTTAGTTTCTTGTTTTGTTGTTTTTTGCCTTGATCTGGCTAGGACTCGGCTGCCATCCGCGGTGGGTCCATTGGGGGGGGGTGAGCTTATATATGTATATATACATACATGAATAAACAAAGATCACTATGGATTGGATAGTACCATCAATAGTAAGTTTCCAATTATATGTTATTTATATAATTCATACTCCAATCAACTGTACCCAGGCATAATTTCTGTTTGATTTTAAACAAACAAGCAATACCTTTTGCAGTTACCAACTTAGCCGGTACACTTGAATGTGGAGAATGTTCTTTATACTGATAATTTAAATCGAGACCAGGTTGTCTGTTGATTGGTGCTTATTGGTTGGCGGCCGTTGGTTGGTGTGTTGTCGGGTGGCTGGTTGGTTGTTGACTGGTTGCTTGGTTGCTTGGTTGCTTGGCGGTTGGCGGATGTCGATTGGCTGTTGTTGGTTGGCTGTTGCTTGTTGGTTGGTTGGTTGGTTGCTTGGTTGGTTGGGTGTTGCTGGTTGGCTTGTTGTTGGTCCCCCGCTGGCCTGGTGGTGTAGTGTCTCTGGGCGCCAGGCAAAGCCTGAACCAGAAGGACCTGCTGCAAGGTGCCCCTTTGCGTGCCATTCGGTTCCGGCATTTCGAATCGATTCCTCGCACTTCAGGCAAGCAGAAATCGCCAGACGGCGCAGTGAGGCAGAGCTAGTCACAGTCCAACGCCAAGTCCGAAGCACACAGTTCGTGGCAGCTTGCTCAGGATTCTTCCTCATTTCTTTTGGGAAGCAAGCGCCAGAAGCTTCTCAGTTGCAGATGCGTTCAATCAAAGCATTTAGGTTTTGCGTCCTGGTTCTGCTGTTGGGGCGCAATAAGGTTGACCAGCTAGTGGACGGAGTCCTGCAGACAGTCTGCTTTCTTCGTCTGCAACCTTGGACCTGTGCCGGCACTGCGCGGCGCAAAATTCGTTGCACCATTGCGGGTGCCGACTTCAATCGTAGATTCAATACATGCCTCAAGCATATGAAGCATACCACAAGAGCGTCCCTGTGAGGCGGAATTGTCTCTGCGTGCGTCGGCTTGTTGGGTTGTTTACTGCAGGGTGTGCTATGCAGTGTGACAGCGCGATCATGAGCGGACAGCTCTCTAGCAAGCTGTGCGCAACAGTGCGACACACATGTGCCAAAGGCATTGTGACCGCGCATGATTGATTGATAAAAGGCCGTCACACGCGACTGTTGCAGGCGCGGCTCATGCGAGGACACAAGCTTATGACTTCATCGAGCGGCAGTCTAATTGCCGCAGCTGTTTCCATATGAGTCGAGGCGAGAATGCGAATCCTGGACAGGGGGCCTCACATGCAGTGTGTGTGCAGAGAATGGAACCATCAACTGAGCATGAATCTACATGTGAAGCAACAACTTGAAATCGAAACAGGGTTCCGCAACGTTTGATGGCACATCCCAGAACCCCAGGCCAGACCATACCAGTCGTGAAACGCTAGCACGTTTGTTGAATCGATGCACAATCTTTGCGGTTGTTTAACAGTTGAGTGCTGCTCATGCTCCACATGCGAAGCATCGCCCAGAGACCACGGAGCCTATTGCTTTCAGTGACGATCTCAGTGGATATGCTGCCAGAATCTTCGGCCAGAGGTATTACGCTGCTGGTCCTGAGGCCTGTGCGCTGGCTGCACTATCCGCGGCGCTATCCGCGACATCCTTCGGTTGGGCGGCTGCTGGTTTCGACCCAGGGCCTCCAAGGGCGAAGCCTTCAAAGTCGGTCAAGAAGCTCAAGAAGCTCGCCCAACAGGTTGAGAACCGTCGCACCACAGAAGCTAAATAACATAGGGCTTAAGCCATGCAAGCCTCTGCCAGGAAAAGCCGCGGCCGAGGTTTTGGACCAGCACCTGCAGCTAGCGGAGCTAGCGCTGGCCCTGTTACCAGGGAGGAGAAGCGAAGACAACAGCGGTTGGGCAAGGACAGGGACATTGTGCATCATTGTGTTATGAGCCTTTGCCGGCTCGGTATATCAGTTCCTTCTCGCGAACTTCAGAATGCAGGATCCGTCGATGAACGATGCCAGAAAGATCCTCCTCAGCCAGATGGCCGAGCAACGGTTTGCTGTCGGAGAAGTCGACGTGGATTTGGTGATCCCAGCATATGTTCGGACCTGAAGTTTCACAGAGTCTCGTGCATCCAGTGTGCACTTTTTGCTCACTGCAGCTCTGCCTGCTTTATCTGCTTTCCACCTTTCCAAAGGTCCTTGATCTCAACCGTTTTGCAAGAGAAGTGGAATCTGGAGCCGGCACTGTGTCGGACATTGTTTGGCTCCTCGGCAAAAGTGCCCAGTAGGACCCGGTAGGGCATTTTCATCCACGGTGTTTCAATGCACATTAGCTGCGCACATGGTCAAGTTGAAAAAGGCGGGCTTGAAACTGAATCACCCTACTGGGCGGTCCAAACGCGCTCCTCCCGTGGCAGTCCGTGGCAGCGGCTCCAAAAACATGTCCTCCAAGAACGCGGAGCTTGCAGACCTTCTAGCATTCGATCGCGAATGAACATAGCTGGGCAACGCACCTAGACCTATCCTAGGCTGAAAGTCGAAACCCGAAAGCTTGCGAGAGCCGAAGCTAAGCCAAGCATGCATCAACCCAACACATCATCGTCAGATTGGTGCTGTGCGTTGCAAAAGAGACGCTGCTCGCCGAGCTGCAGGGAGCAAAGGCAGATTTGTGACTTGAACTACGCCCATGTTCTGAGGCCAGCAGAGCAAGTTCTTGCACAAACTCTTTTGCAGAGGCACCCCACCCATCTCTTTTTAATTTGGTGATATTGATAGTGCAGACGACATGGAAAATGCTACGATGATAGGAAGGAACTTTGGCAAGCTCGTGGTCTTTGTGAGATTGGAGCCGGACTGGGGTTGGCAGGCCTGCACCCTGCTTCCCGCCCTGCAGTCTTTTCGTATTCTGGTGTGACTTGGTCCACGTCCTCAAATCCGAGATGTTTGAGGCATCTCATCTCAGGCATCTCTGATCATCCCTGTCTTTGTCTTCTTCACGCCCAACCAGTCAAAACTTGTAACACGAGACCAAGAGCATTCAAAGGTCATTCTCGATGCATTGGAACGGGGAGGGGGGAGGGGGGCGGGGGCGGGAAACTGAGGCAACTCCAGGGGATTTGGGTTTGCGGACTGGTTGCAATGCTACTTGTACGCAGGCATCGCAGCGGCCAAGTCTGGGGCGCCGCATGTGCTCCTCAGCGACAGGGATGCCCTGGCCTCGCGTTTGCACTAAGCAACTATTAAGTCACTAAGTCACTAAGTCATTAAGTCACTGTCCACCTCTAAGCAAAGATTTCCCAGGACTCCTGAATCCTCAAGTGATGAGCGGTGCTTCGATCGTTCAGGTTTTGGACTTGTCGCCGCTTGGCTTACTCAGTTTGCACGCATGGTTCTGGACGGCTGTGCTGCGCGCGATCCACCGAGGAAGCAGTCAGCCCAAAGAAACGGAGTTGCAGAAAGGGTGAGCCTGGGCGGAAGTTTGATACGTCCACTCGGCAGTTAGTGAACATCACAATAAAGGCCAATGTGTCTTTCATCGTGTGAAGGACCTTCGCAGCTTTCGATTGGTCAGACAAAGACAGCTGGCCAAAGCCTTTCGGTGGGATGACAGCTGCAGCCGATGTGCTGCGGCTTATCTTCACTTGGGTGTTAGGCATTCGGCCAATGTTGGCAGACTTCGACAGATTGTGCTCCTTGGAGATTTCACACCAGCTTGTCCAAGGCTAAGCTTCGGTCATGTTTTGTGGGCCACTTCAACTCTTGCTCACTGATTTCGGAATTCCCAAAACCCGTAGAGGAGTCCATGCTACCGAAAATGGATACGAGTGCATGAGTGTGCATGAGTTAGTGGGCACATGCGGGCACCCCTAACCCCGGACCTGTACTCTAGGTTTAACATGAACGCAAATGAGCTGGACGTTTTAAACATCATCAAAAGCGAAGCTCACGAGCTTCAGGAGAAACACGAAGCTCACGAGCGGCAGACTTCAGGCTTCAAGCAAGAAGATCGCGGGCTTCAATCTTCAAAAGCGAATGAAGCTCACAAGCTTCAGACTTCAGGCGAAGCTCACGAGCTTCAGAAGATCCACCCGTTTTTTGTGAACCAACATGAGCGGACCGAATGGTAATGTGACAGTAACGTGAAATTTCACATTGAAATTGCACACCCCAGCCCAGCCATATCCTGGGGAGGGCCGCCTGCACATCCGCAGAGTTTTCTATTCACCTAAGCAACCAAGTCCACTATATAGTTAATTAAATGTTTGGATCGCATTAATACCAACACCCACCTGCCCCCCCCTAATGCCCCCCCTTTCCCCCCTTCACAATGAAGTGTTTCTAGGGCACATGGAGTTTATCATTGCCACCCGTTTATTCACTTCAGGGGCATATATGGGCCGATAGGTGCGTTTAATCCATATATGACGCAGATTCGACTGCAGTCTGTGCCTGCAGCAATTGGGAGCTGTGGCGTTTTGCAGTAAGTCTTTTTGATGGCCTTTGCGCGTGTGTGCAAGCCACGCCGGAGTTGCAAAGATTTATCTTGAGGTTCAAGTGGCCCCAGAACCCAGTAGAATTTCTACGCATTTGGTCTTCGGATCCACTTTGTGGAAACACAAGTGCTAGTAGCAGAGTTTACTTGGAGATTGCTAGAGTGCAATATGGGGCAGGCCATGCGAGAAATCCGCTAGGTATGACAAGCAAGTCGTTGCGTGGCTCGTGGACCTGATTGTTCACTTTGCTGGGCCTGCTCTTCTTGTCGAAGCTTGGAGCTGCAAGTGCTCTCAAAGCAGCCCCCAACTGAGGGCTCAAGGATGGTGTTTCCAAGAATCTCTCTCTCTCTCTCTTTCTGTCTCGGCCAAGGAGCCTGACAACGTGGAAAGGCGGCAGCTTGGCTCAGTGCCATACTTCGAGGAGAACGCGACCCTGCAAGCGCCAACGCTTACGTTCAATTTGTGCAAAATTGTGGTCCAAATAGTGCGCATGCTCATCCAGGCTTTCTGCAAGAGGCTTCTAATCACGAGAGCGAGCTCCGCCGGAGCTCTAGCGGCCGCTTTGGTCTGCGAATTAGATTTTTGAGTGGGTTGATTGGCTTGACCCCCTCAAGCCCAGCGGGGCGCGGGGGGTGTCCCCATGACCGTGGTCCGCCTTCCCGCCTCCCCAGCAAAACAACCTGGTCGCGTGTGCCCTCCTGGGCGCACTTTCAAGCGATACTTGTGGGAGGCTCGTACCGGCGCTGCGTTGCCCATGGCTGCCATTGCCCGCTATGAAATCTCGGATTCTTGCAGAGGTCACACTAAAGTTGGCATTCAAAACAAAATGCTGACTACTATCGGAAGTTGGCTGACCCTCATTCATGGCAACGTTCATCAGATGGAAGGCTTACTTTGAAGCATTCTGTGCCATGAAATACTGTTGCCATATGTAGCATTCTCCACTCGGTGCTAGGCACATGTACTTTTCCAAAAGTAGCCAGTAGTGAGGCCAGAAGCAGATTGAACTTTGCGCAGAGGAGGTGGCGCGCTCGCGCGGGTTGGCGGTCACGACTGAGAGCCTTGTCTGGTGTTACTGCTGTTACCGCCAACGTTGGTATCAAGGGGTTAAGACTCGTAACCCCTAAGGTTTGTACCCCTACAGGTTCCCCCCCTAATCTACCCCTAATATGGCCCTTATACGACCTTCAGGATCTTTAAACAGGGTCCCCCAAACCCCGAATGCAACCTTAAGGGTCCAAGGTACAACCCCAAAATGGTACTTAAGAGTTCGGAATGATTTCACATTCGCAGGTCTTTCACACTTTCCTCGTGGGGTTGCGGGACAGGTTGCCTCTGCCAAGCAAGCAGGTCACACTCCAAAGCCAAGCCCTCTCACATTCTTCAATGACTGAGCCCTGCAAAAGTTGCTGGTAGGGCATCAGAAAGACGAACACGAAAGTTACAAGCACATTGCACGCACAAGCAGAGATCGAAGTTGCGGGCGGTGGTGTGCTGTTTGTCCAGGAGCTGTCTCAATCCGTCACAGCCATCCTCACCAATGCTCCTGATCTCCATCAACCAGGCTGCTGAACAGTTTCGACTGAACTTTTTCGGCTCAGCCATGACTTGTTCAGGCGGTGGACACGTCGAGGTGACCTGAACAAGTGCGCATGTGAAAGAGAGAAAAAAGTGTGCGTTCCAAGACCAATATGCGGCTATTCCGTACATGTTGGTGCCTGCGAAGCTGTAGCTCGACCGCTTTGCCGCTTTGCCTTCAATTTGCGGCTGCAGCTGCGCAAAGCTCATGGTCCTGTTCCGTGCTCTTCCATGACGGACTGCCGCCCCGGCTCGTCATGCTAAGCGCTGTGTCACGCCAGCTCATAATTCTGCCAGGCCGTGGATTGTCAGAAGATGAGGCCAAGATGCTTCTTGAGCTGGAGCTGCTTGTGCGAAGCCTAGAGTCCTAGAGTCGAGAGATCTCGAGAGATCACCGGCCCTGGGAGCGCCGAGCGAAAGCACATGCCTTGCAGTCCATAGTCCATGACGCATCATGACACATCATGACACAGCCGTGGCCAAGGCAGCTGGTGCAACATTTGCAAGCGTGCCGAAGATATTGTCGGCTCGAGACGATCCACAGGCTGGAGTTTAAACATGCTCTAAGTCAAGCATGTCCGCATGACTACCATCAATGATTGTGTTGCTGCGGTTTTCTTCGCAAGGAGCGCTCGAGGAATCGCAGCAGATGGCTTAGCACAACTTGTGCTTGCAGATGGGGCGTGATGGGACTAGTGCTCTACCTTGAGTTTGGAATCCTGCTGGGCTGGCCTTGGCCGGCAGCACGACATGTTTGCCCTTGGCTGGTAGGAAACCTTGGCAGCCGAATGCGGGCAGTGAAAGAGGAAGAGGACGGGAGATGCTTGAAATTCCTCATCTGCTGTCACGCTCAAAGCATGTGGCATGATGCCTTGGCAGGAAAGCAGTCCGCAACCAACGACTTGTGCTCAGCCTGTAGAATTCCAGTTTGTTTCTACGCAGCGTAGGCCACGCAGCTGCTCCAGGTGCAGCAATTGATTGTGTGGAGAAGACTTGAAGTTGCGGGATGGGGCACAGAGCGCGTTCAGAGTTAGTGAGAAGCAGAGCCTCAGATTCACAATGATCATTCAACATGTGCGAACAGTAGACACAAACTACAAGGAGCTTCAACATAGAAGTGGAGTATGAAGCTGATTGGACACAAGAGGAAGCTGAGGGCCAGGTGCTCAGATTGTGACAGCATGTGCTTGGTCTGGTGCTTGGTAGATGCTAACGAACTTCAAGGTTCCAGCCTACGCCCATCAGAAATTGACCGGGGCTGAGATGCAAACACAAGCAAATGAAGTAGACTTCTCAGTTTGGCACCAAGTTCACGAATTTGAGTAAGGTGTGCCCCGATCCCAGTGTTTTTGATAGGAGGACATTGTGAATGTTGGCCACCTCGTCTGTCGCTTTGGCTGGCTCATGCTGGCTCTACGTTGTCCTTTGACAGTCCCCATTCCCTTCTCCAGAATTAGAGCACAGTCTGATATCACAAGGTTCACGGTTGAACAGAAGTTGGGTCGCAACATTCGAGGAAATGATGCAGCCAGGACGATCACACAATGTTGTGAATGCGACATGTTGGGGTGCCCCTAGTGGGGGGTTTGACGGGCAGTGAGTCTGCGCGAGGGAAATTAGGCAAGAATCTGCAGAAGCCCAGACTGCCTAGTTGGCAGCCTTGCAGCAGCCAGCCTTGCAGGCTTGGCACATTAGTCGGAGGTGTGATAGGGTTGGTTCAGTCTCAGTGCCTGAGGGGCGAGCCATCTTCTGCGGCAGCAGCGATGTCAGCACTGCGACTTCCAGCACGCATCCCATTCTGCAAGCTTGGCAGCCCCCTCGGTTCCAAGATTGTAGGAGAAGCTTTGGAACCACTTTTGAGGCGGGGCATTGCCAGAGGACCTGCAAGCTGCGGCCTAAGTCAAGTCTGACACATCCGATACAGATCAAGACGCCATGACTGTGAAATATTCTGAAATCAATGTTTCTTGTTGGCTGCGGGAACTGGCAGCACCTCAGGAAGGACTTGATGCGGAGGAGGAGGAGGCTGCCGATCTCGAGTGCCACCAGCAACATGTCCACACCATGCGTGCAAATCACCCGAAAAAGCTGCCACAAAGGTCCTAAGCTGCCAAACGCCTCTAAATTTGGGAATAAGTTTGGGGGATTGGGGCTGTGCTCCATCTCTGGAATCAGATGAAGTCAAGCTTAGCGAATGTCGGCGGATGGCACTTCCCACCAGACCAGTCTGCACAAAAACGGGGCACAACGAACAACGTAGAGCCATAGAGCTGTTATTGTCATGCCCCTCACGGCGAGGCATATTTCCGTCAGCAAGAGCTGGCAGGCCGCGAATGAAGTCACGGCTGCTGCAGAACTCTGCAGTCTCCAAGTAACGAGTTTGGCTGGAAGGTCCGCGTGACAGGAGAAGCTAGGTGCTCAGAACGATAGGGCCTATAGGGCAGCTGTGGCACAAATCATCTCTGGTGACGGCATTATACGGCATTGGTTCAGTGTCGTTGGATCATATCGCGCCCTGTCGGCTTTAATAGCATGTGTTTGTGCGTGTGTGCTCCTCACTCCACAGAAGCCAGGTCGCTACGTTTGCTATGCTATGATAGATTCTTCGGACAGGTTCACACACACAACACTGCAGGTGGTCCTCACATGTCCTCACTCTTAAGTGCCTTCGTAACTGCCCTGTGCCGAGTCCGCAAAACCCTGAGCCATGGTTGAAAAGGCGGCACTGACGCGGCTTCGGCGCGAGTATGCCATAATCCAGCAATCCCCGAAAATCCCACATATCGTGGCCAGACCATCGGAGACGAACATCTTAGTGTGGAACTTTGTCTTGCATGATCTGCCGGTTGAGACACCATATCGTGGAGGTGTGTATGAAGGGAAGCTTGTTTTTCCGCGAGAGTATCCCCTCAAGCCGCCGGCCATCTACATGCTCACACCATCGGGCAGATTTGATATCAATACGAGATTGTGTTTGAGCATGTCAGATTTTCATCCAGAGAGCTGGAATCCGTCATGGCGAATTGAATCAATTCTTGTGGGCTTGGTCTCGTTCATGCTGGACCCGAGTGAGCCACGCACAACTGGCGGCATGCACACATCAGAAGCGAAGCGTCGGGAATACGCTCGGGCATCGTTCGGTTTCAACACTGCTCGGCCAGAATTCCGCGACCTTTTCCCAGAGTTCTGCGATGAGCAGAAGCGCGGTGGGGATGGGCTCTTCTCCCTTTGCCCCGATGCTTCCACTCTTTGCCCCGCCGCCTCAGGAGAAGCGACCGGGCCGACGAATCCGGCGGGGAAGACTACACAAGCGGACAAGGCGCGGCCTCTGGCAGAGAGTTGAACAAAAACTCACTTCTGTAGTGTTGGAAGAGGATGCCCCTGAGAATTCACTGTTGAGCGCCTGACTGCCCTTGTTATAGTGCGTAGACCTGCTTGACTAGCAATGATGGGGTAGATATCGGACAGTAGATAGATCACAATAGACACAAAAAAAGTGACAAAAATCATTCCTGGCAGTGCACGGCAGGAAGCCAGAAGCCAACAAGTACAAGCACAAGATCGCGAACCACCAAAGCCCAATCTGCCAAGACTGCTGTTGGCCTTTTCGGTCTTCGTGCTCCTTGCATCTTACTTCGGATCGAATCTGCGACTGCAGCGGCGATAGGATGGGCTGACTGGACAGAATCCGTCGGTGGCGAGGGCGGGCAAGCCATGTGCATTTTTGTAAAGAATGCCTTGTTTCTCGATGGCACAGGGTAGGACGGTAGGACATCATCCGTAAGAGCGTTTC
Source organism: Symbiodinium natans (assembly GCA_905221605.1). Classification (NCBI taxonomy): domain Eukaryota; class Dinophyceae; order Suessiales; family Symbiodiniaceae; genus Symbiodinium; species Symbiodinium natans. Next base: position 61,474 of record CAJNDS010002573.1, on the reverse strand, counting down.
AACCGCGAGCAAAATGGCCGTGTGGCAGTGTCCAGAAGTGCTGGCGAAAGGGGCCTCAACAGGTCTTCTGCATGCCTCTCGATGCATGGCAAGTGTCTCAGGTCGAAGATGTAGCCATCATCGCGCATCTCAGGACACTCATTTCATTGAATTTCCCGCGCAGAACAAGTGCTTGAAAGCTGCAGATTATGCCAGGAAGGTCTTGTTCAAGATATGCCAGGCTTGGCACTTGCATCCTGTATCGTGCTTGACTCGCGTGTTGCCAGTGCTGCACTGCAAAGACTCTTCAGCTGTCGGTGCTCTGTCCGGGCAGGCCACAGTTCGCATGCCACTCTGCCGGCTCAACCTCAAATCAGGATTCTGGTGCCGCCCTCGAGTCGCCCTCGGCAGCAAGGCACTTGCAACTCAAGCGAGACCTCTGTTCCGTCAGTGTTCCGTCATGCCTCATCATGTTTCGTCACTGCATCGGCAGGCTCAGACCGGTGTCACGTGTTGAATCGTGTTGACACCTGCCCTCGATTTAGCCCCTCCGCTCCTTGTTTCTGTAGTCGGCAGACACGTACAGAGTTTGGGCCGAGGGGGGGGGGGGGGGCGCTGAGGGATATGCCGCACGTGCCGGGCCTGCAAACAAGCATAAGCACCTACACCAAGTTGCATCGAGTTCTGAAAACTGGACGCCGCTTGAAGAAGAAGGCCTCCGAAAGAGTAGAACCTAGCATTCGCATGCCGCCACGTCACCGCAAACGCAATTAGCATCGAGACAGAATTGCTGTGGAAGCTTGACTACCGACGTAGTTCTTTTCTCTGGGCGTGCCCAGGGGCTCGAGTTGCACTGCACGGCACTGTGCCCACTTGACAACACTGCCTGCCAAATGTGCTCTCATAAGGCACTCAGAGCTAAAGGCACTAAATGCCCCCGTGGGGTTCTGTTTCTTGTGTCTGGGTCGTGAGCGCAATCGAGGGGATTTCAGCAGGGACCTCTTGAACACGCCTGGCCTGCCGAGCGGGTCGAAAGTTGCAACGTCGACCGACACACAGGGACTACGAATTGAATTGCTAACGTGATCCAAGGGCTGTGCAAGTCTTAGGTACGAAGTCATTCAGAAGGCGTGAATTTCTTGCACACCGACAATCTAGACTTGAAACGCTCCCAACAAACCGTCGCAGAAATGCTGAACTGGTCTTGAACTTCTGCATTGTCGGCAGGAAACAGCACTCAACGATGTTGAACGTGATCTTCTGCAGATCCTGAGAACAATGTATCGCGACAAGTATTGAGGTGCGGTCGACTGCTGCGGAGTCGAAACCGTGTGAGGAAGAGAAGCCATCCAAGTCTCATTCTAAGTTTTCCTTGGAAGTCTTAGAAAGCTTAGAGTCGGATCAAAGACTGACGCTCGCCATTCTCAGGAATTTGACATTCCATCACAAGCAAGAAGAGGATCCGTGGGTTGCAGGTGCAACGTATATTTGCGAAGCACTCAAGAATGTGAATCTTGGCACTTTGTACAGGCTTGGACCCGTGGGCTGCTGCAAAGCTACCACGCAGCACACAGAAGGGCCAAGGATCGGTGCCAAGTGCGTCTTCAGAGGATGCGGAGAGTGGAGAGAGTGCCTTTTGAGGACGTGCGTCTGGAAGCTCTGCCAAAGGAGGCCCGAACCGTGCCATAATGTGCCTGTGACGAGTGGGATGTAGGGCCAATGTAGGGCAGCGTGATGATGTCTCTTCCAGGCCGCCGGCGAGGCGGCCGTGAGTGAGCCAGGCGACGTGAGCAAAGCAGCAAAGCATGTTGTGAAAAGGCCCATCCAGCAAGCACGCTACCAATAGCAGGCAGATTCCATACAGTTGTGAAATGCTGTGGCCGAACGTGAACGTGTGTGTGTGTGTGTGTTTGCCATGGGAATGCACGCATGGGCAGCACGATTGCCCAATCCAGCCAGCGGCGATAGCAATGGAGGTCTTAGGTGCCAGGGCCTGCCCATGCCGCTGTTAAGAAGTCGGATGGATCCATGAGCGGCCGACGCTTGTCTGATGGCTTTCTGAAACGTGTTGCTCATATATGCATGGACTGCTTGACCGTGCACTGCCAGAGCTGTCTTAGGCAAGCGGCTGAGTGTGCAGATTGCAGCGAGCTCAGGGCACATAGCATCCAGGTCCCTTCTCTTCGGGATTACTTTCATCCCGCACCATAGGAGATGATAGATCAGTCATGATTGGGGCGACGGGCCCATGTCGCACATGTATTCCATTGAGGTTCATGGCATGTGTTGACTCAGGTTCCTAGCGATGATGCGCCGGAACCGGAATCGCCAAACGACCTCGACGTCCAGAAGTCACTGAAGTCATTAAAGTCGCCAAGGAACGATGGTAATTCCACTTCTCGCAGCCCAGTCAGCCCAGATGGTCGAAGCCCAGGCTCGAGAACGTTTCCTAAACCTTTGCTGAACCTTTGCTGAAGCTTGCACCGGCACTTCTGAACCTGTGTGAAAGGTGATAAAGGTGAAGCATCACGAACTCGAAGCCGTGGAGTAGCAAGGAAGCAAGAAGATCAAAAGAAGCTGTGCATGTCAAGTATTGTACTGGAATCAGCTCTTGCTCCGCCTTGCTGCTTTGCCTCTGCTGTGAAATGCTTCTGCCATGTTCTTGTGTTCGCGCACCAGTTCTTTGGTGTTTCTCGATACTACATGCAAGTAGGATGCCAACAGCCGGTGGCCGAGGTCGACGATAATCTGGCAACGGTGATATCTCGCAAGTCAGCCTTGGCGGGAAACGGAAAGCCTCATTTCCACAGGCAAGATGCGACAGGGTGGAAGCTGTGCGCGCCATTGTTGTCAATGTCATGTTTGCGCTGCACCTGCTCACATACTCTCACATCTATTCTGACCCTCTGCTTGGCTTCAGACAAGTATGATACGATCTGTGCAGGTACTCGCTGTTCGCATCGCTTTTTGACATACGGGCTGCTGTTCCGGCGGATGAGGTCAGAAGCTGCGAAGTTTGCGTTCTGAGATAAATATGATGACCAAATTGCTGTGCTTCCGTTCTGAAGGTTCCGAGGTTGCTGGATCGCCAGGGAACCATGTTGACAACTTCGTCGGTGGAGTCGACCATATGCGCTTCGAAACTTCGTCAAAAACCCTACGTATCTGCACCTTGAGTTAGTAGTTGAGATCACGAGACATGCTGGGGAGGTTCGCAGTGGGACGCCAGAGTCAGCCGATGCATCCACTGCGCGTCAGTTTTATTGTTGAGTTTCCAAGGACACATCGCTGCAAACGAAGACTTGATGCTTGTCTAATTGATGCTGCATCACCACTCCATGCTAACATGGACGGACCATGGCATCCGGACCCGAACCCGAACCTCCCCACCCCCCTAATGATGAGCCCGAACCGGAACCCAAAAGCCGGAACCCGGAACCTGGCAAGCCTGGAACTTGGAGATGTCGACCTTGGGCCCTAAAGTTGTGAGTTTCGCATTTGGTGGTGGTTGGGTCGAGGATTAGGGCCCGTGGTTGAGTCGAACAGCCGGTGAATGGAAGTGCGCCTCGAATAGTCGTGCGGGGTGGATTCTTGACCAGCACCACCAGGATGAGTGATCGCTTGCAGTGCGTGTGGCAAAAAAAACACTCCGAACACCCCCCGCAGATCTCCTGAACCCGAACCCCGAAAGGCCAGCTGCGGCCGGGCGCTGGTCAGAATCGAGTCTCGAGTACATCCTCTCTGCTTTTTTAGTCCCTTGGGAGGAGTTCATGGCTCTAATTATAAGTTGATCGTGAACCTTGTACCACAACATGCTCACGACGTTCTTCAGCGGCATTCCCTACAAGCAGTCCCCGAACCCAAACTGGCAAAATGAATAGAGCATTGCAACCATGACCACGCCCTGTGAACTGTTGCCGCGACCTCTTCAAACACTAGCAGCATCTTGTTGGTGGTGCCGGCCAGACAGCTGTTTGATGTGGTTTGTGTTGCATTGCAATGTGCAATAGTGCCGACCGCCACTGTCTGCCTGCACCGAAGGTTTGCTGGTTGGCCCCTTTGCGCTCTCGTTTGAGTCCGAATGCAGACCAGACGAGCGACCCCTGATGTTTTGGGGCAAGCTGCTCCACTTGGTATTTGGGCTTATACAAGATAGACCCATGCAATTGATGTTGTTTTCCTAGACTTGACCCATGCTGCGGTTTCCAACTGAGGTCTCAACTCTGGCCTATTTGCTTTTCGCTGTGCTGCACTTCATATACTCTCCACTGAATCCATGGCCAGAGTTGTGGAAGCAGAGAACAGCCAGGCCAGGCTTTGCGAGCATCCAGTGTGCATCAGCTATCGCTTCCCTTTCCAGCTTTTTGTGACGATGTAGCACATGCCTTGATTGTCTTCAACAGACGTGTAGAGGCACGAGTCTCCCGACTCTGGTTCTCGACTGTCAAAGCTGTCAAAGCACGTTGCTGAAAGATGCTGTTGCCGTGGGCACACACACAAGCCACGAGCTTTCTCCGCAGCATGCGCGTTTGCCTCATAGACCACATCTCCTTACCACGCCCGGGTGCAGCAGGGCGCATGGATGCATCAAAAAAGTCCATGAAGAAGGGAGAGATGGGGAGTGCAGGGGGGACCTCGATTCTGGCACACTGGTGTCAACTTTGTTGTGCCACAGAGTTTCGGCATCGCGCAGTTACGCAGCTTTGGGCGGGAACAGACTGATGTTCGCATGGTGGTTTTCTGTGACGCTTGGGAGAAACGGTCTCAGCCTAGGTGTGCACAAGACATGCGACAGAGAGACAACGATGATGAATGATAACAGATAACATGAACGGAACTTGCCGAATTCATTCTCGTTTATGTGTAGCTGCATTTTTTGCGAGACGATGTGGGAAGTTGCTTGAAAAATATTTCGAGAAGCATGCGCGTATGTATATTGTTTTGTTATGTTCTGAGAACTATATAATATACATATATATAGATATACTTTGACATGAGATGATTGACGAACTAAGACTACAGATACAGATATTCACATAGTCTAAGGATGTTCTAAGTTTACAGCTTAAATCGTAGGGCCTCAAATAAAGGCCTCGTTTGGAGCACTCACTTGAAGGCTCCTCAGAGGGCTGCCTTGCACATGGCACCCATCAACACGACAGGGATGTCGGAAATGAATTGGCGCAGTCTTTATGTCAACTTTCCAGCTAAACGACCTTGCCGTCAAGGCCTGGATTTTCAGATCGCCCGGGCGGGGGCGGGTCGAAAATCCGTCATTTTCACCCTGGACCCCCCAGGAATCCAGCCAGCAGGGGCAGGGGGCCCCGGGCAAACCCTGAACCCAAAACCCTGAAAGTCCAGAAGCAAAGAGTTACGACTTGGGGTTATACTTTAGCTACGCTAAAGGTGGTCTGGGTGCCGGCCATCCCTTAGCCGAGTACTGACGTTGTCGTAAAAAAGGCCGATGTCCGTTGGCCTGTCCAGGACAGACGGTGAGGCTTAACCCTCCCCTTTCCGTTTCTCTTTTCGCTTGGGCGCTCGGGCTGTAAGGCCCTCGGCCCCCCCCCCCCCTAGTTGTCTTGGACATGTATTTGCGTTTTGACAGTTTTTTTTTGCTTAGGGTGTCCTGTAAGACGACACACAGGAAATATAGGTTTTGAGTTTTCTGTTAACATACAGGGGAAGTAGCAAGTCTCCCATTAAAATGTGGAGGAAATAGCGGGTTTCTTCTTGCAGATAGAGGAAATAGAGGTTTTCCCAGACAGAAAGCAAGATCGAGCGACAGAAAGAAAGGAAAAAGGAAAGAATAACATACAGACAGAAAGAACCAACAACAACAACAACAACAACAACAACAACAACAACAACAACAACAACAACAACAACAGCAACAGCAACAGCAACAGCACCAGCAGCAGCAGCAGCAGCAGCAGCAGCAGCAGCAGCAGCAGCAGCAGCAGCAGCAGCAGCAGCAGAAGCAGCAGCAGCAAACAACCAACAAGCAAACAAAAACAAACAACAAACAGACAACAAACAAACAACAAACAAACAACAAATAAACAACAAACAAACAAACAAACAAACAACAAACAAACAGCAAACACACAACAAACAAACAAACAAACAAACAAACAAACAAACAAACAAACAAACAAACAAACAAACAAACAACAAACAAACAAGAAAAAACACAACAAACAAACAACAACAAACAAACGACAAACAAACGACAAACAAACAACAAACAAACAACAAACAAACAGCAACAGAAACAGCAACAGCAACAGCAACAGCAACAGCAACAGCAACAACAACAACAACAACAACAACAACAACAGCAAACAAACAACAAGCAAACAACAAACAAACAACAAACAAACAACAAACAAACAAACAACAAACAAACAACAAACAAACAACAAACAAGCAACAAACCAACAACAAACAAACAACAAACAAACAAACAACAAACAAACAACAAACAAACAACAAACAAACAAACAGCAAACAAACAACAAACAAACAACAAACAAACAAACAAACAACAAAAAAGCAACAAACAAACAACAAACAAACGACAAACAAACGACAAACAAACGACAAACAAACGACAAACAAACGACAAACAAACAGCAACAGAAACAGCAACAGCAACAACAGCAACAACAGCAACAACAGCAACAACAACAACAACAACAACAACAACATTTTTGCATTGCACTCACTGCCAGAATCAGCATGTGGACCTCTGATCACTTTGGATCCTCGGCACGTCGGCTACTCTGTATCCGCCTTGGGAGCTCCAGCAGTCTTTGCTAGTTCGTGCTTCACGCCCCTCAGGGCTGCTGAAAGGATTGTTGTGCACAGCTATGTTCGAGTATGTGGAATGCATCCGCCCCTCGGGGCTGCGATAGCGCTGTGCTGGCTGGGCACCCTACGACCGCTTCTTACTGGCTCACCTGCACCCGCGATTGCTGCAGTGCCGGCTGGCCCCGATGTTGTGTTGCAGGCTATTGCTGTGCGCTAGCTGAGTTTGGTGTGATTAAGGCGGGCAAGTGTGATATAGAAGGTCTCACCCGCCTTTGTTATTTCACAGTCCGGCCTTTGGGACCTCGAGAGGATCGCTTCCTCCAGATTGTCATATCTCACTACCTGCTATACTGAATCTGCTTTGGCAGAGTACTTAAGGATATTCAAGAGGAAATCTCCTGATCTGACGCAGCGAAACAATGAAGAAATTGAAATTCGCGCGGAGGCAACCTCCGATATCAAGTACTCAGCACTGCAAAGGTGTGAAAGTAAGCACGGCCACCCCGACACCCTACTGTGAGTCACTGCGTCCAGCACTCACGCACCAGCTGTTTAGCGAGCCGTACCTCTTGTGAGGCCGACACTCAGCGTTCCCGTCTAGTGACGTCTCACACAGGTAACGCTAAACAACTGGCAGAGGGCCGTAGGCAGAGCGCACCAAGGCGGCCTTGCACGTTCCAAGTAGGTTGCCCAAAGTGGATGCAGGGAAGCTGGGTTTGCAAAGCCTTACCTGGGACGCCTTGCGCGGCTGCTGGGGCCAGCGCTGCGACAAGGCAAATTCACACCTGGGCGAGAAGAAATGGGATTAGGGATATGCAGGAGGAAACCTCCTAAACTGATGCAATGATTCAAAAAGGTACAAGAAAACGGGAAGATTAAAGATAGAAACAGAAGTGCATGCAAACTAAAGTAAATCAAGATTGCCAGCTTGCTGACTAAAATAAGAATTATAAATGTAGCTTGCCTGAAGCGCAAGCTGCCCACAACTGAGAGTTCCATCAAGTGAGCATGCACGCTGGTGCCAACAGATGATTAGCTGCAAGCAATGCTATCTGGAGATCACTCCCTGCCTGATAGTTCAGAGCATCGGATGACGTCTGCCAAATGCAGCCTGCGTCACGAGCGGTGTGCTCCGCATGGGGCAGGAGAGTGGGATCCCCATTGTGCAACACAGACTCAGGCATGATTTCTTCCTCGTAGCCGCTGATGGTCTCAAAAAGCCATCTGCTCTTGTTGCAAGGCTAGACAAGTGATATTGCAATCCCTTGCCGGAGAAGCTCCATTGCACTTGAATGTATAAGAAGGTCTCAAGAAGATGAAAGATGCAAGCAAAAAGGGAGGATACCTCCAAATGAAAAAAGGAAAGAGACACTATTATCAACCTATGTGCCAATGGAGTGCTGCCATACTGATGCATGGCTAGTCAGGCTGAGAGCCGCACCTTCAAAAGGGCCGATTTATGTGTTGAAAAGTGTACAGGGAATCGGCGAGATGCAGGAAGGGGAGGAAGCCTCCGGAGGTAGCCCCCCCTCATGCTGTGAGACCTGCCGAAATGGTGGTCCACTGTGCGATCGCTATGTTCATCTCCGCGTCCTCGGCAAAGAACTCATCACGGACCTGCCCAACCTCTTGTTGGTACTGAGCGTCAAGATCCGAGGGCAGCATACCTGACGTATACCGGAGAATTTGCGTCTCCCTATAGAAGCTCTCAAGTTCGGTGAGGATCACGATGTAGAACCACGTTCCTTGAGTGGTGGGAAGCCCGGTGAACCTCATCTGGCTTAAGTAACGGAGGCTGATGCTCCGCAACTTTTGGCGTCGGGCCGCCTTAACTTCACGCCATTCATCATATCCGGTCAGTGACTGTGCTGCCCAATGCAGTGTCCTCAACCTCTCTCCCTGGAGCACCTCATGTGCGTAGTTCATGAACTGGGCAAGGATTTTCACCTTGTGAGTGTGGAGGTACTCCGCAACCCTTGCGCTGGTAGTCTCGGAGGAAATACTCGGGTCCTCCGCAACTACCTGCTGGTGCACGAGAGCAACCAGGAGCGGAGTGAGCGCTTGTACCAAGCTAGTGCTCTCCATTGGAAACTCGAGTGTTGATGGCTGGATTCGAGGTTAGAATGGCTACTGCGATCGGAAGAGTGAGGCGGTTTCTTGTGGCAGGCAGGCATTGACCATTGCTGACAGGCATGCAAGAGCTATAGCTGAAAGCTGCACGGCTCAAGAACAAGGACTACAGAAGGAAGCGCCTGCCACTGCTTGTGGGCTGCGCGACGCTAGGCGCACCTGGGCAATGAGCAGGTGGAGGATGGGGAAACTACTCTTAGAGCATGTAAATAGAGACAACTCATGCAGGCTGTGACAAAGTCTTTATTGCCTTAAGCAGAGGGCGTACTTGCTGTCTACTTTAAAATGAAGTGGAGGAAGCCTCCGGAGGAAGCCTCCCGCTGCGAAAGTAGAACACGGCAGAACGAATTCGGTTCAGGTGAAACTGCTGAGAACGCTTTAGAAGGGCAGAGACTTGCCTGTGTGCCGATCAATGACAGTGCTGATGTGGGACAGGTCAATGGGTCCACGCGTCAGCAGTACTCCATTCTTCGCCCGACGCACTCTGTGTCCACTGTCGATCAAAGACGGCAGGTGAATCCAGATCTCCACGGAAGAGTCCTCCCTGAATCCTGCAGTTTTGGTTGGTGACAAAGACATATGTATGTCACGTCTTTGCATTCTGCGCAGCTGAGAGGAGCGAATCTGCTGCCAGGCCCGCCAGCTTGTCCCGTGGACACCCCACTCCGGTGTTGTGGATGAGGTCAGAACCTCATGCAGCTGATCGTCGTCCAGTGGAATGTCATGGCCATGACCCTGTAAGGCTCTGATGTAGATTTCGCCGTCTTCCTCTGAGGTCATCTGCTCCATGCGGATCTTCTGTGAGGTTTCCAGTACTCGCTGTACTTCATGAGCCGTCACTTCAGCCCGCCAAAATTGCCTGGAATTAAGAAGGCTTTTCAAGTTGGCATAGCCAGCAGCGTCTAGCGAAATGCCATACTTCGCTGGGTCATGTCTGAGAGCCTGTGTGAGGAGCTTGCTTATCATCACTCGTCTGGTTTCATGAGCGCCCCGTCCAGAAAGCCGATCAAGAGTACCATCCAGATCTGCTAAACTTGGTGTGTGCTGAGTTGTTGGCTGCCAGGCATGCTCTCTTCTGCTTCCCTCTGGCTGCTGTGGGACTTCCTGATGAGATGGAACCTGTGGATCTGTGGCTGTGGCAGCAGCGGCTGGTGACCATACCCCCCAGGATTCATCACTATCATCTTCGTGCTGATGCAAGGAGGTCGGCAGAGCACTGTGAACAGAGTCCATTGCCTTGTTTACTCTCCAAGGAGGAACTGCGAGCTGCCGGGTGGAGTTATCATCATCGTGAGAGGCTGACTCCTTGGCAGGCTGAGAGGAGGATCTTGGTGGATTTCTGTATGAACTCGGCTCCTCCGGTCTTTCCCTCGCTATGCGTTGAACTGGGGCAGCTTCCGCAAGCGGGTTCCAGCCAGTCTGCACATAGGTCCCCAAAGGCAGTGAGTCCGTGATGTGAAGCAGCAGCGCCTCTAGCTGGACATAGTCTTCCCTGAGAATATACTGATCCGTTGCTTTGGAGCCACGGAGAGAACCTGCAGCCTGGTCGAACGACACTGCGAATTTGGCCGCAACTGCTCGGAGAGACTTGTTGCCTTCTTTCAAGATGGGAAACCATACATGCGTCACATATGACTCTGCCTTGCGCTCATGCTTGCCGGAATGGATGTAGACTCCCGGGTAGCCCTCAAAGTATTGTTCACCTTGAGAGGCATCCTGGGACGGTTGCAGCTTTCCCAGATACAGGATCGAGTAGAGCGATTCCAATTTTGTCCCATGATAGCCCACTCTGTCATCCGTGCCAGTGCATCTCTGAACAACATCTCGTAGAGGGAAGCGCACCCAGCCTTCCTGCATGACAGGGTCTCCCAACTTTGCAGTCAAATCGGAGTTGCTCGGACCCTTACGCGTTCTCAGAAATGTGCGGATAAAGATTTTGGCCTCCTCCATGACATCCTTAGTCGGATCCAACTGTTCACGCTCCTTGTGACGCTTGTTCCATGCATAGCGACTCTGAACATGAGTGCTGGTGTTCCAGTCGGATGCCTGCCCGCTGGCCCTCTGATCAAAATCAGGAACCAGAAAGAAAATGGATTCAGCTTGTACAGGAGCTCGTTCGGAGGAAACCTCCACGGCGCTCTCGGCAGGAAAGTGACAGGCTGTGAGGACGGCGCTGCCTTGGCCTTCTTACCTCCTCTGTTGTGGTTCGGCTTACGCCGGGCCTGACGCTGTGCGTCCCGCCAGCTCAGTGGATCCTTGCCTTGTTGCGCTCGCCTTCTATTTAAAGCCTCAAACTCATCATTCGTCAAATCACGTTCCATGTTGAGGGCCTGATCCTATTGGTTTGAGAGAAGCTGCGGCATTGCATTAGGTCAATGAGCAAACTTCAAACAAGCAGCTGGTGGGTGCCCCTACGGAGGAGAAAGCTATTGTCAAAACCTCCATCCTGCAAGAGAACCCGGACAGGAGAGAGAGAACCTAAGAAGGAAGGAGTGGTTGCTTCCCAGAGGGTGAGTGATTGCACTTGCTGTAATTCGGACACGCGTAGGCCGCCGACCGTAGCATGGAGGAAGCCTCCGGAGGAAGCCTCCCGAGCTATGCAATGCGAGTGCGCGCTTACAGGCTGGGCTATGATGCAGTGATGGCAGAGACTTTTGGCTCCCTGTGCTGAAGACATCTCACACGAGGACTGATTCTAATACAGACCATCTGAGAAGCTATGTGCTAGTACGGATTCTGAGCAGGCCGCCGCTGTGCTCTTGGCCTCACACTGCTCGACGATGGTCCTGGTAGCAAGACTCTGATGCCTTGGTAATGAAGAGTCCAGGTCAAGTAATCCATCCGTTCAGAGAGAGCTTGGGTGTCGGAAAGACGATAGAGACGCTCGATGTGAGCACCATAGATCTGGGCACTCTGAGCGAGCTGAGTCACCTCTGCATTCAGCTGACGGACTTGCCCATGTAGTCTGACCTGATCCCGTTGCATTTCCTCGATGAGGCGAGCTTGAGCATCTATAAGCTTCTGGGCTTTACTTAGCGCAGTATCCAGCTCCCAAAGTGCCACTCGATCAGCCTCAGTAAAGATCCAGCCCTCTCTGGCATACATGCGTTCAGCTCGGTAAGACATTGACTCTCTATTAGCCAGCTATGGAATGATTACGCGAGCAAGAAAAGCTGCTGTGAAAGAAGAAGAACATGTGCAGCTGAGAGAGGAAGGCAAACTGAGGGACAATCCTGCGCTGATTGAAGGCAGTGCAGAATTTTTGCCTCTATGTGGAGGGAGCGTCCCTAGCTGAAGGTGCTCTATTAGCTAGCTGCTGCCGGATGCCTGCTTTGCAAGCAACTTAGCTGCTGGACTACGCTGAACGCTCCCTGGCCTTAGTGAGCCTTCAACGGCTGCCCAGACTGCATTGTCCGTGAGTCCGGCCAGGGCTTGATGGAACTTACCCTTGAGATGTTGGAGTTGGACCTGGATGTGAACTCGAACTGGGCCGCCTGTCATCTTCTCAGCGATCGGACGTGAGGGCATGAGCCTAGAGATCAACTGTGGGTGCTGCGCAAGCTCCTCCAAGCACGTTTTGAGCAATTGAACGACGTCATCTGCGAGGACTGCCCTTCGTGCAGTGTCATGCACCGTCTTGTCTTGCTCACTGCTCCACTGCTGGTAGACAAAGGCTGGAGCTTCGGTGTCCTTCACACGCACCACCCAGCCCTCTTTCTCCGCATCCACTAGCACTTCTTCCTTAGTCTGGATCTGCTCTACTCTTTCTAAGGTCTGCTCCAAGACCACTCTCATGGCTCGAGTTCTGAACGGAGTAGACAACTTCGAAGCGTCTTTGGACTTCTCCGCATAGATGCTCGGTAGGATGGACAGCTCACCGGTGGTCAGGTACATGACCCAGCTCAGTTCCTGCTGAAGCGTATTCAGCGAGTCCTCATGGTTGATGGACAACCTCGTTAGGGACTGGAGAACTTTCTCATTTGAAACGCCTCGGCCAGTGCCCCGACCCCTTCCTTTAGCTTTCTGTTTTGGCATGTTCTTCGGTTCAGACTGTCTGATCTTCTTGGTTGGAGAATCATCTTCATCTGGCTCATCCGCACGCTTGGACTTGGAGGGCGCTGACGATAGTGCAAAGGCCTGCCTCATGGCTACCTAGCTGAGTCTATACTCTTACATAGAAGGCCAAGTAGGAACCTCGACATATTTGATCCGAGAGGAGCGTGGTGCGTCTTGGCGATTCACTATCATCAGCAAGGTACGCTACGCTCTCTCTCCAGAATCCCGCTCTGTAATGGCCAGAGTTCCAGTCTTCTCCGATATGAATGATAAAAGCATAGAGACTAAAAGACACTGCTTCTGTTGAGGTTCCGTTATCTTGAAACATTGGCATCTCAAGAACTGTGTCCAACGCTTGTGGGCGAGAAGTTTTGATTTGCTGATCAAATCTTTGAATTTGCAGGCAAATGATTCTTGTACCCGGAAGCAAGGCAAACACACTACCCCTGTTCGTCCATTGTGTAACTGATTGCTGAAGAGTCGAGAGTCCGTCCGGCGGCTCGGGCAGATACAGAATCAAGCCGCCTTTTTCCTCAACACTTATGCGTTCCTCTGGTTCTGAGATATGAACTCGCGCCTCCCATTTATCTGATGAAAGATCTGGAATGCGCTGAGAGATATGCAACAAAAACTGTGATGCATCCTCCTGCCTGGGTCGTAGTCGCCACCCTGCTAGCAGCGGACGAAGATGTCTCAACCTCCGAACATCCGCATGAGAGGATCTGCCATTTAGGGAACCTATTTCAGTTAGGATGGAATTTAAGGAAGGATCAGGGAACAGTCCATCTGACAAGAGAGTGAGAAGGATATGAACGACAGTGTGTGCATAGCAAAGTTGATGCGGATTATGATAAGCTAGACGCCAGGCAGCGTCTTGCGCGGAAGCTGTGGGAGGTGCAGTGGCTGAACGACCAGAGACGCTTGCGGTGTGTGTCAGCAAAGAGGCTCGGCTGCTGGAGGAAGCCTCCCGGGAGGAAGCCTCCCTGCCTCTCACCTGGCTAATTGGAGGATCTGCACGGAAGAGGTCTGGCAGTTCTACAGACTTGGCACAAGCTGCACTCATGGCATATGTCTGAAGCAGACCACACATTGCTCTGCATGGCGTACTGGAGCGTCTACCAAAATGCGACAATACCTACATTCCTCTTTTTTGTGCAGGAGGCGCTTATGTGTTCGCATGTTGGCAAGAATGGATTCCGAGGACTGTGCCCAGAAAGCGGGATGAGCTTTCTGAATGTGCTGCTTCACTCCTTTATGGCCAACGATATATTGCCCACAGAGACTGCAGTTCGTTAATAGATGCTGAGTGACATGTCTCTTTTTTAGTAGAAGGTCAGGGTCCTTCTTAAGTTGTTCCTGCACGCTAGACTGATAGATCATAGCTATGCTTTCTGAACTTGTACAGGATTTGGCTCGTTCTTTCAACTCGTGCAGCTGAGGGCAAATGCCTGACTCCACATGTCTGCGAAGTTGATGCATTGTGCGCAGCTGCCTATTGCATGCCACACATTGCGGAAGTCCTTTGCAGCTATGCACAGTGACCTGAAATTTTGGGCCTAGCTGATTCGCACGCTGTCCTCCATGCTTCACCAGTGTATGGTGCTGAAGACCCTTGGCGCTGGAGAATTTCCGATCACACAGAGAGCACGGCACCTCCTGGACTGCCTCGGTCAGGTCCAATTGCATGCTCCGGAGCTCCTGTTGCAGCGCAACAATCCTGCCTCTAAGTCCCAGATACCACTGTATGTTCTGATCCGGGTTGTGCTTCTGACAGGCATCTAGTGCGTCTTGATAGTTTTTCATCTGGCTGATCAAAACTGCTTGAGGAGTCTGCACCTTATATTGCTCGAACAGAGTCTTCGTGTCAATGTGGCTGTAATGCTGATGTTGCTTAAAGATGGATCTTAGCATCCTCGAGTATTTACTCTGGAGCTTCTGAAGACCTGATGAAGTGATGCCTGTGGCCACAAGCCCATGCAAGAGTGAGGATTCCACATAGACCCTCCAGATCTCCAACTTCTTTGAAGCATCCAGAGCCTTAGTGGAGCACAGGATGTGTCGAAGTAGCTCAAACTTGCCTTGAGCTTGGGCGATCCGATAGTCAACAGTCTGGTCTTTGTAGGATCCATAGCTGAGCTGCACCCCTAGATATGTTAGCTTATGATGAATCGGAATCTTATGTCCTGAGGGAAGGACGATGTGCAGCTGCTTCTCTTTGCGCATCGTGTGCATCTTGCGAAAGATGGACTGCTGAGTGCCCTGAACCATTAGTAAGGCTTTAGACTTCGTTGGATTAACTTCCAGCCCCACGTCCTCAAGAGACTGAAAGAGAGCCTCTATTCTGAGCAGGACTTTCTGAAGCTCAGGAAAGCTCGAAAAGGTTTCCTGAAGCAGGAAATCGTCAGCAAAGACCGTTAGGATGTCCCTAGCTTGCTTGCTGTCTGGGCCCCATTTCTGCTCCATTCTGCTCATGACTAGAAGTGTAAGCGCAGACCACAATGCCGGGGCTAGCTTGCAACCTTGTTTGATTCCTGAAGAAGTCGGAACTTGAATCTCTAGTCCACTAGTGCCCATGTTGTAGGAGGTCTCACTATGGAGTTGAACTACCAGTTCTTTCGTAACAGGGTCTATTCCCAGGCGATCCAAGGCTGCTAGCAGCTCATGTCTATTAACAGAATCAAAAGCCTTGCTCAGATCAACCGAAATAGTGAGAGCACCTGACAGCTGAGCCTGCCTGGCTCCGCGTTGGGACTTGTGCAGGTCCCTGCGATGCTCTCGAGGTGCTGACATGCTTTCGCGATAGCGTCCCTCACCCCCCTCTGCCGTATATACGCAAACTGAGGTTGGAGCTGTGAGCTCACCTGCAGTGCTGGCGCAATGCGAATTTTCACTGCGCCTGCTAGCACTTTTCCTGGCACGCTGATGACTCCTATGGGCCTCAGGTTTGGCATGGCGGTGGCTGGCTTGCCCTGCTTGGGGATCCATGCAATTCTAGGATCCTTTAGATAAGGGGAAATTTCTGATTGAGACACCTCAGAGTTGATTAGAGCTGCTATGTGTTCATGGGCTTCAGTACCTAGACTCTTCCAGGCTGATACTGGAGCTGAGGTGCTGGGGACTGCTTTCCCCACTGGCACTGTCTTAATTTGTGAGGATACCTGCAAGGCGGTGATCGCTGCTCTGGGCACAGCATCTACTGATTGCAAAGGAGGACTTTTGGAGAAGATTTGACTCGAGTATTCGCGCATAGTTTTTAGTGAGGCCTCCGTATCAAGCGGCTCACCTGCTTGATCCCTTAGGTTGACTCTCTGCACTGGGCGCCACGGAGCGAGTTTCCTGAGAGTATGAGCCAGTTTGTGGGATTGTTGCCTTTTATCTTCCTGGGCTTGTAGAAGCAACTGCTCTTGCTTCTCTAGCTTTCTTTGTTTTTGCTGTTTTTTGAAAGTCCGCGCCTCCTCCTTGATGTCCTCCACAAGCTTCTGGCATTCTGGATTATGCTCGGTTCCAGCCCTCTTGTGCGCCTGGATTTGCCGCACTTTCTTCCAATATTCCTGATGGATTGGACCTGCTGCTGGCTGAGACTTGCGTGGTGGTGGGTAGTGCTCAGCTGATACACGAACCATCACTTCATCCAGTTCTTGCCAAGACGGTCTCACTTGCATTGTCCTCACCACTGCTTCCGTCAGACGATGTGAGAATGCCTGCCAGTTGTCATCTTTCCGCCGAAAGCTCGCATCCAGGGCTGTGGCATCAAATGGCCGTGGCTTGCTGGGTGTAGGACTGTAAGGAGGAATGAACAGAGTAGCTCGCACTGGAAAGTGTTTTGATCCATCTCTGTAGGCAGCCACAGGAAAGTTCTTATCCGAGTAGGCCTCCTTGGATCTCCTCCGAGCATCGTGCAGTCTGACCAGCAAAAAATCGATCTGAGAGGAATATGTGCCATCACTGTTAACATACGTACTGCGATGGCCAGAAGCCCAAGTGTTCAGCGCAGTTAGTCCACAGGATTTGCAGAGCGAGGGCAGTGTCTTCACATCTGCATTTGCAAACCGTACTCGATGAGGCACACTGGGTCCGATATGAGGACGTTCAGTCACCGCATGCGAATTGAAATCCCCAGCCACAAGCAAGAAATCACGTTGTGGGACTCGCTGAATGCGATTTTCGAGCTGTGTCATCACGTCCTTTCTCCTGCCTCTGTTTTCCGTCTTCGAGAGCTTTGAATCCCAGACGTGCTGGTACAGATTCAGGAGATGTATTCTGGATCTCTGCCACGGGATCATGACGTGCTGCAAATGCCCTGGAACAATGGAAGTGCTGCGAATTTCTGAAAGAGGAGCCAGTGAGCTATGCACCAAAACAACCAGGCCAGCCTTGTCTCTGCTTGTTGAACCACAGGTTAGGACTGACCACGGGCCTGAGCTGTAGACCTGGTCCTGCTGCCAATGCGATTCCTGCAGGAAAGCGATTTTGATGTTCTTGTACTCTGTTGTTGCCAAAAGGGCCAGAATCTCGTTCCAAACTCGACTTGTAATTGAGCCTGCGTTCCAAGTAAGGACTTCCATGTCAAATTTGTGATGGATCTGTCTGGTCGGTTGAAAAGAGCGCCTCTCCGCTTTCGCAGGAGACGCGAATTGTCCTTCATGAGCTC
Source organism: Symbiodinium natans (assembly GCA_905221605.1). Taxonomy (NCBI): domain Eukaryota; class Dinophyceae; order Suessiales; family Symbiodiniaceae; genus Symbiodinium; species Symbiodinium natans. The sequence goes on along the minus strand of CAJNDS010002573.1, from coordinate 43,848 downwards.
CTAGAGCCTGAGCTGTCAGAAGACGGCCTTTGTAAAGTGCTGCTCCCTTCGCCAGGGCAACTTTACAAGCTCTTTGGTAGCTTCGCTTGCCGGTTTTGTTCATGGTTAGCTGACTTCGCTGCGCATGCTGCTCAGCTTCATCGGGGGGCGCTACTTCCCGAAACCCTCGATTCTGATCCATGGCTGGACCCTGGGACTTGGGACCCAGGCACCCAAGAAAGCTCGCTACGGCTACGAGAAGTAAAATCCTCATCTTGGGCCAGAATCTTACAACAACAACAACAACAACAACAACAACAACAACAACAACAACAACAACAACAACAACAACAACAACAACAACAACAACAACAACAACAACAACAGCGACGGAAAGAATGACATACAGAAAGAAGACAGAACAAAGGAAATAAGTCACGAAAGCTAGCTCCTTGGAGCTTGCGAGAGCTGTCGTTTACAACCTGCTTGTCTAGTGTTCAGGTGGGTCAACAAGCGACCCCGACCCTTAACTGGTATGAAAATCAATAAGTTAAAGGGCTGCGGCGGGGGGGGCGGGGGTGGTGGGCGGGCACCCCCCCCCCCCCCCCCCCCCCAGCGTCCTTCGAAGTCCTGCCGCCCTAAACCCTCCCTCCCCTTGCCCCCAGGAGCCGCTGATGCTGCTGATGCTCTCCCCCTGCATCCCCAAGGAGAAACGAAGCCTCGATGATGCGCACCCCTGGACCCCGCCCGGCCGCACATCATGAGCATCAGCGGCTCAGGCATGCGTGGCATACGGGGGCATACGCCGGCCTCAAAACGGAAATGTCCGCAAAACTGCGTTTTCCAAGCTCTCAGCCGCATCCGAAACCCTAGACCCAACCCGCTGATGCTCATGATGCGTGCTCTTGTGGGGGTCCTTTGGGGTGGCCGATGCCCTGAGGGGATACGGTGGGGGGGGGAGGAATAAAAGACACGGTAAGGGGTGAAGAGGACACCATGGGTCTTCACTGACGCCGCCCCGCTGCCGCTGGGGTCGGCGGACAAGGCTAAGAGTTTATGCTTGTTGGCGAACTGGCGAACTGCGAGCCGGGATCATGCATTGCTGACTTGCGCATGACTCGGGGGGGAGTCTCGTAGCACAATTCGGTTGCGGTTGCTGGTGGTGATGATTTTCGAGCTCGTTGGGCAAAGCCTGGTGAATTGTTGGGCAAAGCTTGCCGGTGCGTGCGATGCAGGCAGATAGCCCTGAAAGAAGATTGGCAGATCGCTGGCTGTGGCCTTCGCCTGAGAGCTCAGCTGTAAACGAGATATGATGAATACCCTTCCGCCCGGAAGCCGCCATGAACACGATCAATCACCATTGGAAGGTTTATTCTTTCCAGAAGGCTTTTGCTTTTTGACACGGAGCATGGCCTTTTGCCCTGCCCATCGGACCGCTGCGTACATGTTGTTGCGATTGCCATACTTGTTTGTGCTTAGAATGGGTTACATATGTGCTGGAGCAGAATGAGAGTAGGCTGCCGACTCTTGCCGCTGTGCAGTGAGTGTGGCCAGTAGCAGCGAGCTTCGATACGTTCGCATCTGTCAACTGCAGCATTTGCTGCCCAGTTTCTGCAAAGTCTTCAAGCTCGTGCAGATGTCAAGGTGCTGGCCTGCTTTGTACACAGGACAGGCGCCAGCAACATGCGCGTTGACACTCGTGAGACTTGAGTGAGACTCTGGGCACTGGTAGCATTCACAGCTGGAGTAAGTTGCTGCAGGCGTGCTTGCTCTACAACATCATTTTCGGTCCGATTGTCTTGATAATTCATGCCTTGAGGCAATGCCTGCTGAAGCTTGCCAATTTCACTTGCCTCTTTTGGCGTGCACAGGATCTATCTTCCACCGTGCCTTTATATCTACGCATGGCGAGCCTACTGGCATCTTGGTGGCTGCTGCTCCTCCTTTTTCGTGGATCAGGCTGCGTGGAACCTTTTGCATCCGGTTGCCACTGTGCACTCTGCTGTCACATGTGGGATCACCAGGAGTTTCCGCCGAACGATGCTTCGCTTGGCAAGGTGGGATGCCGTTTCAATTTGCGGCTCGATGGTGGTCGCAGTATGTCGCAGTGTCAGGTTTCTGGTGACACCGCCAATGAGTCCAGCGGAAAGCAAGGCGGTGGCACAGTTTGGGCTGGAAACTGAAATCGTCGATCAAGACACACATCGACCACAGTTGAGACTGGTTAAGCTCTGCATGGCCGAGGTGCGAGCAATGCACTTCTCCAGGCGAGCCGTGACAGTCGCAGCAGCCGCTGGCATGCTTCAGCAAGCATGCAGACTCCTTTACAAATTGGTCAGACATACATCGAGATACCATATCAAAGGACAAGAGCATTTGGCGCTCGAGACATTGACGCACCTAGCAACGTTTCCACACGGAATCCTGCAGAAGCAGGAGACAAACGCTTGACCGGGGCTGGGGACATCCAAGCTCCTTTCCTTGCAGTACCTGCATACTCGCAAACAAGGCATGCAGAGCCTGACAGTGCGGAATGCCGTCATCTACTTGTCATGTTCATTTGTGTTACATTCAGTATCGTTCCTGGTTCTGGCAATCGTGATCGCCGTTGCTTACGAAGTTTTTGCACGCTTCCAATGCCTAAATCCTAAACACCGTTGAGGGGGAGTACACCTTCCAGCAGCTTTGCACGTGAAACCTCCCAAATTCAGGCGCGGGTGGGGAGGGGCACGTGGGGAAGTTGCAAAAGCGGATCCAACAAGTGTGAGGAGTACACAGTTGGGAGCGCACGCTTCGGAAGTTTCGGGGGAACCAGCAAATACTCCCCGGAGGTGCAAGGGAGCACAGGAAGCTTTTCACAGGTCTACATGTTCACAGTTTCGGCTCTGTTTTTCCATGCAGCAGCCTTTTTGGTGGAGAAGCAAGTTGTGACTTGATGCATGAGCATTGCATGCTGTTGATCACCACATTGCTGGCAAACTGACTGGGTTACGGACATTGCTGCACAGGAATAGTGGAGCCCAGCCATCTCATCCGACCCTTGGAGTTGTGGCCCGATATTTTCTTGTGCCACAGCAGGAGGACAGAAAAGATGCACATGTGCTTGACATGTGCTTGTGCAAGGATTCGCAGATGCACTTATTTGAGGGCAAAATCGAGGTGCCCACAGAGCCGACATGTTGATGTCACTTCCTCTGGTCTGCACCTCCACATGCTGCAGGCACAAGATATTTTGCAGGGTGCTTTGGGTGACTGCTGGTTGCTGGCCGTTCCTGGGCTGATCGTGCTCTCAAATTGAGCGTAGAGGGCACGGATGGGCACGGATAATATGTTCATGCGTAGTGATGCCATGACCATGACCAGTGCCATCCATCCTCGTTGGCAGTGCTGGAGAGCTGGCAGTGTTGCTTGGTGCTGCCAAAAGCCAACCGCCACAGCATGCGAGAGCCGAGGCCATGGCAGCCTTGGCCGAGCATGAGGGCTCCATCAATCGGCTTTTCCAAGAGTCCTGCGTATGCCTCCCAGCGACTTTCTTCATTGTGTTGGCACTTGGTGGCAAGCACTGCTTGCTACAAATCCTCCGTCGAGTCAGGTTCAGCCTGACGGGAAATACAAAATCAAGTTGTTTGATCCTCAAATGAAGCAGTGGAAAGCTGCCTGGTAGCATCTGAGCGAATACCACACTGCTGGTGCAATTGCGTACCATCATCGGTCGTTCGGTCATAACCTATTGGGGCCGCCGTGTGCGTCTTGGGTCTACATGTAGATGCCATTGAAGCTTTCAGCATCTTCATGCACGTGCCAAGATGCCAAGCTTCAGGTCATCATCCTAGATGATTTTGTGCCATGCGTTGCTGATCAACAAGACTCTGACGGCGTGGCAAGATGTGCTGATGGTACTCCCAAGGCCCACCGGGCTTCATGAGTCCATAACAAGTATTGACAATCATATACGCTTCGGTTTCGAGTGAGCTAAAGATCTACAGGGAGAGAGGTGTCGCACACTGGACTCGTGGCCAGAGGGCGCGCTGCTGCACAAGGGCGCCTGCCCTCAAACCCTCAGAGAAGAAGAAGAGAGACACCTTCTAGTCAAGTTCTCGGCTCACCAGCCCGGGAAGCACCCACATCATTGCCTGGGCAAACGTGCAGTCACACTTGGACAACGAGCACGGACTTAACCCGGAAACCCTGAGCAATTTCTACTCCGACACACCAAGCGCGGAAAATTGAATAAGGAACCCCCCACGACCCATGTCGCGGAGCTGGCGCTGGAAAGCGGCCAAGCTGCTTGGCAGAATGCTCGTGAGGTGACGTTATCAGAATGACGTCACAGAAAACATCCGAGACTCCAGCACTTAGCCAGAGAGAAAGACACTGGTGCGCAAAAGAACTGCAGGATTCCCTCCCATGCAATGGTCTGGCAGTGTAATGGTCATAGTCCATGTGGGTATGGCCGTGTGCCACATGACATCTCCCCGGAGATCCAACACAACTGTTGCCCTCTGAGTCCAACACTGGTCCAGTCGTTTTTCAGGTGCGTAGCTCGGGAGGAAGGAAGGGTATGATGTTTCTTGGGTCGAGGGGCTGGTCGGGGGATCTCAAAGGTGCCTGAAGGCGGTCTCCATCCCGAGTGCGCTTTGCCGATGCATGTTGCGGCAGGTGCTGGGGTTCCAATGATTATGGCCAGTTGGGCATCGGCAGCCAAGGCGGCGTAGGTGCCTTGCCGGGTCAGATGGGTGCAGCTCTGGCGCCCACGGAGCTCTTCGTCGTAAAGCCAGGCACCGGAATGGAAGGCTTAAGCCTGACGGGAGGCAATGGTCCGGTTGGGCTCGTTGCTCGCCTTATCCTGATTCTGCGCTCTGACATTGTCCACAACATCGTCAGGCACACGCACACCAAGCTTATCGCGAGGCATGACATCAGGCAAGCTCCACACCAAAGCACGGGCTATCGCGGGCTTGTGTAATGTGGTCTGCGTCTTCAAACCGTTTGTCGGCGGAGATCCGCTGCCGCTGGTCCGCTGGTCCAACTGGGAGCCCTGGGAGCCTTTTCCGAGATTGGACTCACGCTTTGTGGCGTCACAAGTTTCCACAGCCTGGCCCAGGCTCTGCGGATTGCAGCCTCGCAACACCTAGCGTAGCACAGAAGCAGATCAGAAGTTTGCAAGCAGACAAGGCCCAGGTGTTTGGAAGCTGTGTAGGGGGTGCGGGTAGGGGTATCCAGGAAGACTACCCCCGCCCCACCCCGCCAGTGCCAGTGCCGTACGGGAGGGAAAAACGGAGGGAAAAAGAGAGCTTTTCACCTTCCAAACACATCCAACACGCCGCCAGGGTCGGCGGAGGGTCTACCTGTTTAGAAAGCATGTTGCACGTAATATCTACTTGTATAGTACACTAGCTGGCCATATCTATGAAGTCTGCCATATCTGCACATCTACTATTGATATCTAATGGAGCTCATGTCTTCTAAATCTGCTTTACCTGATCTACTATATCAACTGTATGACTGTGAGTCAAAATGTTTGGCGCGTACCAGGCGCCCTGGGGCCATCCCGCCGCAAAGCTTGTAACAACAAGGGTCGGCTCCGCGACAAACCCCCTCCGCGACAAGGCCTCCTACTTGTCTACCAAATGCAAGAGAACCGCGCGACAAAGGGTGTGAAACAAGCACTCCGCGACAAAGGCTTGCAACAGAGGGACGGCGCCGCCGATAAGGCGCCGCCGATAAAGGGGGGTTTGACCCCCAGCCATACCTACTCTGCCTGCCTAATATATGCAAGACAAGCAAATGCAAATAGCAATAACATTAGCAATGGCATTTGCAATAGCGTTAGAAATAGCATTAGCAATAGCATTAGCAATAGCATTAGCAATAGCATTAGCAATAGCATTAGCAATAGCATGAGCAATAGCATTAGCAATAGCATTAGCAATAGCATTAGCAATAGCAGTAGCAATAGCAGTAGCAATAGCATTAGCAATAGCATTAGCAATAGCCGAATAGCAGTAGCCATAGCAAATAGCATATAACAAGTAGCAAGTAGCAAATAGCAAAAAGCAAATGCAAGTAGCAACAGCAAATAGCAACAGCAATATCAAGTAGCAATAGCAAAGCACAATAGCAAGTAGCAACAGCAATAGCAATAGCAAATGGCGAATGGCGAATAGCAAATAACAAATAGTAAATAGTAAATAGCAACTAGCAACTAGCAAATAGCAAATAGCAAATAGCAAATAGCAAATAGCAAAAAACAAATAGCAAATAGCAAATAGCAAATAGCAAATAGCAATAGCAATAACAATACGTAGCATGCGCAATAATTTTAACGCTACGCGACCCGCCTCGGCCTCAACCCAGGCAACCCACTCGGGGCAGGGGCTCTGGCAGGCTGAAGTGCCCCCTGGTCCTGATGCACCGTTTGCTCCAGGACACTGGGTACCCATTTCAGGCCCAAAAATGCAAAATAAAGGGGTGTAAACCTGGTCGTGCTGTGGAGGGGATTAGAGGTGGGGTGCCTGCTTTGTGCTACCCAGACACCTACGGCCCAAGGCCTCGGCAGATTTCGCACGGGGAGATGCTCAAAATGGAGGACTGAGGCCCTCCATGGGGGAACATGCCCAAAAAGCAGGGAGGCCGCCAAACGGGCTTCAAAGTGTTCCATTTGCCATAGGGCGAGGCTCAATTAAGGGGAAGAGGAGACAAGCCTTGAACCTGTGCCAAACCCAAGCCCTGACCCTGAACCAAAACCCTGATTGATCCCAAACCCATCCTGCCATCATCCATTCCAGAAAGAAGGGAGATCAGGCTGTTTAGAGGAGGGGCAAAAGAATCCGATCTGCGACCCCATCTACAGATATCTTGTCGCAGCGTTGGAACACGACGTGGCTCATGCTTGCCCACGTGATTCACATATCAATTCACCAGAAAGAGAGCACGAGAGGCCATGTACGCGCGACCTCATGGTAAAGAGATTTGGACAATGCTGCTGGAAAAGGCTGGGAATGCCAGCAAAGTGACAAGCTTCTTTGAAAAGGCGGCATCCAAGCGCCACTGTGGTGCACAGGCCTTTGCAAAGCTTTGCGGTAGCTATGCCTCCACAGAGGTGCAGTGGCGATTGTGACGTCAACTTGCAACATTACTGCATGGCTCTGCTTCTTGTCAATTCTTGTTGCTGCGCAGGCCGGTATCACCGAATGGGGAATTTCGGCCATGACGGGTGGAAGTGCCTGGCGATATGAGCGGGTGGACTCTGCATGACTGTGCTGCCACGTCTTGATTGATTTTAATTGACAGTCTCTGCTACACAGGGAGACGGCAAGTGGGACCGCCTGGATCTTGTGGCAGAGGAATCGCAGGAGCGATGCTTGTCCACATCACCTGCTGTGCAACCTTCATCATCGAATACGCAGTGTCCCGCATGCAGACTGCCAGCAAGCAAGGGTGGCCAGGACAAACGAGCATGTGGCTTCAGACATACGGGAGAGTCGCACGATGACGAGGACTTTTGCTATGCCAGGAAGAATTGAAAGTGAAAGGCAAAGTCGCGACCCAGCCGATTCACTTTTGCAGGAGTTCTTTTTGTTGCTACGGTACTATCATCGACAAGGAGCTGTACTTTGTGTGACCCTCAGACCCTCAAGTCATCCACTTTTCTCACGCTTTTGGCATGACTATCCGACTCTCCGTGCTCCAGTGCAAGCGGTTGCCAAAACAAGCTTTGTATATGCAGATCATGAGCGATGATGGACTTCAGGCTGCGGAGGCGTCAAGCCAGCTGGCCAACAGCAAGGTTGGGCTGGCGGATAGACCCGCTGATGTATCATCTTTTTCCCGGTCAAATTCATGCTTGCAAAGGTCTTTGTTTCACAGGCAAGTCGCTGTGCAGTGGTTTGGCCAACATGTGAGGTCCACTTGAGGCTGTACTGCAGCGAAGGGATGCACTTGAAGGTTCAGAAAAATACGGTTCCACCAAAGGCTTCAATTTAAGGGAATGGGATCTCAACTTAACCCATGCTCTTGCAAAATCTAAAGTCGCCTTCAGGCCTTGTGGTGGGACATGCATTCTCACTACTGCAGGCGCGCTGGTGCACTGTTGTGGCATTTTGAGACGCGAGCCGTACGGGTTCTGCCGTTCAAGCAGGTACGTGCAGTTTACACTAGCTGGCACTCAGAAGAGTTCTTCCGTGCGCAGCCTAATTGGTTTGGACTTGATGACCCAGTGAGTTGGTGAGTTCGGAACAATGTGGAACAGTTAAAATTGAAGCATCCTTGCACGTCTTGCTAAATTCGTGAGTTCACGTGGATATAGGAGGATAGACGCTCATGAGGCACGAGCAATGTGGAAGTGGAGCCTACCCAGTCTCTCAAAGTGCGCACAGAGGATTGGCGAATGTAGGTCAAAAAATATATAAGAATACTTTAGCGCCCGTTGTCAACGAGTCCGGCCTCGTGCCAGGATGACTGCACTAGATTTACCATGCAAGGTGCTGGAGAACACTAGACAGGTGAGACTTGGTGTCACAAGGTCGGGGAGGCATCATTGGCGGGTCACATGCAGCAAACAGAGAGTCGCAGTGTGCATATATGCATATCGTGAGGTACTGTCATACGTCCATGTTGCGGCATGGCCCATGTGCAAATCAGTTACTTATCCTTCAGAAGCATTCACAAATCGAATTCAGCACTCTCAGGCATGGTGCAGATTCGAAATCCGTGGGGCACCGGAGCTCGTTCCCAAGCTGCCTAAGGGCCGAACCCTCCGTCAGCACGCCGTGAAGCCTCGTAAAGCGCACTGCACGGGTGACAAGCGAAGCCCCAAGGAGTGGAAGGGGCCCTGGTCAGATGCCTCGCCTTTGTGGGAGAAATACCCGCTCCATGGCAGAAATGTTGCTTAGTCATAGTCAGTTGGCGAGCAGAATCTCTATTTGTCTTGTATGTTGATGCTCATCATCTGCCACGGCATCATGGAAGTAAAACTTGGATTGAAACTTCCCGTTCACGCATTCTTGCACTGATGCTTGGCGAGGCATGTGCGAGACACCTTATTGCAGTCTCGGGCCAGTCTGCGGCTCAGTCTTGTGCAGGGACTCGGCAGAGACGGCTGCTCTCAGAATCTCAGAAGCCACGCGACAACAGTAAATCCTTTGAGGAGACGACGGAACCTACTGGATGCCGTGACCCAAGACATCACCGTATGCCAGTGCGGATCACATGGGTGTATGAGGCAGCTACTCAAACAAGCTCACAGAGGGGCAAAGGAAGCAGATCAAGGTGGAATAGCTAGAGTCGACGAGAGTTACTAGAGAATGCGCGTGAATGTGTCATATGCCGTTTTCAGCCTCTTTCACATGGCCCATGGCCCGAGTCAATGCAGTTTGCATACACGGCTTCCACGGAGGGCCACAGACACGGAGAGCAAGAAACTGAGCCCGAGATGGCCAGGTCTGGCCCAGCCCGAGGATACAGTTTTAGGATTTGCGAATGGGAAGCTGAAGTAGCTGAATATGGGATATGGGCAGAGACAGAGAGATGGTACGTGAGGCACTGACCATGCACGGAAGCTGCGGGGTTACAGAGTGAAGCTGGAAGAGCGAAAAGATCCATTAGGCGACTCTTAAGGACAATGATGGACGATGGAAATCTCGCGTTTGCGCAGTGTGCTACATATTTACGTGTGGAAGTAGTTGGCTAGTAGCTGCACGAGTGATAACTGATTGCGCGATAGTGCACAGAATGATGCGATCATCAGGCAATGGGAAGACTTTTGTCAACTCTGGGGGTACGTTGGCTGTCCATGCCTTGGCAAGCTGGCGCATCGGCGTCATTCCCTATCAGCAAGCTCACGACACGAAGGCGTAGATTATGGCAGCGGTATCTTCTCCATGAGGCTGTCCCAGAAGTGCTGCATGACTTGCGCGTGCTGACATGGTCCTGACATGGTCCGGTGTGCTGGAAATGATGTATTCTTTTGACAGGCTTCCTATCTTCTCGGAGGCCTGATTGTGAATTGTACACGACAGCTCGGTGTAGCTGTGTGCATCTTGTCCCCTGCAATCCGGTCTCAAGAAGTCGAGCGAAAAAGGGAGCTCCGTCGTCCAAAAAGGTGCAGCCCCTCTCTCAAAAGCTCTTGCAGCTCTGCCAAGCACAGAAAATGGAGACTGGCCAAGAGGCTGGCAAGGTCAGGTGACGCAAGTTGACAGATTCAGATGCTTCACCCCGACCGCGCCCAGTGGCAGCAGGCCGCCCGAGGCTTCGCGCAGGCGGGTCTCGGCTTGCGCTCCTGCGCCACGCACGCGCCTGCCGCCTACTTGGCGTCTCTTGGTTCCAGCCTGAGCGCATGCAAGGACATTGACAGCCGCTTCTCCGCTGCTGCGGTCTCGTCCTCTCCAGCCGTGGCCGCGGCGATTGTTGAGCTCAACAGGCAACTACCTGCTAACCAGGCCCTCACCACACAGGCTGCTCTGGCCTGCAAGCAGCGGGACCTGTCTGAGCGCCTCGACACGGCTGGCTGGGAGCAACAACTAGCGCAGGCGGGTGCGGCCGAGGCCGCCGTGCTTCGCTCTGAAGCTGGCGTGGGCGCCAGGGCTTTCTTGGCGGCGGTGCCGTCTGGCAAGACCACCATGGAGCCGGCAGTGTTTGTCCAGGAGCTGCGCTTCCGCCTCGGGATGCCCGACGCCTCGGAAGACACTTGGTGTCCGAAGTGCGACGCGGTACTGGACAAGCTGTCTCATCACGCGGCAGTTTGTGTTGCCGGGGGCGAGCGCACCTTGCGACACAACGCTGTCCGTGATGTGGTCTTTGACTGGGCAGTGCGGGCTGGCCTCGCCCCGGAAAAGGAGCGGGCCGGGCTGCTGCCGCCGCATGCCTCTGAAGATGCCTCATCTGCGAGGCGTCGCCCTGCTGACGTCTACTTGCCCTCCTGGGCCGGGTCCCCTGCTGCACTTGACTTCGCTGTTACAGCACCGCAGCGGCAGGAGACCTTGGCCCAGGCCGGCAAGGAGGCTGGGGCGGCGGCAGCAGATTACGCGAGGCACAAGGAAGCACACTTGGGCACCGCAGCGGCCTGCGCAGCCCAGGGCATCACTTTCCGCCCCATGGTGGTTGAAACGACCGGCCATTGGGAGCGCCAGGCAAGCGCCCTCCTGAAGCAGTTGGCTGGAGCGGTGGCCACGCGATCTGGCGAGGATGCGGCGCCAGTCCATGCCTCCCTGCTGCAGGAGCTGAGCGTCGTGGTGCGAAGCTTCCGGGCTCGCGCCGCCCTTAGGCGCCGTTGCGAGTTGCCAGCCGCATGATGCAGCTGTGCAAACCCAATGGTTGGTGGTGGGCCTTTCCTCCCTATGTGGAGTCCAACTGATTGCGCTCCATTGTCTCTGCACATGCCTGCACTGTTACACCCCCATCGTGTTGGGTAGTTTTCGCGCCACCCTCAGAAGTTGGGGAGGAGCTGCTTTGCAGAGTTCCGCAAGGGCGCACACGCACGCGCTTGCTTATGCCAGGGGATGCCTACGAGCATGTCTTGTCGCGTGTTGCAATCCCTGTGTGTGCTTTTGTCATCGCACCGCCCTCGGAAGACGGGAGGGTATATGCATGCTTGTATAGGCGAGCCGGGTTGTATACAGGGTCCTGCCAAGCGGATCTGTTTGCATCTTGGTCTTGTGTCAGTTCGCGCCGCCCTCAGAAGTAGGAGCTGGGCAGTCTGATTCAGATGCTGACAGCAAAACAACATCACTTCAGACTTGCTCCCGGCACTGGGACAAAGAGTGTCGGCTGAAGGCCCAGACAGTGGCCACAGTGTGGCCACCACCGACGGCAGATGAACATGTACGGATGCCAGTACATCCAGTACCCAGCACCTGGACAAAGAGTGGAGGAGCTCCAGAGCAGGCACTCCGTCCTGGATTTTTCCTCCATCATCATTCACGCTTCAAAACGGTTGCCAAGATGGCAACGGTCAAAAGCGTCTCTTCGACAAAGCAAGCCTTGTTGCTGCTGGGTCCACGAAGAGATACGGAGAGTGTAGTGATGGATCATGTCGCACCTCAAGAAAGCAGTCACACTGCAGCATGATGCAACATGTCACGAAGGCTTAGAAGTTCATCTAGAGGCGCTATGAAGTGCTCGAATGTGCTAACGTTATTTCACGTTCATAGCTCACGGAGTCACAGGAAGAAGCTGCTGGCCCAGTCAAGGCTCAGCTTGTGGCAGAATGTGCTGGCATATGTGATGCAGGACCATTTTCTTGCGAGGCGTGCTGCCTTGGCTGTGCTCGCTTTTGGTGTCTATGACGCGGACTCATGCGCTCATAGTTTCTGCTTGTTGAATGCGAGTGCTGTGGATATCTGTGGACGTTTGGGTTGCAGAACTCTGTTTGAGGTGAGGGCCCTCGCCATTTCTTCTGCTCTCACCAGGCTTCACATCTTCGTGTTGATGCGCGCTAGTTATCACCGCCCAAGATGCAGGAGTAGATGCGGGTCAAGCCTTGTGATTCGCGGTATCATCTTCACCAGTCACCTGCATCCCCGGGGAGGCTTCTGCAGAGCATGTGGAGAGTGAAGTTTTCCGGCGCAGCTTCGGCCCTGCCCTCATGGCACGGGCACGCACGCTGCATTTTGCTGTTATCTGGCGGGACTGCTGAAACATAGCCATACATAGCCTCGCTATCTGCAATTGTGCCACATTGTGCTCAGACAGGATCCGAGTGTTGTGTCGCAGTAGGTTATCCTCCTTGGCATTCCATCATGCTGCTGAGGTTGTGATCCACGCGGAGCGTATTGCCGGCTGTGTGAGCGGGATATGGTACGGAGCTTTGTTTGCCATGTTCGGAAATTCGGCAATAGGTCACCTTGAGTCGGTAAGAGCTGCTTGAAGTGCTACCAAGCTTTCGAGTTTACACTGCAAGATCCTTGAAACCTGGCAAACGTGAAGACGTGCAGCCGGCTGTTTGGAAAGTCCAGAGGAGAGCGTTATGATAAGTGCTTGCAACGTTTCAACATCGGGCAAGCATGCGGTTAGTGACAGCATCCGAAGTTCAGACGCAGGGGACCAAAGGGGACCCAGGCATTCCTGGCCTCGCGACTCGGCCCTCCCTCGCTAGACGATCAGCAGGGCGAGCCAAACATTTAAAAGCAGAATCCCACAGGACATGCCCGACATTGCCATAACAACGTCCACATCTCGATCGCTGGCCTATTCGAGCCATTGAGTGGTCCTGAGAGCTCACAGCAACGTCCACGAAAGAAGTACACCAAAAAAGGGAAGCACGTTTAAGCGGCCCTGCAGCAAGCGACCCTCTGTTTCCATGCTGCACAACGAAAGCACCCCACCATGATGGTCCAGACTCGGGACATCTCGGGACAATAGCTTGACCGCCTGAAGTATTCAACTGTCAGGTACATATAGACGGCGGTGAGCTTGTTCAAAACGGACGTGCTCTGAGCCGCTCTTGAGAGCATGAGCTGAAGAATCATGCTGTAGCATATTGAAAGTTCCATGCCAAAGTGCTGGGACAATAAGTTAAATGGTGTCTTCTCACAAAGAGAAGGAGGTTCCATTTCGAAAGTGAACTTGGGACACTGCAGTATGACGCCCTTAAATTTCAGCTCTAAAGTCAGAGAAGTTGGAGCTGTTGAAAAGCTCGCTGCATGCTCATGACTTTCCGTGGGGCTGTCCAATTCTGCGATGCTTGGACCTCAGAAGACAAAAGGCAGCGAGTTTCCCGCGCCATGATCCTTTTGAATCGTGTATTGTCGTTGTCAAGCTGTTGTATCGGAAAAGCCTGGAAGCGGAAAACCACCGCGCGAGAGCTTATGACAGCTTGCAGCTCAGCCACGACCCACTAGTCTAGAGATGTGCTGTGCCCCAAACATTCAGCGCAGGGCCATGCAACACAAATTCTATGCTCGAAGAAGCCGACCATGATTCTCCGCATGATTTTTAAAAGCTTGCATCACACAGCTTCACACTTGAAAGAAAGTACAGACTGACTGTCCTTGTCGTTGTCGAGTCAGCGACCCATGCACGATCTTCATCTTCTCAACCAGTATTCATTGAGGATGCCGATGCCACTAGCCCAACACCTGCCCACATTACCACTGCACCTACAGTGCTGGAGAAGAAAGCGATAATGCCAGATGAGGGTACACTGGGTTTCTTAAAGTTCATGCCCCCTCTTTAACATGTAGTAGTATACCGTACCCCTGAATAACCTTCTTATTGGGGAGGGTTCAGAAACCTGGGACTGTTTGAAGGGGTTTGGGGAGGTCTGGAAGGGTCTGGGTGCGGTTCGTGAAACCCGGCCAGGGAAAACGAAATTATCAAAATGAGGGCTCATTTGTTTTTTAAAAGAACCGATGGGCGAATTTTCTTGGTTTAGTCTTGGGCCTGGCCTTGAGCCCAAAACCCTGCGCTTCTTTATTTGCTTGGTTCTGCAAAGACATTCATCATACCCCAGGAGCTTGCATGGCGTTCACCCGCATGATCCTGTTTCGGATTCAAGGCTCAACAGCATGCCTTTTGTTGCCACGTAGCATGGCATACCACTGCGCGCCGCACGGCTAAGCAAAACACAGCGTGGCCTACCCTAGCATAGCATAACATAACTCGCACAATATCCCACACTGTGACGGGTGGCACAGGGATGGTGTAACCTCTCATACTGTGGCAGACAGCACACGACGTCGCAAGATGTCAGTCGCATGCCATAGTATTCCAACATGTCCACACATGATGTGTTAGAGCATCACATGGCATGATGCGAGATTTCTTGACTTAACAGTATACAGCGCAAATAAACATTAACCTGTGTTGAGTTAAGTAGTGCTGCATGGCACAACATAGCCTCCCCTCGCACAGCATTACATGAGAAGTATATTCAGGGACAATGACACGTGCCTTTTTCGACTTGGGCACGGCTTGAAATCTGTTCCCGAGCATTCCTCAAGTTTAACATACTTCAGCCTTGTGATGCGCGTCTGCAGCAAGCAGGGCTCAGAACTTTAGATGAATCTGTATGCCCTGGCAGATTCTTGGCAACATCAGCAACAGCATCACCTCATTATCTGTCGCAGCCACTGTCATTGACATTAGACATCAACTTGCGTGGTCAATGCCAGCACAGCACTTTCATGAGATTTGGCGGGACTCTCAGCATAAGAGGTCCTGGGAGTTTTGTATTGTCGGAAGCTCTTTGCGGGCATCTCGACCCGGATGCGGCTCGCTTTTCAACTGTGAGGCTTTCAGATTATGCAAAGCCAGTACCGAAGCTGCGGCGTGCGTCTCAGCACCTACATCTCACACAATTTCGCTTGGGCAGCTCGACTTCTCTGCCTTGGCTGTTGCAGACATGGTGTGCTGCAGAGCTTCCTGAGACAGAGACCCAGCTCTTAAATCTTGACACATGAATCATGTTTCTGATGTTATTCTTCTTATGTCTCTGTCAAGCAAGGTCTAGATTCCGTTGGAGACAAAGTCGCCCTTCGGGGTCGTCATGAGGTGACTATCGCAGCTTACAGAAGTATGATGAAGGAAGAATAGTCACTCACTGTCCACCACACCTTTGAGGAGTTCCTGTTTGCTCCATGCTTGCATCAATCTGGAACAGCTGTTCGGCGTCTTCCTCAGAAGGTGTTGTGTAGGCTAGCGGCTTGTTATACACATCTGCAAAGACAAGAGATGACATGAAGTTTCCGAGAGGCCGCAGCTACCACCTCCGACGCTGCTCGGTGTAACGCTAGTGAGATACTGCGAGTGGCGTGCCATGACGCACAGAAAAGTGAAGCTCTACTCAGGCAATCCATGATGCAGGCTGTAACAGCGATTCCTGCCATAGCAACCGGCATCGTCGAAGCAGCGCTTCCGCGCATCTGGGCTGTTGCTGCCAGCTCAGTTACCATGGCTTTTGAGCTCATGTTGGCATATGTTGGCATCGTGTTTCCTTGCAGACATGCAGACAGAGATTGCATGAGATTGCAGCCACAGGGCTCTGCTGTCCAGCACTTTTTTTGGACGTATTGGGCTTCGGCGCTACTACCAGTTTACCTTGTTTGCCTTGCTGCTGTTCCGACACTTGTGCTGAGGTGCAGCCCATTGTCGATCCTTTCAGCGATGAGAAGGAGGTTGGGCAAGAGGAAGCCATGAAATCAGTAGCAACTCAGATATCTGAGTCACATTAAACATCAACCCGGTTTCCGTTCAGAAGCCAAAGCTCCAACTACTCAAGATTTGCAGTTGTTGGGCTCCAGTGTTTGTAAGTACGCGTGTCACCACTTTCAGGACAGCCTGTATGATTTTAACGCTACGCGGCCCACCTCGGCCGCGGCGAAGCAACCCCAAACCGTGGGGAATCGTGGGTGCATGCTACGGTCACGAAGATACGAAAACACGAAGACACAAGCAAGGAAGCAAATACGAGGCGACGAAGAGGGGTTGTGAAGAGAAGGGGGATCGGGAGCGGCAGGGCTAGCTCTTTCGGGGGACCAGAAAAGGTGGTTACTGTAAGGGATATAAAGGTCCAAGACCTAGAAATTGATGTTGTGCAGTTGCACATACGGGTCCGCTCTTTTTCCGCTTGTAGGCATCCGTTCCTCTGCGACGCAGCAGTATCCCAACGAAACTTGCATCGCGAAAATGAGTCTCTATCAAGGTTGGGAAGTTGGAAGGAGCCTGTGACGATCCGGATCTTAATCCTCCGGTCCTGCGGTCCTCTTTTCCTGCTCTGCGTTCATCAGCGATGCGAGTTTGAAAGCGACCTCATTCGATCGAATTAACGGAATAATCGACCCGACGGATCCGACCTTGCACGAACGAAAACTCGCCCAACGAATTTCGCTACCATGTCTGGACCCTGAAATCCAAAACCCATTCAAGACCTTCTCTTCTTCCACGGCCTCCTTGTTTTCGCGATAAGCGATGCCAGCAAGGCCGATTCCTCCACATACTCTGTACAGATCGGGCTGTTGGATCCAAATTTGATATTTCCAGGCATTGTTCTTTTGTCACAAACGGCTTAAACTGCGGAACAAAATGCAATGACCTGGCTAGGAACCGACTAACCCCGGCCACCACAGCACTCGTTCCGTGCTGTCGGGCCTGCCACGGCTTAACGTGGCCTAACACGCCCTACCACAAGGGTTATCAAGCGTTGCAGTAGAGCCGCACGAGGATCCTACTGCCTTAGACCGGTGCTGCAACGAACTTTTCAGTTGCTTCAGAAATTCCGAAGAGAAAAACAGTTGCTGGGATGTTTGTGAGCTGAACTTTCCGTCAGCTTATGCGCATCTTTAGTTTCGGAAGAAGTGGGTTCGCAAGAAATCGCTGGTGCTCAATATTCGCGCTTGTGAAGTCCATTTAAGATTCGTTCAGCAAGGCGTGAAAGATGTTGTGAGATGTTGAATCATGTTGGCTACAGCACTTTGCTCATGATCATCACCAGCCCAGGGCGATAAAGAGACCGGATGGTGCAAGATGATTCCAAGTCGCCCGGTCATGTTTTGAACAATGGAAGTCTCCACCTGTTTTGACGTGATGCCCGATGACTTTGGCAGGAGTGCTCCGCGTGTTCTACTGGTCAGATGTCGTAACGGTTGCGACTGTGGCCCACAGCTTGTACTTCGTGTGCGACGTGCCCTTGAGGACTGCAGGCAAATTTGCAGCATCTTGTTGTTGGTTTTACGCCATGTGTCACGGAGAAGTTTCTGCAGCACTGGGTCCTGCAGCCAATATGGTCATGAGTAGTTTCCTGTCAAAGTTAGACAAGGTTTCAATGAAGATCGCGCGCCAGGGTCGGTTGGATAAGCTACGTTTTTGAAGCGCGAACGCGAAGCTGCCGAGATTCAGACTTCAGCCTTCAGGCGAAGCACGGAGCTCGCGAGCTTCAATTTTGAAACAGGAATCCGATCTCTCGTAAAAAACGTGGGTCCGGAAGTCAAGGCAACACAGAGCTTCGGAAGTTTCACCTCGTGGGCGTACCCTCTCTAGAAAAGCTGTAGAGACTCCTCCTTGCAGGACTTGGCTGATAGGCAGGACGCGACAGGCTCCCAGCATCCCAGCCTTTGTTAGATGTTCGTGACAGGTGGACTTTTGCTGGGTTTTCCTGTCACTGACCTGGTGCACCGTATGGTCATGAAGGATGATCCAAGGAGCGGGGTTCTTTTGCAGCAAACATGAACGTCTGTACCATTCTGTACCTGTCAATGAGATCATGCCTGTGGAGCTAATGTCAAGTTCATCCTAGAGTCAAATGCTCAAATGGCTGGCAAACCCTTAAAAGGGGATGTTGCATTGCAAGTGCTGACCCGCTTGTTTCTGTGGTCTGCCAGTGCTGGTTTGCTGGTCCCCTGGTTCCGTTTGACAAGTTTCGTTGCTTGGCCGTAGTGCTCCTTGACTTTGAATATCGGTTTTGCCTTAGTGTTCCCGTTCGTGCCTTGTTCTGCTTGCAAGCGGGGGGGGCCGGGGGGGGGGGCGGGGGGCTTTAAAAATTGTAGAATTACACTCTAGAAGTTCTAGAAGTCAAAATTATATGTACTCGTATATAGACATCGCCTTGCAATGGATATGGAATTATATGGAATTATAGAATTCAAGAGACTGGTCGGTCCATATGATCGACAGCATGCATCGATGCATACCGGGCCCGGGTCTCTTGATGCGAATGGAATTTGGGGCTAACTGATTGGAAGGCCATACTGTATGTTAAGTTCTGAATCTGCGTGTGTAATTACATGTATATACACGTATGTACATGGCTTAGCATGTTCATGTTCATGTGTTCATATGTGTTCTTGTGTTCATATGCGTGAGTGGGGAGGGGTGTGGCGTAATTAATCACCCGCATGGGACGATGTTATCTAAACATTTCATGAAGCAGGGCATGGTTTAACTAAGCAGAAAATGGTTTCATGCATTCGAGGTCTGTTGAGTCAAGCAAAACACTGTGCAATTCAGCAGGCAATATGCTTCGCGAAGCGGCGTCTTGAAGCAAGGTCTATTCAACTAGGCGACGTTTTGGTAATGACGTGGTTTGGGACATTCTTGCTATTTGCGACGGTTCCGTAAGCACGGAATGACAGCCCACGGTATTGGCGAGGGTTTTGCAGGCAGTTTACAATCATTTACAACGGCTCTGCATCCACGGAATTCCGGTCCAACACTGTACAGTATTTGACAGGGTTCGCCGCTGCATTCCAGGCTCCCAGTCCCACGGTACTTACGAGGGTTTTGCATCGACAGAAGTCCCGTCCCACGGCATTCGCAAGGGCTTCGCAAGTGCAGTGTTCCCGTCCAGTCCAGTCCCACAGCATTTGCGGGAATTTTGCAAGCACGGATTCCAGTCCATATCTTCTGCGCCGAAACTCAGCCACCCAAAACGCGAAGCGGCCGAAAACGCACGCTGGAGCCTGTGCCACGGGTGCCCAAACTCAGCCCGGAAACACCCAATGCAGCCTCCAGAGTCTTTACATAAACGCATTGAAAAATGCCTTCAAAACGCCACCTTGTTTACACACCAAGCCCCAGGCGCACGCATGGCGCGCGCGTGCGCGCGTGGGGCACCAGAAAAGCAAGCACCTCACACATTCAAGTAGGAAACAAGCCACCAAACCGACACAAATGTGAGGAGAAGCTCGGGGGTGGGGGGGCGGGGGGAAATAGAGACTCCCATACTTGGGATAAGGGAGAGGGGAATATCCCCCCACCCTAAGAAGATGGCAGGATCTCGGATTCCTGACTCTTCTCCTGACACCTTCCGCTCCTAGCAAAATGTGTCCTCCGGAAACATGCAGCAAACCCCATACTGCCGAATGTATTTGATATGCATGAACCTCCCCGCAACTTTCGTGCGCAGAACCAAAGTCGTCCGCTTCACCATCAAGAAGATCCGGGGAGGTGCGCATCCAGAGAATTTCAAGCACGTGCCTCAGCGCAGGCTTCACGCGGCTTCACGTCATACATGCATTGCCACTGACGACAAATGAGGCTCGACACAATCGTACTCTACAACAGGCATCCAGCAGGGTTCTGCAATATTCTAGCTTGGAATGTTCCTGTCAGCAGGTGCGGGGGCGCTATCCATCGCTCCCTTGTAGATGAACGGCACGAAGGAAACTACTGGTACACAACCAAGCTAACATGGTGCCGTTGCCAAAGATAAGATGGCAAGCAGCACATGCTCTGCAACTGTGATCTAGGTTTGTGGAAATACGTGATGGTCCAGAGCTGGTGCAGGGCTGATGCTGCACAATGTGGTTTGCCAGTTAGCAGGTCTGTCTGTGCTGAATAGGTGACGGGGTACCAAATCGTCACCCACAGGACGCGAATCCACTTGGGTGGGTATAGAAGCAACAAGCAGGCATGTTCGCCCTTATACGTCTTTGCGTAGATGTGCCTCGAGTAGCATATTGCATGGCGAAGTCTGATACATCTGCAAAGCTGCAAAGCTGCAAAGCTGCAAAGCTGCGTAGCCCCCTTTCTGACGCATGCGAGGACTGAGGGTCCAGAGTGTGATCCTAGCTCCTGGATTGTGGAGGACAGTGCGGGGACGGGACTGGGAACGGCGCTTGTGCATCAATACCTCGTCCCTTAATCTTATTAAGTTATGTTCTGCGTTGTTGGGTAGTCTATTCTGAACACATCCCGACCTTCTTCTCCACTGCGAACTCGAGTGTTGAAGAATGAGCTGCTTAGCAGATATAAACTTCATTCTTCATGTACCATGCTCGCTCAGGGTTCCGTGGATGGCGTCACCTGGTACATGATCGACGAGTGCTCAAGCATGGCACTCGTTGAAAATCACGTGTGCTGACTGTTCAAAGCACTTTTAGCTTGCATCCGCAGCAGTCATCAGTGGGTCGTCATGCGCTTAGGTGAGTCTTTGCCTAGACAGAGAGAAGCGGCGACTTGCTCAGCAAGCATCACGGGAACACTTGCTTGATTGATGGACACAGCACCTGTGGAGTTTGCGCTTTTGTGACCATGATTTGAGTTCGAAGGGCATGTTTAGGCCAGCTTGGCAGCTTTACTTATCTTCACCACTTTTGAGAATGTGAGGCTTCTCAGCAGTTCGACGACCTGATGCATATGCCTGTCCGGCAGACAGCTACAGTACGTTACCACGACTGGCAATTGAATTGGTATGTGCTGAGGATGCTCAGGCGGCATTCCGCCAGGGCTTCCTTGCTGAAGCTGCAGCTTGTGCAGGCCCAGCATGGCTACCGTGTTTGAGTGACGCCCAGGCAAGTAAGAAGGGCAGAAGGGCTTACACCACCCAGGTCAACCGGGAACGGGACAGATGCTACAAGTGTGCAATGGCTGGAATGGCAGTTGATGGCCCGAAAGTATGCTGAGCACGGATACTTGCTTGAGCGACTGAGCGCAGTTCGGAGTAAACGCACGACTTCCGAAAGATGATGCAAAATCCGTTCACACAACTGCACGAAGGGCAGTCTGAGCATGTTCTCTCCACAAACAAGCCCCGAACGTTCCCGATTCTCGTCGCTAGTCGTCGCCCAAAATCTTGACCTCGCACACGCTTGGCCATGTCATGTCACGTCCCGCGATGTCCCGCGTCGTTTTTTCGCAGCCAAGTTTCATGCCCAGCACTCGAGATCAGTACAGCGGACCCGCAATCGGGCTCGACGTCCGTGCAAGCTCTCACCCCCGAACAAGCTCCTACAATTCCGAAAAACAAAACAAATTTGCTGTCAGGGGGGCCCAACTTGAAGGCTACTTTAGGGTTCTGGGGCCCAGGGTGAGCTCGGGACTCCTCAAGCAGCACGTGTGTCCCGTGAAACGTAGTGCAAATGGAACACCTCAGAATACTAGAGTCGA
Source organism: Symbiodinium natans (assembly GCA_905221605.1). Taxonomy (NCBI): domain Eukaryota; class Dinophyceae; order Suessiales; family Symbiodiniaceae; genus Symbiodinium; species Symbiodinium natans. The sequence goes on along the minus strand of CAJNDS010002573.1, from coordinate 22,050 downwards.
AGTGCCATTGCCACCAAGAATTTCTTTCACGGCATGTGTGTGAGCCCCCAAGATCCACGAAACCTCACGAGTTCTCGCAGCAAAACACCGACCGGAAGCTTGCATAAAATCTTCGGTGAATATGAGCAGCAGCTGGGTGGCATTTTTCGCAGCTAGTTTGTTGTCTGAGCGTCAAAGTTTGTCAGGCTCATTCGCTTGGTTGCTTCTGGGAACTTCTTGGGTGAGCATGGAGCTTACAGTAGTCATGCAGTTCATGCAATCTTAGTCGGTGATTCCTTGGCACATGTTTTTTCTCCGGTTCTGGCTTCTTGCTGTGAGGTGCTGGTACCGAAGCATGCGTGGATTCCGCGCCTTACCTCTGGTGCCGACCCAGTGCTTGCCAAAAGTCTTTGCCTCCCTCTTCAAACACCTTCAAACTATCGAGTGAGATTCACAATGATTCACATCTTCGCAGGCAAATTGCTAGACGTCCACACTGACATAAGTGTTTTTGTTGATGGCATGCACATCATGCACCTTTCTCATGTTACTCTTGATGTTTGGTGCCAGGCTGTTCTTTTTTGTTTTTTATGAGGGGCCCTCAAGTCTGCGCAGAAGAAGAAGAAGTAGAAGAAGACGAAGAAGAAAAAGAAGAGAAAGAGAGCCTCACACTTCCCGGGAGGCGCTGAAGAGGGGCGCACGACACGTGCGGAGGGTTTTCCCTCCACGCCCCAAGGAAAAAGAGAGCCGTGCCATGCCCAGCAGAAGAGAAGAAGAAGAAGAAGAAGAAGAAGAAGAAGAAGAAGAAGAAGAAGAAGAAGAAGAAGAAGAAGAAGAAGAAAAAAGAGAAACATCGAGAGAGCCCCCGACAGAGGTACGCATGCGTAAGGGGCGGAAAGCTCTGCTTTGGGGTGTCCCATCAGTGTAAGTCCATGTAGGTTCCTCATCTTTTCTTTCCGTATCACGCCGACTCCGCGACCATAAGGGCGCGACGCAAACGCGCGGAAGCCCGGCAGAAGAAGAAGAGCCTGACAGGAGGCTCGTTTTTTCTTGGCAGCAGTACGGCAATGGAGGTTGGAGGGTTCGCGGGTGAAGTGTCGGGGGAGCCTAGCCGCACATGGACTCGGAGCGTGCCGGTGAGCGAGGGCTTCAGCCTTCAAACTCTGCAGAAGAAGAAGAAGAAGTAGAAGAATAAGAGGGAGATTTCACAGCCATTTTGGATCCAAGTCTCGAGTTTTGGATCCAAGTCTCGAGGGGTAACACGCCCGCTCTCTCGGGGGTCGTGCCATCTGCACCGCTCCCTTCAAGCTCACACCGCATTCCTTCAATTCAAACCCTGCGAACACCCCAAACAAGGTCTTTCGGGACAGTGGGTGGTTCCGGATCTGGTGGAGTCGAGGTTTGCTTAGTCGCGGCAGGGGGCCTGAAACGAGGGATACAGTGGAGGGGGCTCCTAACATAACAGAGACAGCGCTTTCGTGTCCTAAACCTCAATCCCTTCACTGCAGCTATCGTGGTGACATCGTTTTCCGTTTTTGTCCAGGATTTCATGCGCGCGCTGCCCTTAGATGTTCGAATCGCAGCGATTCGAAATCGCCGCGTTTGGGGAAAGCCCGAATCGCGCGATTGGAAGGGATGTGTAGAAGGGTTGAGAAAGAGGCTTGAAGGGGAGCTTGGGGAAGCTGAATGATTTTCTGGGGTTCGTTAAAAACTCACTCGAGCAGCTCCGCTGCTTCATTTTAATGCTACGCGACCCGCCTCGGCCCGGCCCAGCGCATCCGCGTGAGCATGGTGATTCCGCAGCGCCCAAGTCGCTGGACCCCAAGCAATAAGGGTTGGGTTGAGGGTTGAGGGTTGAGGGTTCCGGGTTTATGGTTTATGGTTTATGGTTTGGGGTTTGGGGTTGAGGGTTAGTTTAGGGCTCAAGGTTCACGCTTTGGGGTTGAGGGTTTTTTTGGGTTTAGGGTTCGGCTTGGAGTGATCGTAGGGTTGAGCCAGGGCCCTTAAGGTTTAAGGCGACTCTTCGGCAGGGGGGGTGGGGGGGGGTTGGGGGGGTGGGGGGGGGGGGGGGGGGTGGGTGCCTCTGGTCCTGGCGAACCGTCCGCTTGCGGACCCCGGTTTCCCAGAGGGGGTACCCATTTGAGGCCAAAAAAAGGGGTCCGAAAAAGGGCTTTGGGTGTGGGGGGAGGATTTGGAGGGGGGTGCCTGTTCTGACAACCTATACACCTCCGGCCCGAGGCCTCGGCGGATTTCCTGACAACTCCATCTGCGCGTGCTCATCTTCTCGGCCTCTCGGAGGGTTTGGTGTCACATGTGTCAGTGGCACTCCGTGACGACGACGATAAATGGACGATGACGACCCTTTACCTAAAACCATGCTTACCCCGAGACGGAATACAGCCAAGAGCGACAACGTCTTGGGGCCAAGTAGGCTTAATGAGTTTTCCCAAGCCTGCAAAATTCATTCAACCCATTTCTCACGAGTGCTGATTGAAAGCAGCACAAGCTGCGATTTGGCATTGGAAACCCGAATCGCGCGATTTGCGTTTCCAACCTTTGAATAAGAGCAATTAAGCAGCGATTCAGGCCTGCGAGTTGAAATCGCAGCGATTTGATTCCGCGATTTCATCTTCTAAGGCGCTGCCACTACGAAGGCCTGATGAGATCGTAGGAAGATGTAGGAAGCCATGGCAAGCCCGGTGGGCGGCACTTCGGAGGCATCCTTGCTCAAGAACAACCATGCCTATGAAGCGGGGTGCTTTAAAAGATCTTTGACAGTTTTAAAAGCGATGCAAGCGCATGAGCAAAAAAAATCGAAGAACCTGAACACCGAGAAGACGAGGGAAATTCTGCACGGGTGGAAAACAGAACCACCTGCAAAGGAGACCACGGCAGGGAACAAACTTCGTTGTTTACAAAGCGGCGGAGAGCGTCAAACAGCATGAGAAAGGGAGAAGCTGCAACCAACCGAGTCTTGACCAAGAAAAGAAACGGACATCGCTGGGGCTCGCCCGGGTGCATGGCAGCGACGAGCAAGCCCTGAAGTCGGGCATATTGCCCGACACCAAACTCTGGAGGGGAAGTGTTCTCAAGAAATGGTCCCGTGATGTCTCGTGCAACAGTTTAGTAAGTTTAGTAGGCTCAACTCGCGGACGCCATTTTTGCACACTTTTTCGTTGAGTCCCTCCCAACCTTCATGCAAGATTTTGAGACTGTCACGAGTTTACATGATTTGTTCATAAAGGTTGCAGAATTGCACATGAAAGCAACAGCACCAGCAACCTTCATCCAGCACCACCTACATGGTCACACTGTTTGAGGTAGACAGATGTCTTCTGGTCATCGTTTTCGCAGCCAATGGGCCAAGCCCACGCCGGTCTCACCAATCACATACAGTTCGCACTTGGGCCGCTGCTGACAGTGTATAGGCTACTCTTTGATGCGCGGTGCTGAACTCGCAGCATGCATGCGCGACCCGACAATGCCACATCGCTGGAACGGAGCATGCAGCCAGTCCTGTGGTAGGCATAGTGAGCTCGTGGTTCGAGGTACCGTTAGGGGCTGTGATAGTTGCAACTTTCGGGGAAGTTGTATGTGGTCAGCATCTCACGTACCAAAAAGAAGCATCTAAGAACCTTGGCCATGTGATGTTGTGCACCGAAATGTGGTGGGAGCCGCGCATTATAGCAACAGAAAAGTGGGCCAGCTGAAATCACGTGGTGTTTAATTACAGTCTACACGCGTCACCCCTAAGACTTCGGTGAGGGTGCGCGGTGCGCGTGAAAGGGTTCGGCAGAAAAAGAAGATGTGCTCCCGTTGTCCTTTGAGTCTCGAGGTGATAAGACTAGGTCTGGGAGTGTTCAGTGGAGTGTTCATTCGCCGCTTACTCCAATCACCAAGAACAATGGAACAAAGGGAAGTGCCGTCATGAGCATGCAAGTCAATATGCGTTGATATTGACATTGCTTCTTTTGCTGCAAGTGTGGGAATGTCATGGCATATCCCTGCTCGACTTGGGGTTGAGTGGCGCACTATGGCACACTATGGCGCACTACAAAGCTTCAAATGAAGGCACAATGTGAGGCATAACGAATAAAGAAGGTTCACAAGATGGCCAAAGGCCGCAGCCTCCAAAGTTCGCTGAGTGTTTGCATGGCTTGCAATGGGCTTTTGCAAGGTACTGGAGCTATTTTCTCGTCGTCGTCCTTTGGTCTTTTCTGGGGACGGTCACCATCGGCCTCATTACATGCCTCGCTCTTGGAGGTTTATGACTATGGTATACTACGCCAGTACTGTAGTATACTGCAGTTCAGTATGCGCCGCAGCCAATACACCTCAGGTGCCGTGGCTATGATCATCGTCGGAGGGAAGACTACGTAGCAGGCAACCGCTAGGTTCAACCGATCTTATGCTGCAGCCTGTACTATAGCAATGTGACAAAAGTCCCTGGCTGCGTGAGCTCCTAGATAGTCGGGGTTGACTGGGTGCGCATCATGGCTGTGCCAACTGCATACCAAGTCTGCATCGATAGATTGGCAATTGATTTCCAGAACATCTGAACAAGCTCAGCCACAGAGTTGTAGATTTGAGTGCTGTTGCGAGTAAAGGCCCAGCAAGGGCCCCAAGTTGCTGGATGTACGAGCCTGGCTGTCAAATCACAGAAACATTTTCAAAAGAACGTTACTAGGTCAGCAATCGCACCGACGCTAGGCCCGACGCTATGCCCACCCGTGCAATCTCGCACAGATTGCCCTAAGTTGTTGCATGACTCCCGGCCGCTTAAAAGGCATGGTGAGTTGTGTGCCTCTGCTTGCGTTGGTGTTGCCTGCTCTGGCATCGCATCAATCTTATGATGAGGCACTCATCCAACCTTACTCGGGATATTGTGCGCAGCCACCCCTGGCACAGCAGGAAGCCATCGTAGGTCCCCCTGCGGATGAAGTCCTGAAGTATGAAGGACTGCGTTTGGTGGGTGTTCAGATAATATTCCGACATGGAGCCAGAGATTTGTCGTCGGACAAGCCCTGCTTTTCAAACATGGCACCGGCCAAGAACTGCTCCGTGCAGCGCATGGTCTCGTTCAAAGTGGGCAACGGCGAGACAGAACAAACGGTGCCGTTGCTGCGACAGGTTTTGGATGCATATCCATCCATGGAGAAGAACATGCCGGGGTCTGGCTACATTTCCCAGATCTCCGGCTGTGGTAAAGGTGTGCTATTGAACGATGCTGTCCCGCAAACCATGGCGCTTGCTGACTCGATCGAACAAAAGTATTTCGGCTCCCTGCCGTCGGTGCCAACTCTTGAGACAACTCGAATGTACTCCACGGGAAAGGAGCGCACCCAAGCGACACTCTTCCTTCTACAAAACCACCTCTTCAAGAACGACTCCACTCGAAATGTTCGAACTCGGACACATTCCTTTTACTCACGGCCTGTCTCGAGTGATCCCTGGGACTTGAACCAGCACTGTCCTCGTGTTGGCCACATGCGTCATGCGAGACACTTCAAGACTGATCCGCAGCTCATTCAAAGTCGGTTTCCGTCTTTCGCCCGCAAATGGACGAACGTTACAGGAACTCAGTTTCAGGCGAGCTTCAAGGATTGCTTGCTAGTTGCACAGTGTTCTAAGCAAGAGGCACTACGCGCACCTGAGGGTTTGCAGCCAGATTCGGAGTTGTTCAAGGAGGCTTTAACGATCTCACTGAAGCTCTTTCAGGAGCATTATTCGAAAGACCCGGAGACAGTGAAGAAGATGCAGCTCCTGGCAGCTCCGGCACTGATGGAACTCGACCAAGTCATGCAACAGCAAGCACAGAACGCCCGGAACGTCCCAAATATCTCCTCTACAGACCATACGCCTCTCGCCTTGTGGGCCACTCACGACACGACCATCTTGGTTATGCTTGTGGCCTTGGGTCTGTGGGATGGACAGTGGCCTCCATACACAGATGTCTTGGTATTGGAAGTGTACGAAACATCAGACGGGCGTGGTGCACTTTTTCGGTTGCTGCATCGCTCTACTGTTTTGCAACTGCCGTGGTGCAGACCTGAAAGCACGCAGATTCCAGGGCTCTGCTCCGTGACTTCTTTCCTGCCTGCAGCAATACAACGTTTTCGAGATCTGAAGGTCTATCGCCAAGTCTGCAGCACAACCGAAGCGCTAGTGCCTGACGCCACGGAGCAGGATGCTGCATTGGCATGGCCTGGTGCCTCAGCAGCTTCAGCAGCTTTCTTGACCTTGTGGTCAGGCTTGTTTTGTGCAGCTGGCTGGAAAATCCGCGGAGTCCTGCAGAGCAAGCCAGAACAGGCACATCATCCATTGTGCGATGTAGAAGTGGCAGCAGAGTACAGAGCAATGTCGCACGACATCATGTGACAGCATTCTCACGTCATGATCCATGGGCCATCGGCGGTTGACGGATCAATGTTCTTAGATTCTTGGATGAACTGAATGCCTGAGGCGGTTCTGAAGACTGGAAGGGAAGCAGCCTTTCAAGATTTATGCGCTACGTGCATGATCGCCCTTTCGGAAATAGATTCTGTTGCGCCGCTTTCTCCACCGCAGTCTCGCTGTTTTGGAATATTGCTCTGTGGACATTGCAGTGACTGTCATTGCAGTCGCAGGTGTCTGAGTAGGCGAGCTGTACAGTTCTGGCAAGATCCAGCAATGATCTTACCCTACTTTAGTTGTACTGTACTGCCTTGCCAACTGACAGTCATATCCGTCACGTGTTATAGCGCCACCGCCAATCAATGCCCAATAGGGCCCATATCGGGTAAATGGTGTAACAGGAAGCATGGGGAACCACTTGCAGAAGCAGGAGTCTGTAACAGTTTATGGTGTAGATTTTCCACGGTCTTCTTGAAGCATGCAATCAGACTGCTTTCCGCCATCACCACTTCCAACAGAAATTTGGTAGATGGGCACAGTGCCATACAATGCCGATCCCAGCAACAGTCCAGCAACACCCGACACTCGTGACGAAGTCGTGAACGCGCTCTACCGCACGTGTGCGTGTGGAAATGTAGCAAGTTTCGTGTGGCACTGACAGGCAAGCCTGGCATAGTGACGTACGTAGTGGCCAGTTCCTCAACACGTCGTGACAGCAACTGACCGCATTAAAATCGCATTCAGTTCTGCCGTGTAAAACGTCCACCGCGGAGGTCAAGTCAAAACCGGTGCCTGTGGCAAGTCTCGAGAAATCTTCCGCACACAGCCGTTTGAGCAATGCCCGGCTGTTAGCATTGGGTTCAAGTGTGTAGACTGTATAGGGGCAGCAGCCGAGACAAGCCATAGCAGCTATGGTGGCTCCAGGTCAAATCAGCGTGGACAGTGAAGAAGGCATCTACAGCGTCCCCGAGAGCGCTGCTCCTCCGACTCCTGATAGTGGCTGGACATCCCCCAAGCAGCCAGTCACATCAGTCAATTGCCGGGTGAGGGCCTTGATCAAGAATCGGCCTGTCGTGTGGCCTCCGCTCAACAAGAATGCAGTCTCCCGCTTACAGGACCATCAGCTGCCAGGAGATGACTTCATATCACTCCGCTTTAAAGCCAAAGCAAATTTCCGACCTCTGATCTTCCTCCCACCAATTCTGCTAGCATTCCTCTCTGATTCAGCTGTGCTTTGTTACGAGACGAAAGCCATCCTGGAAGATGGAAAGCCTGCATGTTTGTGGGGCAAGCCAGCTGAAGATGTGTTTACGAAACGCTCGTACTGCCCAGCAATCGCCGGATTCAGCCCGGTGTATTGGAGTCTGGGATGGTATGTTTTCTTTTTGCTTATGGTTGGGATTTGCCACATATGTGGGTTATACATCAGGAAGCAGCGAAAGTCAATACCCTCTTCTCCGGATCCACAGTCGGAGGAGGATTTGGGGCCACAGTCCTGCGTTTGCTATTTCCTGGATTGTGGACGAGCTGGGTATACTGACCAGCATTTGCGGATGTGGTTTGGCTGCATCACGCTGGCTTTTGTAAACTCGATTTGCATAAGGTTTGTGGCAGCTCCGGAAGGAGACAACCACCTCAATGCCTGCATCCGCTATGGCGATTGGACAGGTCACTGGGACTACTGCCAGCCAGGAGTCAAGCCACGGAATCCAGTGAGAGAGAGGGAGGGGGGCTACACCGGGAAGCAGAAGCAACACCATGGCCACATTCTGCAAGCAGGGCAACAGGCAACAACAAAGAACACACGTTCAACAACACGGACGGAGTCTGTGGCACACCATGTCCATACAAATTTTGCGCGATGTTTTCACTGGGCAGGTCCGGTGGTCTGTGAGTCGTTGATTTTGCATAATGTGGGCCGTTTCTAATGTTGAATTTACCTAGGGGTTCGGGCAGGAATCCTGCGGTCGCCCGGTTGCCACTTGGCAACCATATGCCGGCATGCGTTCTTCAGACCATTTCGTCGTGGCAACCCAATAAAATTACAAATGCTTTGAGCCACAGAGATGTGTCATGCCCTGAGCCATGTGCTGGATGTGCTGCTTCGACATCGCCAGCCAGAGCTGCGGATGCCAAAACCAGCACTAAAAAGGGGGCGAATGGAACAGGCTAAAACAAGAAGGGGCCAGCAACAATTCAAAACGGGGGTGTAGCAAAACTTCCTCTTGGTGGCATGTTGTTCGGCATGAGGTTTACTGACGTGCAAGGTTTGAAAAGCAGGGGGGGTAGGTTGGGGGGCGAGGGCAGCTTCCCCCTCGTTTGAAAACACAATGCTCGCATGACGGGCTTGACAGGATTCAAATGATTTTCACACAGCTTAAGGGGCCACATAAGGGAATTCGCGCATTTCTGTTCCGTATTGTCTCGCCCTTGCCCGAAAAGCAGCGGGTTGCCTGGGCAAGGATGACAAGCAACAAACCAGAGTTCTGTTGTGAAATGATGCCTGTAGCCCTGCACTGGCTGCGGCCCAGGATTTCTGTCGGCATAGGGGCTGTCGTTGAGCGGTCAGAAACGCAAACGAAAATGTAACCAAAACGAGAATGCTACGTCGCAAAAGCTGGATTCGTGAGACAGGGTCCATTAGCTAGGTTAGAGCCATGTCCCTGCCAGCGAAGGCGCTGCAGCGGGTGCTGAAACTTGCATGGCAGGATCTGTTGGATATGGAATTAGTAAGCAAGGTTTTCCTGGCGAGGCGAAGTTTGCCAAAAACCCAAAAAACACCGATAAGCATCGCAATGATTAGTAGTGGCGGTAGCATATGTACGAAAAACAGGAACGCTGCGGCGGCCTGCGTTCTGCAGTCCGCTCGACCATTTCTTTCGATTGTTTTAGTTTCGTTCGTGACTCGAGCATGTAAGTCTAAGCCCTTGAACCCATTTTCTGCACCCAAAGCGCGGAACTGCTTGTAATGGCAAAGCCATAACAAAATATCATGCCTCAGGGGCAAAGGTTAACTGTTATAAGAATTCTCGTTGCGACGCGCATCAAAAACCTTAATCCCCGATGCTTCCAAACAGTTCTATCGAGTTAGAGTTATGTGCATGTTGCGAGTGATTTCCTTCGCCTGTCCAAAGTATAAAGACTGACACAGAGATTTGCGCTTCTTATCTCTTCTAAAAAACCGATGCAAGCCCATAGGGTACCACCTCCTATCTCTTGTCAGGGTTTACTTCAGAGCTTGCAAGTCAATCGCGCACTTCCTCCAAAGCAAACTCATTGAAAAAAAAAATAACGTACTTTCTTATGGACACCCTGCATGTCAAACATCCACCGAATATCCACATTAACCAATGGCACCTTTGGAAGGCTTGGGTTCAAGACCTTGAAATTCTGGGTCTAGTTCTGGGTCTAGAGGAGAAGGTGAAAGTTCTCTAAGGAATATGTGCTGTTGTGGGTGTTTAGACAGACCCGACCAAAGAAAATCTGCATGCGCTAACTGTTTGATGTTCCTAGGGACATTGAGTATTCCTGATTCCCGGCTGCCGCTCTGGTTTCTCGAAAAATTTCGAGATAGAAACTCGAAGAACAATCGTAGGTTTATTTAAAAACCGTAGGCAGCCAGGGTGTGCCAATGGGAATAGAATCGCGGTAAGAACAACAGTAGCTATAATAGCAGTAGTAGTAGCGATTGAAAGTGTCATTGGCATCGTATACATTAAGGAGTAGTATTTCTATCAATAGCAAAAGTAATGGTAGTCGTGACGCGGGGCCACGATTTGCAAACACAATGCTCGCAAGACGGGCTTGAGCTTTCCGATTGGGCCGAGTTGTTTTGCAAGTAAAGCAAAATATGCCTAAGTCTACATCGATGTTATGGCTGCGCGTGTATGTTTGAACATGTTGAACGTGTATGGTGCAGGGATGGGGGCGACACATATTTGCAAGGGTCGTTGGGTTGGACATCCGACATGACGTATGCAAGGTCTACAGCAAGCTCCAACATGTCTAGCAGATGTTTCTGCCAGGGATGCTGCCCTATTCCATTGCCATCGCGGCATTTCACAGTATCTCACAGTGCCACAGTTCGCCTCCTGCCCTTGTACGCGCACGGAGGTACTAGGGAAGCGGAAGCTTCCAAGCAAAGATCGTAAGCATGGTCAAGCTTCGATGATTTAGGATCCTCAGCTTTCGACTTGCTGTTCCACTTGAAGGGGTGGACGACGCGCGTGAACGGGGGGGGGAGAGTGCTCAGCCTGAAGAAGAGATGGACAGTCGTCTTTCACTTTGTTTCGTTTTGGTGCAGCACGGTTCATTTGTGACTGGCTGTAGTTCTTTGCTGTGCCTTCCGGGGTCATAGCAAGCAACTATCAAATGCTGAAGCTTTTCGCAAGCCACAAGATGAAAGTAAAGTTCACTAAGTTTTTTCGAAATATGCACAGTTCTGACAATTCCATTTGTCTTATTTCTTTTCTGAGGGTGCCTCTTTACCGCGCCAGCGGCTCAGTAGGGTATCCGTCAATGTGAGAAGTGCGTGAGCAAAGCCCAAGAAAAAAGGCGACGACGAACCAGCAAAAGCCAAGCAAACAAGCAAAACCACCACGCAGAAGACTGTTAGCGATGAAACAAAACTACCTGTTGGCCACTCTCAATACATCTCTTCAATGAATCATGAAGGAACTCCGTTTATCTTCCTTTGAAGCGATTGAAAAAGGCAACTTTGAATCTTGCAATAGCCTGCCTCATTTAACTACAGCTGCTGTTATGGAAACTGTTCTGTGCATCGAAAGAACGCATGGGTTGCAATGAAGGAAGTGAGCAGATTTGGCCAGCAAGGTAACTAAGAACGAGGCGTCAGTTTTCCCGATGAGCAAATCCCGGAGCCCACGAAGGAAGGGAGAGGGTGCATTTCATGTATCCAAATTTGCCCTGTCAGGAGGACTCCTCGAGCCAAGCTGGACCGTGGTTTTGCTGGCAGTGTTCCTTTGCGTTTCTGCTGCTATCATTGACCAAGGTGCCTCTCTGGCACCTGCGCAATCGCAGAACAATGTTTATTGGATCTTGTTGGCTTCACAACGTAAAGCAGCACCGGTTATTCCTGTACCTCATCTCTCTGAGCACGTTGAAGTTTGAAGTTTGGACTAGGCACCATCTCCTGGGATACCATGAACGGAGACAAGTCAGGGGACAGCTGCAACAGCCAGGACACGACGAGAGAAGTGCAAATTTGCTTGCTTTGTTTTTGTTGCCACTCTTCAGAAACCAGTGGGCTGCTGCCTCGTCAGGACAAGACTCTCAGCTTCAAGAATCTGAGTATGGTACAGGCAGCAGCTGTGAAGCTGAAAGCCCTGGTTCGGAAGCAGATGCACATGTAGCGCGGCTACAAGAAGGTCTAGGGTTGTCGTCAAGAATTCCGTAGCTGAAATATTGGGGTCCTTTTATTTACCACCATCATAGTTCTTTGACCCCAAACGTTAGCAGTCACATAATTGGTTCTTTTCGCACAGACGAGCATCCGTCGATGGAGTCGCCGCTTTCGTTTTGCGGAGCAGGGCTCGTCAGCTCAGGACACAGATCAGGAGGCATGCTCCACAAGTTGACCCCGACTCGCTGGAGCAGCTGGAGGACTACTTCGAAACGGATTTGACAAAGATTTTCGATGCATTGGACTTCCAGCATGTGCCTGTGAAGCAAAGGTTGTGTCAAGCATTGTCAAGGACATAAGACATGTTTCAAGTGCGGCAGCTGCTTCACTTCGCACACAACATCACAGTAACATACGCAATCTACATCACCTACCTTGAGGTGCTGGCAAAGAAACAGACATCTTCTTCGGAAAGCACTACAATCCTGGAGCTGTGTGGGCCAGATGCATTGATGCGAGCACAGGCAAATCTGCGCCTGCGGATGTCCGGCTGCGCAAATCACGATGCATGGGTGGAGCACATCCGGCGGTTTGACCAGGTGGAGGATGCAGTGAGAAAGTGGAGCAACCATCCTGAGGAGGTGAAGATCAGTGAACTCTATAAATTTTGCCCCGTTCTGACAAACCTGCGCTCTCAAGGCTTCTTCGGCCGATCGCTGACCCAGTACTACCGGGACTACCGAGATAAGGGGCATGGCTCCTCACCAAAGCGAACATGTCTGACTGGATGTGGCGTCTACACAGTAGTTGGATTCTTGGTGGGCCTGATTGGTTTCTACATCTTCTGCTTCCTTGCTCCCCAAGGGGATTCCTACGCTTGGTTTTACTACGTGGTGGATCGTGACGGGTTCCGTGACTCAAGCATATACAGCAGAACATAGCAGGAACACAACATACACCTGCAGGCTCATTCATGAATCTACTGTGTTGTGCTGAGCTTGTTGGTGCACCTTTCTTTTAAGATTTGCATCGTCATCGCAGTCTGGGTGCAAACGCCATACTTGCCCCCGCAAGGTTTGTGGAAGCGAGGTGCCAGGAAACCCAGGCATCTTTCTCCGGCAACAGTACCAGTCCATGGTGCTGTACTCAGTCAGTTGCATGGAATTCACTCATGATTGCACTTCGGTACATGTTTCTTTCAACGCTGCAGCTGTACTACAGCTGTCTTTTGCTCTCCGGTTCAAGGTGCGAGGCACACAAGTACTTGCTCATGTCGCGCACCACCCTTTGGGTTTCGCATGCTGCCATGCTCAATGTGAAGCACAACTGGATGGGCGTGGTCCTTTGCGCTGTTTCGAAGGCCTTGGTCATGGCGAGTCTCGACCTGCTTCTGGCAACTTACGTTTCGCATTTTATCAGTACACAGAGTGGAAGAGCGGAAGACTGTGACGCACGCACCTGCGCTTGGAGTACGTGAGCTCAGACCTTAGCGATGCCGTATTCAGAGTCCACTTTGTTTGTGCCCAGGATGCTGTCCAGCCTCTTTGCGATTACCCTCTCTAAGACGGTCTCTGGCCTCAAGCAAGCCATGCACCCCATGCAGATTTTAGATACGATCCTGGCGTGGTGGGCCAACACGGACCAGATCTCCACATGCCACCTACATGTCTGGAAATTGGCCAGGGATTCCATCCTCCACACAGATGTGAAAAACATCCTAGACCGCTACGAAAATGTGGTGTTGGCCTATCTGGCAGTCTCCTGCTGGCTAGTAACCGATTCAGCTGTTCAGGTAGCTATCCTCAACAATGCGCCGAACATGATGGCCATCTATGCTCTGGTTGTGGTGAGTGCTTCAACTTTGCTTTGCGTGTACACGGCCGGCAAGGTGCATTATTGCCAGGTCAAGCACATCCAAACGCTGAAGCGCTTGAAGGAGGCAACGTACCTACATGGCACGCAGCCGGACATGGAGCATCAGCGGCAACTGCTGGACGAGATGATCTCAAGGATGAGCAGCGGAGGCGATTATCAAACCAAGCTTCTCTACATGCCTTTGAACCCAACCTTTCAGAAGACCATACTTGCGTACTTCATCACGGCCGCCGGTTCAGTTGTAGCTCGACTCATCTCCGGACGGTTCAACAACAGCGGAGCCGACAATGCGATTTCTGCGCTGGACACGTCTCACCCAGGCACCTAGATTCTTAGATGGGAGGTCAACTGACAGTCCACCAAGACTGCCCTAACATGCCGCCAAGATCATATGCTTGCGGCTGGTTGTGCTAACTACTCCTGAAGGTTCTAAGTCACATCAAGTCACATATCACTGGGCTGTGATGACTGTTCAGGTGCCAAGTGTCAGTGCCCAAAGGCTTGCCCTTCAGGGGTTGCCTTGAGGGACTTTCTTTGTCACCGTCTCACCTGGAGCCTACCTGGAGCCTCAACCACAGCAGGCACAACATATAATGTAGGGTCTGACAGTCTGACATGTCTTTGTGTACAGTTAATTCTGAGAGATGCTTGAGGCTGCATAGGGTTTAGGGATCAGGGCAATATCATGTCTGCCGGCGACCCTCTAAGAACCCAGCACTGCACTGAATTTGCTGTGTAGCTACGACAGCAATTCTCAGTCACTCATATGTTCGCAGCTTATGATCATGGTTGTCACGAAGGGCAGTATGAATGCTGAGCGTTGAAGCGCTTTTAGATGGATCCGAACCGCTTCAGGTTGAAGCAGGTGCATGCGTGCTGCTGTCTCGATGGAGTTTGCCTCTTAATCATATTGCTTCCAAGCGGCGCTTGTGGGGATTCTACACTTATGCAAGGGTCTTTCTACTGTCGCTGTGCCGATGCAAAGATATTTTGGTACTGTATCTCTATTCCAGAGACAGCAATGTGGAAGGGGGTGAGTGGGTTGGAGTTGCAGCATACTGTGGGGCTCTCAGGCCTGGATATCCTGCTTCAGGTCGTGCTTCAGGACTACGTCTGGTTTTTACATCTGTCAGATGTTATACCCCCAAACTCCAAATTCCCAACCCTAAACCTAGCATCCAAGCTGAAAGCAGGAAAGAAGTGTCGAGTTGCGTATTTGTCAAGCAGGGGCAGCGCTCATCTGGTTCATCTTCACGTAAACACAAACCCACAGCCACAGGAAGACGCCACTGTCACTAGTCCCAAGAAAATATGTCCGAGGTTACAACTGTTTGCTGCTTGTTGTTTTTCCATCGTAGCGGTCCAGCCTGAACAGGTACAACATACACCGAATGTTTTTTTTCATACTCTTTTCAGCTCTCAACATGGGTACTTGTATGTGTCAATGTTATGAAGCAATTCTTGGTAGTAGCGAGTAGCGGGGTATACTGGGGGGATCCGCGATTTTGAGACAAAACCCTTGTGTTTCCTGATGCAAGCGGCCCGTCCTGGCCATGAGATCCTGCCGCCGAGGCACGAGTTTGCGGGATGCCTCTGCAGATTAAAGGTTCTCCGCAGAAGCATAGTGCAAGCAGATCTGTTCCGGGTCTGTCGCTGCAGAATCTTGGGTTAGGAACCGCGACTGCTGCCATTATTATGTCCAGGATTCAGTTTGTTGATTGACGGGGGGTGGGGGGTGGGGGGGGCTTATATTTGAGCTTCACGATGTGAATTTGTAAATGGCGCGGGGTTTTAAAATTCACACCAACATAAAAGGCCATGATCAATACAAATCAGTAAAGTGAGAGGTATACATTCACAAGGTCAAAAACAAGAGTACAAGTGATAGCAACAATATGCACATTGATGATAGCACCAGTCAAGCATCGACCACGACCAATGTTGAACAGATCCTTGCAAGTACAAAGGGGTATTGTTATTGTCGGCCACACCATTCTCACAGCATTGTTTGCTATACTACTATGGATGCTATATGATTACTGACGATCACTAGGACCGTCAGGTTGTGGCCCCGAACCAGCAAATCCTGAAGGTCTAGGATCCGGGGAAGAGGTCGTGGGCGAAGCCTGAAAATGCAGATCCAAAGCCATGCTTATCTTCTCTGCATCGTTCAAAGCTGGTTCAAAGGACAGACGATGGCATGGCAGGAAGTCGATCAAGAAACCCTTTTTCTCACAGCACAAAGTGTTGTCTGTGAGCTGTCATGCTTATTGTTTGTAAACCCCTGTACACGTATTCGGGCCATTGCTTCAGATATCGGCACGGTCACGCTTGACAACAGGAGGGCTGGGAGTCAACACTCCTCCTTGACTGCTACCTGTTGGCCTGCAGTCACATCCAGGGCAGGTATCGTGAGGTCGGTACTCTGTAGCAACCCTGGTGCAATGGGCCTCTCCACGAAACATCTGACATGCATACTGCCATAGTGCCTGGAGCCCAATAGATCAGTGCCCTCGCCGTTTTCCAACCCATGCAGAAGCCTGATCCTTCGTCCGTACATTGTCCCATGACAAAAGCCTTCGACCCTTCAAGTTCTGTCTTCTCAAAATTCACATGATATACTTGAGCTGTCTCACAGTCGGCAGACTCTGGTGGGATCTGTCTGTTGGGCAGACGAGCTTGGCCGCCAACCTTGCTGCCAAGTTCTCCTTCAAGCCACTCAGAGCCAGATTTTCCGGCCTGAGGCCCTCCCTTCAACTCCTCCATCCGAAAGAGCATCAACACATCGCAGCAGACCCTCCCCCTTGTCATCTGTCCAGGTCTCAAAAAGACGCCACACTCACCCCACCCGGTGAGACCAACATAACCTCTGGTCGAGGTCTAGCTTCTCGGGGTGTCAAAGAACTCTCTCCCATAGCTGTTGCCGCATCTTGCACCCACGCGACAGGACGTGGGCAAGGCTCCTCATCCCGAAAACCAGAAAAGCTGCGACAATCTCGGCGGTCCAAGCCTCACGCGTGGGCTTTTGCTGGGCCTCAAAGGCCCTATCCACTTCGTCCTCTGCTGCCAGCTTATCCAGTTCACAGATTCTTTCCAACCTTTTCGCTCGCCCACACGCTTGTTTGACAGCCCATTTCGCCATTTCCCATATCGCGATTCCAGCAATACATACCAGAGTACAAAGCAACAGAAACTCATCTGCACCTGTCCTAGGCTAAGGTTCTTTTGAGCCCTCCGCTCCTGGCACATCCTTCAGCAGTTCAAGAAAACACATCACGTAGACGAGCTTCAGCAAACCAGCCTTTAAAGCTTCTTGAGGTAGGTGGTCAAACCAAAGACATTCTGTGCGTCATAACCTCCTCCTTAGCAATCAAGTTCTTCAAGCTCCCGAAGTAGCGTCATGACCCTTCGCTCCAGCCGTTCTCGCTTTTGATCCTTGAGCTCCTCAGGTAGCCGCGCCTCCAAACCCAACCTCATGATGGGGGACGACTCCACATACTCCACATAGGTTGTACGAGCAAGCTCCAAGCAAGCTGAAAACCACAAGGCTGCCTTGTCCGACAGACTTCCAATGACCTGCTCCGCCTCATACAACCAATCTGCGAACTCCACTGATCTCCACTGCAGCATGTGCCCCGCCGACTTCAGGCATCAACGGAATCTCCACGCCAGTTTTGACATCGAAGCCCGGCTTGGCGTGCTTCTCCAGGAACCTCACCTTGCGAAGCCCCCAAAACACCCTCCAGGATCCAAGCGACCTTCCCGTTGAGCATCGTCAACGCGTTCTTCCTGCTCCAACCCAGGTGGTTTGCGCTCAGATACCCGTCCTCCTTGATAATGATGTCCAACTTCACCTGGTGCATCAGATTCACGCCAGCCTTCGCCTCCCGGATTGCCTCGCGGTTCGATGTCATCAGGGACCAGGTCCAGGTAATACCTCTGAGAGCGCAGCGCGTCCCCCACACCAGGGGCCAAAAGTCGCCTCCCACCCCGCCCAGTGAGCTGACGAAGAACCCCACTTGATGCACTGTCTGCGTCCTTGGCCTCGATGCCCACTCCGACATAGATTGAGCAACACGAGGGAGAATGAGAGCACCACCCTGTTCCGAACTCACTGGTGGTGCTCTAGCCACCTGCTCCATCACAGGTGCCGCAATCCTTCTGCGCAAAGCTTGTCCCATTCTTGTCCAAACACCGGTCAGTCACTCCTTGAACTTTCATCTCCTTCACGAACAACTTCTTCCCTTACCATGGCATGAAAACTCACAGTTTGCTGGCCCTCTCCTGACGCTGCAGCTCCCGCCGAAGTGGTGGTCAAGAACCTCATAGATCTTGAAGGCTGGGGCACTGCCGGAGGGGACTGCTGCTGCTGCTGCTGCCGCCGTGAGTCATGCTGCGGACTGCGCAGGCGCGTACTTCTGTGGCTTGGCACATTTCCGGATCCGCGCAATGTCGCGCGTCAAATTCTTGAATTGGATGTTTGACATGTGGACGTTCTGTTCTGTTACAGCTGCTATTCCCCTGAGAAGGGCAGCATTTCTGCATCTTTAGGCTGGAAAAGGTGTCGGTGCAAAAACGCTTTTTTTTGGACTTCGCCCGCAGATTTCTGATGAAAGACTCAGGAAAGGCTGTTGACAGCGTTCCAACCCCCCGTTCTTTTTTAAGTTCTCCCATGCTTGCGCCCGTCCCTCCCTGCTTGTTCAAGTCGTGCAAGCTTGCTTCAAAGCACACGTACATGTTATATGTCTGAAAACCATGATACCAGCATTGTGTGTGTGTGTGCACATGGGGGCGGCTGCGCCCCACACGCCCCCCCAACCCTCCCCGCATCTTTTAAGTCGTGCAAGCTTGCTTCAAAGCACACGTATGTGTCGAAAAACCATGATGCCAGCATTTTACATGCAAATGGGGGGGGGGGGGGGGTGGGGCTCCTCCCCCCCCCCCACCCCCCCGCGTTTTTAAGTCGTGCAGGCTTGCTTCAAAGCACACGTATATGTTGATAAACCATGATTCCAGCATTGTGTGTGCAAATGGGAAGGTGGCATTTTTAAGTCGTGCAAGCTTGCTTCAAAGCATACGCGTCTTTTCTCATTCATGCCCCGAAGAGCCAAGAGCCCTGAAAATCTACTCCCTAAACCTCAACGATTAAACCTCAACGATTAAACCCGAAATCTATAGATAACATTGTCTCTGAAAGGAATGCTCCTGCGCAAACCAGCCCTCCTGCGCGTATTCTTACTAGCCTTTGTGATTTTATTTTTGAACATTATTTCGACCAACTATTGTCCGTACTTACAAGGATTGTTTGGTACGTTGTTTTTCTTTTAGGAAAACCAATTCAATTTGCGATTTTTAGCCTTTCAATTGCACGAGCCTGAACCCTAGGCCCAAAAAGGGGCCCCACTCCTTGACACGTGAAGCTGAAAGGGACCTAAACTTTCACATCCCAGGCCGCGTCCCAATTAAAGGGCACCGCTTTGCCACGCCGGCGATGCTGGCCACATTGATCAGCCGGAAGTTGGGCCATGTGGCCTGCCGCGTTTTGTCCAGGTTCAAGGATCGAGGGAAGGCAGTATCTACATAAGTGTGAAGATGTCCTCCTCCGAGGAAGCCGGGCTGTGGGTTCAGGAGTTTGGGGTTCGATTCGGGTGGAGGCTTCAGGGACTGATCCCCTCCCTCCTATCGACCCCCCCCCATCGGTCCTTGTAAAGCACGGTTGGTTGCTTGTTGAAAAAATGTTCATTATACAGGCGTGGGGTTGCCCGTAGAATCAGAAGCCCAAACCTGCGTCCATTTTGGTTCAACCTTCCTTTCATTGATTCAAGGTGCTTTCCCAGCAAAATTCGGAGTCCAGGTTTTGGGGCGGGCGTGTACTGGACCCTTTAAAACATTGCCTTATAGGCGAGGGGGGGGGTCTGCACCACCACCACCACCACCACTACCACCACTACCACCACTACCACCACTACCATTCTCGGCATCATCATACAATGGATGTTAGTACTATTAGCAGCAGAATTAACAGGTTGATAAGAATTATCGCCGCTATAAGCACGAGCAACACTTTCAAGCTGCGCTGATCACCACAATCACTCGTATCATCATCGTCGGGGCAACCATCATGAGCATCACAGCTCCCATTGCCGCTGCTATTATCACCATTGTTTGTGTTAGCAGTATCACGGTTAGCATCATCATCATCATAATCATCATCGCCATTTAATCATTGAATCACGTTTCGTAACGTTTTAATGAGCATCACAGTTTGCTGTGTTTGCTACCATTGCAGTCAGTATTATTATGACCGTCATCCATATGATCATTATCATCAGTACGATCGTGATCCGGTTATCATCATGATCACCCGGCTCAGCACTAGCTTCGTAGGGATACATTGTTCTGCAAGATTTCTGCGACAATTCTCTGGTGATGAACGCTCCAGGGAGACACTGCGGCAGTCTCGTGGTCCTTTGAGGAATGTCCTGGGGTGGGCAGCCAAGGGCCAAGGATAATCTGCTGGGTTCTTTAGGGGTGGCGCTCCACGGATCATTTGCGAGAAGTTCTGGAGCGAGCACTCGAGGGATGCTCTGAGGAGAATTGCTGAGTCAAAATCCAATAGCTGTACCAAGGGTGAGAAAACATGAACACTTACCACACGAAAGAACAACAGCTAAACATGACCGCAACAAGTCGTACTGGGATGGTCGATGATACTGGACGCAACAGCTGAAGGAGGCCTCTACACATGTGAAAAAGGAAAGATGTCACGAGAGTCCAGCCCTGGAGGACCCGCAGTACCCATAGAGTCGCAGACAATCCTGCAGAGCAACCCTGCAGCGCAACGGATCTTCAACACCACCCTTTTTTCAGAATTCCGCAATGGCAAAGAAACCAATTGCCTACTACACTTGCGATTTATTGGCATATCAGGGAATCGAACCTAAATCCATACAATATCCGGTTAATGACCCCTGACCCGATAACCTCCTTCATTCGTTCACTATGAATAAGGGGCAAGTTCAAGAAGGATCCCTGTTGTGAGACATTTGAGACACTGCCAGGTTGGCGCTGACATTCTGGCGAGCTGGCTCAGCTTTGGATGTGCCATCCAGTCTCTCCGCCCAGAGGCATCGTCATCTGCACCTGCCAACACTGCCTTGGAGAATTTTGTGAAAGTGAGATCTGTACGAATAAGGCCTGAATATGCCTGAATAAAGGCTTTATAGGCAGATCATTCCGGCTTCTTGTCGCCCAGGAGGGTCGTTTGGAACGATGTAGCATTTGTCCCTAAGAAGCTGGGCTTAAAGAGGACGCGGCTGTCCTGCACTGCAAAAAAGCCGCGCCGGCAAAGGCTTGTTAAGGTCGGCCGGCATTTCTATCAACGAATCAAAAACGTTTCGTTCAAAGAGTCAAGAGGTTTGCCCAGACTCAAGGAAACGGAAGTAGGTTTGAAGTGCCCAATCAGTAAATATTCGTCGCCGGCAAAAGGGCTCCCAAAATCTTCAGGTGTGCACCCTAAACCCTTTAACCGCAAGCCTCCTTGGGGACACAAAATCAGGTTAAGTCCCGTGCTCCCACTGAAAAACAGGTACTTAACTGTTCAGACCAGACGCTGCATCCAAGTGTCAAAAAAGCCCAGCCGTGATGGCCGGTGCCCCTCTTTGCATTCTTGCAGATGCCTCCAGTTTCGCATCACGTTCACCTCAAAGACGAATGTAAATATAAATGTGGCACCGACAGCCTTGCCCATTCAAAGAGGACTGACCGAGACCTGAGATTCAGTTCCTTGTGAGGGGCTTTACCAAAAGATGCGATAAGGCAATCATAGGCAAAATTTATATGGCAAAGAAGCAGCTCCAGCAAAGGCGTATGAAGTTCGGCTGGCATGTCTATCAAAGAATCGAAGAGTTTCGTTTAGTTACACTTGTTTTTGCACAGAGTCAGGAGGTGTGCTCAGACTCAAGGAAACGGAAGTAGGTTTGAAGTGCCCAATCAGTAAATATTCGTCGCCGGCAAAAAAGGGCTCCCAAAATCTTCAGGTGTGTGCCCTAAACCCTTTAACCGCAAGCCTCCTTGGAGGACGTAAAATCAAGTCAAGTCCCGGGCTCCCGTTGAGAAACAGGTACTTAGCTGTTCAGACCAGACGCTGCATCCATCGCAGCCAAGCCCTGAGCAAGGCCATGAGCACTTGAACCCGCACAAGTGTTAAAAATGCCCAGCAGTGATGCCGGTGCCCCTCTTTTGCATTCTTGCAGATGCCTCCAGTTTCGCATCACGTTCTCCTCAAAGACAAACGTAAATATACATGTGGCACCGACGGCCTTGAGACCTGAGATTCAGTTCCAGGGTTTAGGGTTTAGGGTTTAGGGTTTAGGGTTTAGGGTTTAGGGTTTAGGGTTTAGGGTTTAGGGTTTAGGGTTTAGGGTTTAGGGTTCAGGGTT